>RCWM02000133.1:2195000-2677478 GCA_003667255.2 Euschistus heros
CTTCATGGCCTTTAGATATTGCCTTTATGTGATTGTCTTTATTCTCATACACTTATTCTTTTCATACCTTTGTCTTTTACACTCTCTGCAATTTTGTCATACCTTTTTGTTTGTTTTCTTTTTATTCTAGCCCTGATGAACGCTTCTAATGCAAGTCGAAACGTCGGCACTATAAATTAAAATATTATTTAAATTGCAGTGTATTTATGACTGCATACCCCAACAATCCGTATATACCTTATTTATTGTCACTATCTTGTAAAATACATTCCAGGAATAGTGTTTGGTGTGGAATTTCTTGTTTAGCTTAAATAATAATAATTAAGGAAAAATAACAACAAATTTAAACATTATTGGACTATTCTATCTATAATTATAGTATGAAGATTTACTTGAGGGTGTAAATAACTGTCTGGTTTACCCTAATTACAATTGACTCTAGAATTTAAAAATCGTTTCAATGAACTAGAGATTATGTTCAAATTACAATCACTTGTGTTATTGTCAAAAAACTGAACCAATTTTTTTCTTGGATCGTCAAAAAACTGGACGATCGGTAAATCAAAGAGTAAAATAACATATAAGAGCATACAATAATAAGACCCAAAATTCCAATTTCGCTATCCATCTAAATGAAAATAACCACAAATTCAATAAAGACTTGGGAGTAAAAATAATACATCAAGTAGATAATAGCCTAAAATTAAATATTTATGAATCATTAGAAATCATAAATTCGTTTTAAACCGATCCAGATTTTTGTTTAAATGACTAGATAAACATAGCTCCATTTTAAATTTGTTTCCAATAGGAACAAAAAATGAGTCATAGGGGAAACCCAATAGTAAACCCCATAAATATACCATAACTGCCCATTCCCTTCCCAAGATGGATACATTTCAGATATATCTTAGATCTCCTGAGGTAAGCACTAATGTGTGATTTCTTGTCTTACATTTTTGAAAACTTTAGTGTTTATAATCCATGTAACATAGTAATGATGTGCTGAAAATTTTGTATGTTTTAAAACTGAAGATGAATGTTTAGCATTCGAAACTAGTATTCTAATTAAATAATCCCAATAGAAGTGGCAATT
Organism: Euschistus heros; assembly: GCA_003667255.2. NCBI lineage: Eukaryota > Metazoa > Arthropoda > Insecta > Hemiptera > Pentatomidae > Euschistus > Euschistus heros. Next base: position 2,196,097 of record RCWM02000133.1, read on the forward strand.
AATTCATCAATCCTAAGAAAACCAGAATATGTCCGAATGATTAATTAAAATTTAAAAAAATAATTCATTTTCAGTTTTTCGAACAAAATAGATCGTGTATTGGGCCTCAAAATAGATTTGAAACGCTCTGCACTTAAAAATATTATATTGCGATAATTACATATTGCGACCACCTCAACATCATATAAATATAAAACGTCTCCATCAATCTTGAAAGCTCACCTACATACTTTCCAAAAAGATCTTTTGTCTTTGAAGGAGTGACTTTCGGTATTTTAGGTTATCACAAACAGTTTACGAATGGTATGTCTTGGTGTATACTGTGTGAGAGACTGCGTAATGGAATGATGGATGGGAGAAGCGTGAGATGAAAAGCGAAGTCATAATATTAGTATTTGAGCGTTGTATAAACGAGAAATTAATCGGATTAAACAATTCTAAGAGAAGCAAATACGATATGATATAATAAGATAAGAGCAGTGATCGAAAGTTCACTGAAACCAAAGAATAAGCACTTCGACACATACAAACGCATTGATAAGGCAAAAAAAAAAAAAAAGAAAAGGTTTTGGTATTTATCTCTCTCTCTCTCTCAACACGGAACAGATCCCTCTTTTTTCTTCTTTTTTTTCAGTTTTAAATAGCACCAAAAAAAACCCTCAATAATGAGCCTCAGCAAATGGAGAAGGCCTTTGATGACGTCAAAAGGGGAATTTCTGTTGCAGCGGCAGCAAGAAGCAAGGGAGTACCTCGAAAACTAGTACCCTGTCCATCCAAGGCGAGTCAACTACTAATTCAAAAAGGTGATTTGGAAAATTAACACTTTTTCAACATTCTATTAATACTATTTCAAATTTAAAAAAAAAATAGGATAACAGGCAGGATTTTTACGTATCTGAGGAGGGGAGAAAGAAATTTGTCACATGATCAACCGAGGAAATATTGCTAAAAACGTGTGATACCTTTTTAAAAGTGTTAACTACTAGTGAACTTACCCTATATATTTTGATAATATTAGATGTTATAGATAGGAGAAATATGCAAATGCATATATTTCACAACCCTACTCATTATAGTCTGTAAATATAAATGTAGTTTACAACAGAAGTGTACTAAGAAAGTATACTAATTCTAAGAAGTATACTAATCCTACTTTGAGTTTCTGAAATAGTATGACCGTACTCCATTCCCCAAGCCCCGCCAGATCTAGGTCAGCCACTGTGACCTCCCCTAGACCTCCTTATCCATAGCTGGGCTTTGATATCCTTCGCTATCGACCACCTGCACTCAGAGCCCATGAATATTCCAAGAGGACGGATCCGCTAAAAGAAAGCTCCTCTAATTTTAGCCATCTATTATGGAAAGCCTTCCTCTTTCATCATGGCGACATCTTCAGGAAACCTTTTTGTGTTTTTTTCTCCTCCCCCAAGTCCATTTCTTATTTAGTTTCATTAAACCTTGAGGGCTACGGTCTGCCAATCTGGATTTACATTAAAAAGTAATTCTTTTTAAGATTTCTACGACCTTTAAGAAAAAAAAGATAATGTTTCTGTTGTTAATCTTTTTTTTTTTTCCTCTATAATTTTAAAATCTACTCCTGTCACTTATCCCGTTACAACAATCAGATGGTATGCGAAACAACTGGCAAGTCAGACTATGCGGAAGGTCTGCACCCAGTGGTACTTACTCCTAACATGATATTTAATTATTTTTAAAAATTTTAATTAATCATTCGGACATATTCTGGTTTTTAGGATTGATGAATTAATTGCCACTTATATTGGGATTATTTAATTAGAATACTAGTTTCGAATGCTAAACATTCATCTTCAGTTCTAAAACATACAAAATTTTCAATACATCAGTACTATGTTACATGGATTATAAACACTAAAGTTTTCAAAAATGTAAGACAAGAAATCACACATTAGTGCTCACCTCAGGATATAAAAGATATATCTGAAATGTATCCATCTTGGAACGGGAATGGGCAGTTATGTTATATTTATGGGGTTTACTATGGGATTTCCCCTATTACACATTGGATTTTTTTGTTCCTATTGGAAGCAAATTTAAAATGGAGCTATGTTTATCTGGTCATTGAAACAAAAATCTGGATCGGTTTAAAAAGGTTTTATTATTTCTAATTATTCATAAATATTTAATTTTAGACTATTATCTACTTGATTTATTATTTTTACTCCCAAGTCTTTATTGAATTTATGGTTATTTTCATTTAGATGGATAGCGAAATTGGAATTTTGGGTCTTATTATTGTATGCTCTTATATGTTATTTTATTCTTTGATTACCGATCGTCCAGTTTTTTGACGATCCAAGAAAAAAATTGGTTCAGTTTTTTGACAATAAATCCCTGACGTTCTATAAACGTGGCATTATGCATTTAGTCGAAAGATGGGAACAAGTTATACTAAATAGAGGTGAATATATTGTAAATTAAAATAAATTTTATGTCTATTATACAGAGAGTTTTATTTCACCTTCAAAAACCGAACGGACTTATTTGCCAATCCAATATTAACAAATCTTTTCTATACACAATATAGAATGTTCATGAGGCACAATAAGAGAAACGATCTTCAGAATGAGAGAGTGGAAGGAGGGGGAGGAAGGACATTAAAAATGTAGGACTCTCGTTGGGTCATTATTGAGTGGAACCTGGGTACAGGGCTACCCGGGTTGTGGCCACTCTATTTAACCATTCAACCTTGTACTCGCGTACCGTCGAATATCGTGTACCATCATTGTGAATTTACACATCTTACATCTCAATCTCTTTTCTAAAATCGATTTCCATATTCAAATATTAAAACTTTAAAGAATACCTTAATAAAAAATAATAAAAATATAAAGCAATAAAATAGGAAGATTTTTTCCGCCTTATTGGACACTGTATCATTCCAAATAATTTATATTATCTCTGAATTAACATGAACAACTGTATTTTAAAAAAATACATCTTGTAAATGTGATTACAACTTTTATTGTAATATATCAATTACTTGTGAAAAAAACAAAACGAATAAAGAAAACAAAACATTAGCAGAACTTCAAAGTTCTATACAGGGTGAGTATCTCTTAGTGTATAAAAAAAATGAGGTGAAACTACATCAAACATGTAGCAAAATGCCGCAGATCTTACCTTTCTATTCCAATCCATTGCAGATATATGATAAAACAAAGACTTTTTTTGAGGAAACCACGTTTATTTTCTATAAAAGCTGTAATATCTCCATTTTGCTTAAATATTTTTTTAAATTTTGACCACATTTTCGGATTTAGCATTTAATTTTCTATAATAGTTGAGTACTTGTAACCTTGAATTTCACAAACTTGGTATCTAAAGAACAGCTTGATCTTCACCTTATTTGGGAAAGTCACAATGTCTTATATTACTTCAACGCTCACCGGTTTTTTGAAAAAACTATCCACAAAATGTCAAATCACACAAAAACTATTTTAGAAAAAAAATGTAGAACCCCTCACTATTTTATAGAAAAAAACGTGGTTTCCTCAAAAAAGTCTTTGTTTTATCATACATCTGCAACGGATCGGAATACAAAAGGTAAGGTCTGCGGCATTTTGCTACATGTTTGATCTAGTTTCACCCATTTTTTTTTTATACACTTAGAGATACTCACCCTGTATAGGAAGGTCCCGAGGCCTTATATATAACTTCTTTACAGGCACCTTGGGGAGTTGTCGGGTATAGAATGAGAAGCAAGTTGAGATTCTGGAGGATTTGAATGGTTGCGGAGTATACTGTGAGGATAGGTATCTGATGTAAGCTAAATCAGCAACACATGGAAAATTAAGATCTTCATGGATAAGCTTATTTCTGACAATGTAAGGAACATTAAGGATTTTGGATTGTGAGGATTAGATACGAGATGATTTGGATGGTTTAGTGGAGCCCCAACGCTCAACTCCATATGTCCAAATTGGTCTAATCGCAATCATGTATATGAGAATTTTGTAATTAATTGGGTGCTTTGAACGTTTGTCTAGTAAATGTTGAAGTAGTCTGTAACGACGGGCAGTTTCTTGTCGTTTTAGTCTTGTATGTGGATTCCAAGTGAAACATTTGTCCACTTGGAGTTCTAGGTAGCGGATTTATTCAACAGGAATCAGTGGCATAATCTTAAATTATGTAGTAAAAGAATAAGTTGCTCAAAAACGTTTCTGAAAGTTACTTCGTTACTTCTTAATTTCGATCGATCCAACACTTCGAAGTCAGAAATTCCAGCAGAATTTAGGTCTTTTTGCACTTCATTAGGCCACAGACTTCGAGCCTTATAGCTTTTAATTAGCAAGATGATCTTTTTGTTAAGCCTGTTGTTGTCCATCCTCAGCAGATGCCCATAGTATTCCAACCGCCTACTTTGCATACTAGTGTTGGCTGTTTCCAATTGTCGGTACGATTCGTGAATCTGGGAGGGGGTAAATGAAACATTATGAATATCCCTTAATGAAAATATGAATTTCAAACATAATAAACTCTTCATTGGATTAAAAAGCAAAGAAAAAAATTATTGTTTAATAGAAAATAAAGGAAAACTGTCAATAAAGCGACACCAGATCACAGGATCTTATGTTATTACATTTATTTAAATATTACTATAATTTAGGATTTTATTTTTTTAAATTTTAAATGTAAGGTTTAAAACTCAATGATAATGAATATAAACCATAATTTGCTATTAGCTTCTGAATGCAGATGGATTAAACAATACCATTTTTTGAGCTAAATGTTATGGACAGATGCGACATTTCTACCGTTCCATGGGGAGTATCGTTAGTTTATTCATCTTTGTATTGCTGTCGAATAGTGTTTGCATTATAGTCGAAAATCATAGTTTGCCCAACAGATTGAGTGATGATATTACTAAGATTTGTTACAAAATATCCTACCACAACTTCATCACGATATTCCATCTAAGTTCGGCAAAATATGATTTTCCAATACCATGGTGCTCCTCCACATTATTCGATAGCTATACAAATATAAACCAACGATATACATGGATATGTAGGAATGCCTTCCCCTGTAAAAACAGTGTCATCTGCCCACAAAATTCACCTCAAAAAGTTGCATTCTTCAACACAATATGCAATCAGAAGCTAACTGCAAAATTGAGTTTTCATTATCATTGAGTTTTAAACTTTACATTGAAAAGCTAATAAAATAAAATCCTAAATAATAATAATAAATAAATAAATGTAATAACATAAGATCCTCTGATCTGGTGTCGCTTTATTGACAGTTTTTCTTTATTTTCTATTAAACAATAATTTTTTTCTTTGCTTTTTAATCCAATGAAGAGTTTATTATGTTTAAAATTCACATTTTCATTAAGGGATTATCATAACGTTTTATTTACACAAGTAACTGATTTGTATGCCAAATGATTTTTTTTTTTTTTTTTTAAATATTCAGATTTTGTTACCTAATACTTCTGCACATAATTCTTGAATTTACTGAACTAGATTGTATTTTTTAAAAAATGGGACATAATACTTTTATTCACTAAACCCTTCAATTTTATTTACATTCTTTCATTAATTGGATCAGTCGCTTATTTATGATTAGTATTTGTTTACCCGTTCAAATTATAATAATTACCAAGATAAGGTTCAGACAGGAATCGAACTCTAAGGCACCTTTAAGCTGTACTTACGCATGAGCTATCAAGACTCGTTAATTTCCATTTCTGGTTGAGGAGCAGACCCCAGCTCATAGAACAAAGAGAGTGGTAAAAACCTTTTAATTAGCGAGAACCCACCATCTTTCCCCGTCCTTGTATAAATAAAATATCGGCGGAGTGAGACAGGGTGGGAGAGGGAGAGAGGAGAGAGGAAGAAGAGGGATGTGGGAGCGAGAGGAGAGAAAGGGTAGGTGGCGCCCCCTAATTGGCTCAGCTAAGGGCCCCAGGATGCTGATTAATTTAATTGCCACCCTGCCTAATGCCTCCATACTTCAGCTGATCCCTTCATAATGCCACCTCTGTTCCCTATAGATCCTCCGTCTTCCACCTTCCACCTGTGCGGTGATCACAGAGTCGTCTCAACCTGGATATACCTCCATGCCAGGATTAAGAATCCATTGTCTTGTAACTAGCCTGGTGGAAGAGAGGAATGATGTCAATCTCGGCTAGGCACATATAACTTACTGATTTCTTAAAAAAAAATTCTTGTATCCTTACAATAAAAAATTCTTCGTAAAATCTAAAGCTACATACCCACCTGAATTCACAAGTCTCCCAACTTGCTTCTCGCTCGATTCCTGATAACCCTTAGAGGCGTCTGAGACAAGTGTCGACTAATTCGACTAATATCGAACATTTATAGAAGTTCTACCGGGTAGCTCTTTAGTTTAATATAAGAAAAAATTGCACCGTAACATACTTTGAACTCGTGGGGCTACTTTGAACAAACGCGCTTTTAAAACAAAAATCCTTCTGGCGGGCTCAAATTATAAGCTAGGATCCTTTAGTTCTATGCATTTAATGACTATTCATAGAATGTGATGTAATCGCGATAAGAGCACATGTTAGCCGTCCTTGGCTGATGTAAGCCTTTTTATTGTATCAGTGTTAGCTGTTATTTGATAAATGCGTCCAAATCTTATCTGGCTGGTGTATGTGGCTGCAGGATTGTATCATTTGAGTAATAAATTGATCAGCAATCTATTCAGCAACATTTTCTTTTTTTTGTTTCATGGCTCAAAACTCATTTCTTCGATTTTATACACTTTATTAAACGGAAAAAAAATGATACCTTTTAGAAGATGGTGTTACTTTAAACATTGACTTTATCGTCTGTTTTATTATTTGGTGAATACGAACAATTAGTTTCATTTTATTTAAAATTTCAACTATTTTAGATTTATGACCTTATTATATAATTAAAATTTATGTCGATTTGATGATGAACAAATAGAAATATTTTTATATTCCTGATATATTTATCAGGCACTCGTAAAATTAACAAAACAAAAGCAATCAAATAAAATTAACAAAAAATAATTAAAATAAAACAATTCAATTTTAATTTAAAATTGTAAGTTACATACGCATTTTTGTTCCTTTGATTCTACCAAATTTGTCATTTTATTCAAATTTCCTTTGTTTGTTTTATTTGGTAAGGAATAATGTTCTTTAAAATGTAAAGCAGTACCGTCTAAGCGAAATTCATGTTTTTATCAATTTAAACAAAAATTGCCTACCATTTGGTCAGGCAAATTTTGAGGCTTACGAATTTTTATTATTCTATTAAGACAAAATTTCATATTTAAGGGTTCTTTTGAATTCTGAATTCAAATCCGATGTCGGTGCTTGTTAGTTTGCTTGAAAATTTAATCATTTTTTTAGAATTTAATTAACCTAAACCAAAATCTATGGAGCGTCTGTATTTTTCCTTAAATTCGCAAACAAAAATAAAAATAATGGTGCAAGAATCATGTGCATATCATTTTTTAAACTCGAGATATAAAATAAATTAGTTTAATGCTATTTTATTTTTTTTTGTCTCGGTTTCTAGGGCCCATTGGTCGGAACGGCAAAATATGTGTTTAATATTTTTTAACGAGAAACCTCCAAAAAAATTGCCAACAAGATTCTTGAGAGATTGAGTAACTCCGTGATTAGTTCACTTATAAACCTAGGCTTTGGTAAATATGTAAGCAGGTATAATTAAACTATTATATTAATATAAAATAAGTATAATAATATATTCTTATGAATCGATTTAGAAGTCATCGATTCTTGATTCCGATACTTTTGGGATCGGCACTTTGGACGTTTTTGACATTTTGGAGGTGTTACTGTTACGAATCGATCCCCTTTCATCAAAGAAATATGAAACAGATTGCAATATCTGGCACCATCTTGTAGAGGAGAGGATGATGGATGACGGACGCCGAGAGTGAAGACTGCCGGCAGAGCTAGGACGGCGCCTACTTACCGATGCAGGGCTACTCCTTGAATAATATATCTCTCCTCCCAGCCCGGCCCCAATATGCGGAGGATTTCCACTTCAAACGGGGGTCAAGGCGCCATCTTACTCGTCCTTATGACCCTCTATCAGTCGCTACTGGATATTTCATGTTCTTGAGGGAACGGGGATATGGGGAATATGGGAGGATCAGCCATGAGTGGCGAATTGGAATCCCCTAGAAAGTAATATACAGGTGATAGCACACTCCATTTGGTTTTTAATTATTAATCTGTTTGGACATCCTCCCCTAGAATAGCCCTGTAGTGAGTCCTAAATTTTGCCTTGAGGTACAGGTGTAACGAATATGGACACGTCTCTCACTCCCTTTTTGTCATCTTTTGCGAACCCGCGATCTTGGGTTTAGTAGGTTGCTATCTTTTGATTATCTGTTTATTGAAATTTACTACTGAGAGTTAAAAAACATACATCCAGTAAATGTGATAATAATAAAATGACAATTGCTTGAGAATAAACTACCCACTGGTAGAACTTCAATAAAAGTTTTTTTTGAGAAGGTTCCGAGGCCATCTTCTTTTCAGACACCTTGGAGGGTCGTTAGGAATAGAAAAGGAAGCAAGTTAAGAGACTAATGGATTTGAATGGTTATGGAGTTTTCTATGAAAGGATATGTATCTAATGGGCTAAATCAGCAATACATGGAACATTGAAGTCTTTATGGGTAAGTTTATTTGTGACAAAGTTAAGGATTTTGGATTGCAAGGATTGGATACGAGATGAGTTAGATGGTTTAGTGGAGCCCTATAGTTCAATTCCATATGTCCAAATAGGTCTGATAACTGTCATGTAAATGGGTTTTTAGTAGAAAATCGGTTTTGAACGTTTGTCTAGTAAATGTTGAAGAATTCGAAAACGACTAGCAGTTTCCTGTCGTCTTAGTCTTGTATGTGGATTCCAAGTTAGTAGAGGAAAGCAAGGAGTTTGTAAAGCAGTCCAGGGTGCCAGACTCGGACAAAAACTTGTTTCTGATTTAAAGTTACTTTTAACTTGAAATATTCTAGTCGTTCATTAACAACTATAACAAGTTTCCTAAATGCGAGGAGGAAAAACAATGATTAACATCAATTATTACATTTCAAAAACGACGATTTACAAAAATCTTTCAAAACAGCACCAGAAAAATTAGGGTGTAAATTTAGGCCCTCTTCGAAAAAGTCACAAAAAATAGTTTAATGGTAGAGAGTTTATTTATTACAGGGAAAAAAATTATTTACAGAAATTGCAATCATAAACTCTTTCAGCCCCGGCACGATCTAAGTTCTCACATTTGGGAAAATTTTACACACACCTCTCCTTGAGTGTCTTCAGAGAATTTTCCATCACAAAAGATGCAAGCTCTAACAAGAGATATGTCGAAGTTACCGAAGAAATGGGGGTCCATATTTACACCAACTCCACCAAACAAAGATGGCCACTATCACATGTAACCTAAAAGCGTGCTCTTCTAAAGATGTGCTTCAAAAAGTAGCTTAAGATCTCCGCTTTCCAGATATCATTGTGAAATAATTCTTAAATTAACATAAGAACATGAACCGAAAACGATTTCACATGTCTCTCAAAAGTTTTCAGTCCAGAATGAACACCAATATGTACATTAATTGATTCGTGCACTGTTTTACAGATCTGCCAGGATCTGACGATTTTTTGAGGCCGAAGGGCATCTTTGGCCACTCTCCTTCCACACTTAGAATTAGTTTTTGTCCTTAAGGTCGCTGTTTTATGATGGCAGAATTTAATGATTTTATTAGTTTTTCGTCCTTAAGAATAATGTTTTGAAATATTTAATAATTGTTATGTTATCCGGAGGATAACTTCCGCCATTGTTGTCCTAATAAGGATCAATTTTATTAATATTATAATATTTAAAGATTTTAAGATGGCGGAAGGATATTCATATTACAATTCATACAGCTTCGTTCTTTTGACAACCACCATATTAGTTACTTTGTCGGAACTATTTTATATTTTTTTTTTATTATTAAAACCTCATAAGGGTAAAAAAATAAAATTCACGTTTCCTGCAGAAATGTTTCAGCTTTTGGAGAGTTTTTCCTCCAATCCTCATAATGTAAAATTTGAACCTTCCGCGTGGGAAAAACATCCATATACTCGTATTTTGTTTAAATTATAGTTTTAAATCGTTTTTACCTCATTTTTTGCCAAACATTTGCTTCAAGTGCCAAAAAGGTATACATGGAATTAAAGGAATTTAATGCTCTTTTACTTTGACTCTGGCCTAGTTAGTGGTTTGACTAAAAGTGAGATAAAAATTATTTCTTTGAGAAAATTATCGATTTTCAATAACCTATATATCGAAAACTGTTGGAAGTTCGATAAATTTTATAGGAAATTTAATTAGCTTTAATTTTTAATCGAAACATATTTTCTAGAGTCCACCGTTTTTCGAGATATAATCGAGAAATCCAAAAATGGGACCTTCTCCCCTCCACCCACCGTTAACTCACCCCCCCCCCCAGGGGTGGGGACTTTTAGTATGTTTATTTTCTAATTATTACTAACGAAGCCCTGAGGTCAAAAATAATCGGATATTTCATGGACTCAACACCCCTCATTTCAGTACTCATTGACTGGACTATTTCTGTTTAAGACTGGTTAGTTACTTATAGAGGACGAGATAGACAAAAAAAAAGAAACAGAGTTACATGCTTAGGCAATTTTTAATAATTATCACATTTCTACAAAAACCGTTCACTAATGAGCCAGTTGGTAACTAACAGTAAATGATATATCACAGAGAGACGCCAACAAACTAAAAAGTCGGCTGGAGAACAGTAAATCAGGCGCAGAAGTGTAAGTCCCTCGTGCTATTTCCCCTTTCCATATGTTACCTCTTCTCGTTTTCACTTACCCGGGCCCCCCCCACAATATTTCAAACACTTTTTCCCTTCCACACCCCGACTTTAAACTCCCCTACGTCGTATCACCCGCCTCCGAACTCCTCGGCAGCCTATGAAACCCCCATCAGCACCTCTGTGATTCTTTCAAGGCTTTTCTTGCGTGTTATTTAATCAGTGAATCCTGTGTTTGAGGAATGGTTTAGCAGAATTTCAATTTATAAATTTTTCTTTGGTGTATGATACTTTAAATCACTTTGGCATAATATGGAGTGTTTTAAAAATTTATTTAAATTTAAAATCATTGCCGGTGAGTGCTTGTTTGAATTAAAGAGCAGCGATTGTTCTACCACTGCCAATTCTTGTGGTATTCTACAGTAAAATCACAAGAAGATACAATTTAAAGGCTAGCGATGGATAGCCTGATAAATTTAAAAGTCGTATTGCGATAAGGTTTCTCGTATCCAATCCTTAAAATTGAAAATCCTCAAAGCTCCTTAGTTTGTTACAATTATACAATTTTCCATGAAGATTTAAATATTCCATGTTGCTGATTTAGTCCAATCAGCACCTTATCCTAAGTGAGATACCTATCCTGTTATAGTAAGCTCCATAAGCACCTAAATCCACTATAGTCTGAGCGCTGGACGATGGCACTTGGGGAAAACTTTTATTTCATGAAAGTTTGTGTTATGGCGGTAGAAATTCAGACAATTAATTATGATTAATTAATTTGGAATGGAATTAAAGTAAAACTTAAGTCATTCTAAATATAATTCAATTTATAGTAAAAATTTTCTGATATTTTATTCTCAGAGCCCATCTGGACCATACTCAATCATAAAACCTACTACTCCATCTTTTGCAAGGCAGGCCCCCTTTCTGGGGGAATTTAGACTGGACTAAGTAAGAATATTAAAACAAAGATGTGCAATTATTGTAATGTCATTGGTCCTTGACACATTTGCAAATTTACAAGATAGCTGGAAATTGGTGAAAATTACTATGCACCATTCCGTTACAGGTCATGTTAATAAAAGCGTATTAATACAATAGTAAGCTTAAACTCTCAAGCAATTTAAGTATTATGCAAAATGTATTGTTATCAAATGCATGCCTTTTCCATAAAGATAAGGGCCTTTTCCTATGTAAGGGAAGAAAAAAAATATAAAATAAAAAAATGTCAATAACTTCTAAAGAACTACCACCAATCACAAAGCACTTCTACTAATGTTGTACATTAGAATATCTTAAGAACATCTAAGACTTAAGAAGCAAGTTGAGTTTTATTTATTTATTTATTTTTCTATAAATAGGTAGTAGTTTATAATGTTCGTATAACTTTTTATGAATTCTGTTTTGTGTTAAATAGAAGTTCTTCAATTTAAAAATTACACATTCAGGTTTTTCCTCGGAATCTATACTATTATATAAAAGGACAAACCATTTTTCGTTTCTGATCTCTAATCACGAAAACTACAGAACTAATCAGTACCACATTTTAACTGCGTCACTTTAATAGCTCAAGGAAGATTTAGCAATAATAAAATTTCCTTGATTTTTTATTAAATTATTAAAAATGCGGATAAATATGTGGATTCAGTAGAGTTTGATAATCGGGCGATAGGTGCCGAGCGCCATTCTGTATGAAAGATTACAACGACGCTACAGTGTTATCTAGAGCTTTATTGTATGTAGATCCCAGTCAAGTCGACAAATATATCGCTCACAATGTATTAAATATTGTATATCATAAATTGAATGTCAAATCATGTTTTTATCTGACCTTTAACCACTTAACCTGTGCAATGTTACCAATTTAAAATTATGTATAGCTATGCTTGGAAATATGATTGAGGCTAAAAAGCGACTAAAGAACTTAGAATTTATTCCTAGATATCTAATGATTCCAACGAATCTACGATTTTAATTTGAAGGATTAAAGTTTATTTTGCTATTACAATTATAGAATCGTAAGGTCAGGCCTACAAGAACTTAGTAGTGCACTTCTCACGGTCAACAATATGCAGGTCTTTTTAGAACTTAAAACCTTAACAATCAAGTCAATCTCATAATATCTGGAGACAGAACTGGAAATTTACTTCATTCGAAAGTGAATATAAATTGTGATTTTTTTTTTTTTTTTTTATGCTTGGTTTCTTTAATACAGGATTTTGTATTGATAAATAAATACAATTTTCCTACTTTTTCTTCTTTTAGCTTAACAGGCGCTTTTTCAACTTTTGCCTTCAATTTGTCCCAGTCCAATGCATACAACCCATTCATTCTTAACTGCCGTATGTCTTGGAGTACACTACCTCTCCAGCGGCCCTTGGATCTCCTCCTACTTCTCTTTCACCTGGTGTGCCTTCATAGGATTTTCTTGGTATCCATTAGGTCCTCCTTAGGTCTTAGTATTTGCTGTACAGGTCCTTATTCCTTCTCTGCTATATTCCATTATGGCGTATAGATCCCAGAATATTTATATTTATAAAAGTATTCTTCTCTCAAACAGGTCCAGTAGATCGCTTGTATTTTTATTCATGGTCCAGGTTTAGCTGGCATAGGTTACCTCAGGCTTAGTCAGTGTTTTTTGCATCCTCAACTTGGTGACATAACTGTCAATTAAAATTCTAATTTTAATGTGTATCCTAGGCCCCATCCTCTACACGGTCTATAGAGCTGCCATCCCAATTCATCCTACCGCTGTTCTCACCACTTACGCTGATGACACAAGTGTATTATCAGTAAACAATGATTCCTTCATTGCCTCTAAAACACTCCAATCCCATATCCTAAACCTTCAAGAATGGTGTCAAAAATGGAGAATCAAAATAAATCCTAATAAATCTCACCAAATAACCTTTACCTCCTGTCCTACAGTATCCTTTAATGACATTCCACTAATCCCTGTTGAACAGATCCGCTACCTAGGACTCCACTTGGACAAACGTTTAACTTGGAATCCACATACAAGATTAAAACGACAGGAAACAGCTCGTCGTTTTCGACTTCTTCAACATTTACTAGACAAACGCTCAAACCTTCCACTTTACTACAAAAGACTCATTTACATGACAGTTATCAGACCTATTTGGAGATATAGAGTTGAGCTTTGGGGCTCAACTAAACCTTCTAATTCTTCCCGTATCCAATCCTTACAATCTAAAATCCTTCGAAAAATCCTTAATGCTCCTTACTTTGTTACAAATAAACTTATCCATAAAGACCTTAATGTTCCATATGCTGCTTAGTTAGCCCATACCACATACCTATCCTTTCATAATAAGCTTTATTACCACTTAAATCCATTAGGTTCTCAACTTGCTTCCCACTCCATTCCTGATGATCCTCCGAGGCGTTTGAAAAGAAGATGTCCTAGAGATCTTCTAGTGTAGGATTTTTATTAAAGTGCTACTAATGAGTTGTTCTTTTCATGCTTTGACATGTTATTGTAATCGTTGTCAGCACATTTACTTAATGTATATAATTGTACAGTTGTAAATTTCAATAAATTGGTATAAATAAAAAATTATTAGCTGAAATTATCCAAGTTCTTTACTTCTAAGATCGGGCAAAGCAGCGTCAGGGGATACTTGTAATTTATAAGCAGGAACTGAATACATTGTACTCTCGAGTATTGAATTGAATGGTATCCCTCCAAGTAAACAGTTGGAAAAGTACTGCTAGCCTTCGGGATTGGCAGAGCATTCGGGAGCCCGGTGTAAGAGGCCAATCAGTCAGTAGAGGCGAGGAGAGAACGCCATAACCCGCCTCGAGAGATATAGTAATTGGGAGGGTGGCTCTCTATGGAGATTGGATTCCGGGAAGGAAAAAATGATCTACGGATCAAAGTGAAAGCCGAAAATAAAGCGGTCATATTTCAGGCGGAGGGTAAACAGCCCCTCAGCGGAAATAGCCGACAACAAATCTGGAGGATTAGCCCTGGCTGGGGGGGGGGGGGGGGGGATGATTTAGGAGGCAGCGCTTACATGGCCGCCGCCGCGACAGCTTTTTAATAAAGTCCTGTCCCTCTGAGGACCTCTTTGTCATCGCCGGTCTTTGACGAGGGTTTCATCCTTCATTTGATATTTCACACCGGTCATATTTTGGTTGAGGTTAGAAATTGATTCTCTGTCTTGAAGTGTCAGAGTCAGTTCAATTAATTAACTATTCAAATCTTATAAAATAATACTACTATCGACGAGCTGCTTCAGCCCCTTCATGTACTAAGAATATTTTTTATCGATTCTAGCCTGGTTACGATTCATTTCGAGGGGAAAGGTTATACTTCTTCATTTACACAAATAACTTCTGTTTATGGGTGATTCTCAGATTACGGGCAATTTTTAGTCCCAAAAGATTATTAATCAATTAACTAAGTCCTACATTAATTTTTGTCCAATGATATTAAAGTGGTGAAACATTTTTTCATAATAAAATATTACTAGAGGTACGCATGATGATATAGAAGGATCAATACAATTAGGATTGATGAATTAAATGCCACTTCTATTGAGATTATTTTATTTGAAAACTAGTTTCGAATGCTAAACATTCATCTTCAGTTCTAAAACATACAAAAAATTTTCAACACATCAGTACTATGTTTCATAGATTATATATACTAAAGTTTTTTAAAAAGATAAGACAAGAAATCAAGCACAGGCACTCACCTTCGAGGTAACTAAAACACTGAATTTGTGAGAAGTAAAAGGGGGGCAGGTAGGTTAAGTTTTAGATTTACAACAGGGTTTCCCTTATGACTCATTGGGTTTTTCCGTTCCTATGGGAAACAAATTTAAAATGGGGCTATTAGATATGTTAATCTGATCATTTAAACAAAAATCTGGATCGGTTTTAAACGATTTTATTATTTCTAGTGATTCAAAAGTATTTAATTTTAGGCTATTTTCTACTTGATGTAATATTTTTACTCCCGAGTCTTTATTAAATTTGTGGTTATTTTCATTTAGATGGATAGCGAAATTGGAATTTTGGGTCTTATTAGTGTATGCTCTTATATGTTCATTTACTCTTTGATTTACTGATCGTCCGGTTTTTCCCGTGTATTTTGCTTCACAGTCATTACATTTTAATTCGTATACGCCGCTTTTTTGGAAAGGGTCTATTTTGTCCTTCGGTGAAGGGAAGTATGATGACAATGGCTTATCTATTTTAAATGCAGGGTTTAAACCTAATTTTTTTAATTCTTTCCCAACTTTAGTGGATATTGGGCCTTAGTATGGTATCAAAATATATTTTTTAGGGGTAGCTTTATCCTCTGGGGGTGTTTTGTATATATTATTCATAGTTTTTTTTTTATGTATTTGTTTTCTTAAAATATTATCGATTGTGGTTTTACTGTATCCGTTGTTGTTAGCTATAGTGTGAATCGTTTGTATTTCTTTGTTAAAATTTCGTTCATTCAGCAGTATATTTAAAAGGCGGTATATCATGCTATGAAATGCTGCGAGTTTGTGTGTTAGTGGTCTCCTGGCATTGTTGTCTATAACTACATCTGTGGGTGTGGGTTTCCTGTATATATTAAATTCGTGTTGTTTATTGTTTATGGAGATTTCTATGTCTAAAAAATTTAAAGTTTTATTGTTTTCTAACTCCAGTGTGGATTTACATGAAGGGTGGATTTCGTTTATTTCGTTTAAGAAACTATTGATTTGTCTGGTCGTCCCAGACCATAGGCAAATTATGTCATCAACATACCGATACCAGTATATGATGTGTTGAGCTAATTTTGAATGAAGGATTTTCCGTTCTAATTTATCCATAAAAAGATCTGCCAGAAGGAATGAAAGAGGGTACCCCATTGGTAATCCTTCTTCCTGTTTATAGAATGTATTGTTAAATTGAAAATAATTATGTTTTATGTAAACTGACATTAAATTGTAAAAGTCTAATTTTTCTAGTGGTTGAAGATTAGACCGGAAGATTAGTTCTTCTAAAATTTCTATTGTTTCTGAAGGTGGGATACTGGTAAACAGATTTGTGACATCGAATGATATTAACTTTGCATTGTCTGGAACATTTACTTTTTTAATTTTGTTGACTAATTCTATTGAGTTTTTTATTGTATTTCGTGGGGAAAAAGAAATTTTTGAAAATTTCTTGTGGGGAAAATTCGAAACTAGTTTTCAAATAAAATAATCTCAATAGAAGTGGCATTTAATTCATCAATCCTAATTATAATAAAATATTAAACATGAAATAAAAACGAGTTATTTGATTTGAAAATTGCTCATAAACAACGAAAATGTCATTACCACGGAGTGTCCCACTCATAGTTTTTACGAAACATTCGCCACTTTAGTTTCGTTAACTATGGCGAATGGTAGCGAAATTTATTTCCTCGCATTAAGGATAACCCAAAGATCATTTTTGTGTTTTTGGTAATAATAAAGTATTTTTATTTTGCTGCAAACTTGGTCCCTTCAGTATGATGTCATTACCAAGCAAGAAATAAATTTGTAGGGAAATCAACTTTAAGAAATGGAACAGTTGGGAATTTTTTTTCTCAAAATGTATTGGTACACCTTTTGCTGAATACCAGTCATAGCGGCGAAGCGATAGTCAGTTTGGTAGTTCCTCACACGTGTTTATAACCTGAGAAGTAAGTCAGGTACCTTTACTGTTGTCATTACCACGCCTAGTATTATCACTCTTGCTTTTCAAATTATTTCATTGGCTTTATTTTTATTTTGACTGTCATTTGTTCCTAAACAGTTGGCACAAGCAATATTTTTTTGTTTTAATCGCAGCGGTTTGTACCGAACAAAATGCATGCAAATGTCATTACCGAGTTTAAAACCCATGTCATTCTCAAGCCCGAATTATTAGTGCGGTAATGACATAAACTTTATGGTAATGAACATTTTTATTAACTTTTAGCTATTTTTTCTTTAACCTAGGCAACCAACGACAAAATGACTCGTCCCAAGTCGAAACTGCTATCGAAAAAAAACAAAAATGCTGCGGATTGTCATTACCAAGATCCAGTCATTACCGCACTTTATTTTTAAAATTCTAAATTTCTCGTGAAAAAATCTGTTTTGATTTTTACCAATTGTAATTTTCAAAAGTTGAGAGGCAATAGAAGCCGTCGCTAATTATAAATTTTTTATTTAATGAAGTCTAAATTTGTAAAAAGTTGATACTCGAAATTGCCCGTAATCTGAGAATCGCCCTTATACCTTCTCAAAATAAAATGAGGAATAAGAATAGAATTGTTACTGGCTACATTTACTAGACAAACGTTCAGAGCTCCCATTTACAGTAGAAACTCGATAATTCGTCATGGATGGGGGAGGGAGGGTGACGAAATAACGGAAATGAATTACAGAATTTTGTTGGTAAAGTAACAAAAAATCATTTGAAAGAGTATAATTCTGATTTTTTTGCAATTTATTGAATATAAAAATGACCATATGAATATTATAAACATTGGACTTGATTGACAATGGCAAAAAACACAAATACCTTGGAACACAATCATTTTTAAAAAATGAAGTTATATACAAAAACGTACATACATGCATAAAATAGTGAACAAACAGACATACATACCATATTTATTCAATATATACCTATCGTGAATGTAAAAACAGGAACTCTTTCATAACACATAAATCAGTTCTTAAAAAAATCAGATATCAGTTTTTTTTTTTATATTAAATAATTTTACAAAATTTATAAATATAGGCGTATCTTTTAGTAACAAACCAAATGAGGCGGTTTAAAGATTAAATAAGTAGCAAGGGGAAAAGATACATTACATACGTATTTAATTTTGTTATTTATAGTTGCCAATTAACTATAAATTATGCCAATTAACTATAAAAAAAAAAATAAATAAATAAAATTTAAAAAAATAAATTAAAAAAAAAAAACCTGACGCATTACAAAATAAGACGAATTATCGAGTGATGAAATAACGAGTTTCCAATGTTATTACAAAAGATTCTTATACATGACTGACTGACCTATTTGGAGGTCCGGAGTTGAGCTTTGGGGCTCCACAAAACCATACTATTCATCTCGTATCCAATTCTTACATTCAAAATCCTTCGAAACAACCTCAATGCTCAGGCCTTTTTCACCAATAAACTTATCCATAAAGAACTTAATGTTTATCCCTTCGTAGTAAGCTCCATAACCCCTCAATTTCACTAGTTTCTCAACCTGCTTTCCGCTCCATTCCCGATAATCCTCCGAGGCATCTGAAAAGAAGATGGCCTAGGAACCTTCTAGTGTAGAATTATTATTGAAGTGCTACTCCTGAGTAGTTCTTTTCAAGTTTTGATATGTTATTGTAATCTTCATAAAACATTTACTTCATGTATATATTTTGTGCAGTTGTAAATTTCAATAAATGGATATTTAAAAAAAAAAAAATAAATCAATAAATAAAAAACCTGCAAATAAGAAAATATCGCGAAAGAGATATAAGCTTCAGTGATATAAAAAATACACAACATACTGCTGCCCAACTTTATTGGGTTGCTACAAAACTTGCCAACATTTTTTTTTTTTTTTTTTACAATAAGAGAGACTTACCTTGTAATTGTGTAAACAGTTGTAAATTTTAATACAAAAATCATATATAAACTTTAAAATACATAGCACTTCAATAAAACGAGCCTAACGAGGAATTCAACGCTCTAGCGATTGCCATTCAGAATAATGAGACAGTTGGAACATCCTCATTTCGACCACATTTCAACATTAACTTGATTGAAAGCTTTTACAGAATCGTCAAAGCTTTTGATAGGGATGGAACAAACAAATCATATATGTATCATATCGGAATCAAAGCGTCAATTGAATATTATGTAACCTTAATACAGGTATACAGGCAGCATTGTTCGTTTATATTCGAACATATGACATATTTTACTGAGCCTTTGTTTGTTTATTTCGTTTAACGTCACTTTTGGATCGGACGATTCTACGGTGGGAGTCCTAAATTTTGCCTATCCAGATATAATTAGGAAAGGGATCTTTAACAAGTACCTGACATCGCACAGGCTCGGGACCCCCATTTTACGTCCCTTCCGAAGGACGGTATAGCTAAGGATTTTTTACTCCCTTTAAAAAATCCTAAGGTCATCTGCCGGGCTGCGAACCCGCGATCTTGGGTTTAGTAGGTTGCTATGCTAACCACTACACCACAGGTGACCCCTTTTTGAGCCTTCAGTGTTTTATTAAAATAATATTTTGTGTTGTTGTCCTTATTACAATTAATTTCTTCTCACAAAGGCTTAACGTGGGACCAGGATCATTAAGTTAATCTTAAAATAAAGTTGAAAGTTATCAAAAATAATCATTTTAAGAGAGGTATAGTAATGGCAAGCGACGCACATAGGGGTATTTTACAAATCTAGGTGTCCAAAATTATTTAATCCCAGTTTACTGTCGAAAATATATTTACTAATCATACTAAGCAAAGAAAAAGTCATTTTCAGGCTTCTTATGAAAAAAAGTAAAGAAAAGAAAAAAAAGTTTATTCAATATGTACTTAAAAATTCCTTCCTTGAAATTATCGCGTTATATTCTGACTGTATAGCTTGAAATGTTTTGTGTCTGCCTTATCGGCTTCTTTGGAGAGCAAGACTCTTAGCAACATTGCTTTTCCTATCAAAGTTGCAATGTGAATAAGAATTTTATGCATCGTAAGTGGATAAAGACTTATTTATAATTTTGATACTTAATGTCAGTCTTCAAACGTTTGTATGGTAAATGAACCATGTTCACTTGATTTCACTTCAATGACAACTTTAAATTGGTATAAGAAATAGATATCAACGCCACAGATATATGCATCTAATCTAATATCTATTGCTTTTTCAATATCTGTTCATTGCTACCACATTTTTCAGGAAGCTATTATGAGAGATGAAACACGCTTTTGAACATACAAATCCTCGCTTGTGATATAGGTAAACCAAAAGAAAGAGCCTCATATGTATATAACTAAAAACAAAATAAAATAAATGTACATACTAAACATAATGAGAATAATATAAACAACAGTTAACTCTGTTATATGCAACCATTTTTCATTCTTTAACTAATTTTAATTTATTAAACAATTTTTATTAAATTTATTTAAAAATTCCATGCGAATATGGACAACAAAATTTCAGACCCCTTCCACAATGAATTATACCATAAACAACTGTAACATAACCAAGCGTGTAATATGACTCGCACGGCAATGGCACACGTTTTAAATAAATTGCCTTTTCATAAGATTACTATGAGGAGGAAAAAAGGAAGGGGGTTGAAACATATTAAAACTATAAAACTTTTCCTCTAAATCTGATTTTCCAATCTTTCGCTATTCCTGAGAAAACCATTTGGTCTGTAGGCATCCTTGTCTCAAATAATAGTCCAGTCAATGAAGGATTAAAGGGTGGGTTTTCTGTTTCTGTTCCTCACGTATTATAATTACCCGTATATAATAAACTTTAATTCATTCTCACACCGAGAGTCCCAAAACCAAAATAAATCGCACGTTTTTTGGTACACTTTTGACCTTAACTCCGAAACTATTCATCCCATCCAAAATTTCATTTTTTCATCAAAAAGCTGATTAAATTTAATATTAGATCCTATATATCAACTTCAGATCAAAATCCGTAAAACACCCATTCCAGCAATTGAAATAAATTGTACCCAGGTCCGAAAACGCCAGAACTTTAATACGTTAACTTCCTAACTACCCTGAACATTTATCCGAAGAAAAATCTTGGATTAAAGAAAACGCACTCAACATCCCATTTTTGGCCTTCATTGACTAGACTATGATATATAGCTTATTAAATTTGGTGTTCCTCAACCCCCCAGTTGTCGCAACCGATCCGAGAGATCACTCAAGCTATTTTTTGGGCAGTATTCCGAGTAGGATTTTTAGAATGAGATAAGCGACTCAGTACCTTTCAACTAACATTCCTCGAATACATTAATGGCGTCAAATCCTCAATATTCTCTCTAGATTTTTATTTATTTAGTTTATATTCCGCTGTTACCGGGACAAGATCTATTAGGCTCATTGCGAATACTGACGCGACAGATTTTATCCTATCATTATTGCCTTATGAATCGTAAGCGCACGTTCTATTTAGAAAACCGAGGCGATATTGAAATGATTCTTAAAGTCATTCTATGTAATATGGAGAATAATTGTGATGTAGAAAATTGTTATGAAAGTGAGACAGATTCTAAAAGTGAAACAGACCTTGTTGAAGAAAGAATTGAGTATTCAGATACTGAACACGAAGATGATGTATCTAGTGATGAGGAATACATTACCGATAATTCCTTTATAGGTAAGAGTTTGTTTATTATTAATATATTAGGGAAAAGAGGATGCTCCACCTAAAGCAAGTCATGAAGGACGCGGCTCTTTAAGACGACGTTGTGAATTATGTGAAAATCGAAGGCTAACTGATTACTTTTGTCAACAATGTGAAACGTATTTATGTTTAGAACATCCAAAAATTGCCTGTCAAAACTTTATAAATAAAATTAGTGAAGTGGATAATAGTGAAAAGGTTGTAAATAACAGAAAAATAGTTAAAAGTCGTTATGATAGATAAATAATATTTTTATTAATGTGTATTATTATGTGCATTCCTTTAAAAATCAAATAAAGTAAATGAGAAAAATAAAGGTGATGAAATCATCAGTAAAACGATTGAATTTCAAGAGGTGATATGTCAGATCGTTGCGACTGTTGGTGTTAGTCCTACGGTTGCGACTACTGGAGAGTTAATAATGTCAATATGCTCTATCACCGAAAATGACATAGTTTACGAAATATCAGCGAAATACGTATAATAGTGCTAAAGTTTCGTGTTTGCAAGGGGTTGCAAACTTGGATTTCACCTACCCTTATGATTTCTGACAACATATTAAAAGTTGGTGGATACAAGTGATTTTGCAAAATCTGCCATTTTTTATTTTTTGTATAAATCGTTTGGGCTATGGTGAGTGGCGCGGGCCGAAAAAGCAATTCTGAAATTGAAATTGAATCTGGCTTGCTTTATTTGTGGGAAGTGATTCTGGATTCACAAGGCAGAATGTCGGAAAGGAATTATATATATAGGATGTTTTTATCTTATTTTTTAACATGAAAAATATTTTACCCTTGGCCTATGTAGTCAAAATGAAACGTTTCAGAGGAACGTGAAGTGGTAATGCGTAGTTTGATACACTCCAGCTCTGTCTATGTTTCTCTGATCCAAAATTTGACAATTTCATTATCATAATTGTTTGGAGAATAATATTTGTTATATAACATTGTCGCTGGCACTTTTTTTTTTTTTTTTTTTTTTTTTTTACGTGTAAGAGAGAAATAGAGTTTTTCATGGAGTTTATAATAAATATATTCACTCTTTAAGAACAAAATATTTTCTATAACATAAAATATTAACATACACCTATAATATTTTATTAGACATAGATTTTTTCTTATGGCTGAGAGTCTGTATTTTTTGGTGTAACCTATTTTTTTTTTTTTTTGTTAGTATACTATTTACTATCACTATTGACCTTGAATGCGGCTGAGTTTGATTGTAATATAGGGTTTTTCGGAAATTAATCGAGAATTTCATGTTTAAACCAAAACCTGATATTATTATTAAAGAGATTATTTATCAGCTTTTGGTCGTGCTAAAGAGAAAGAATAAAATATAAAATTTTGCGTGAAAAAAAATATTTTTTTTCCTTGACTGAGAGCTTTTTTTTTTTTTTTTATATGTATATTTTTTATTGAGTAATTATTACAATCTGCCACAAATGTGGGCGGGCCATAAGTAATATAGCTGGCTTAATGATTACATTCACACATTATTTACAGAAAAAAAAGTTAAAAAATAAAAAAATAATAATAATAATAAACGATATAATAATAAAAAAACAAAAAAAAAAAAACTATGCTAATAATAATAATATAGAATATGCATCTAGGTAAAAAATATATAATTTAAAAAATAAAATAAAATAAAATAAATAACAGTAAGTGAAAATAGGACAAAATTAAATTAAAGTTTAAAAATACAATTATACTTTATTTACAATTTACATTCATCCTAGGGATCCTAGGGACCAGACCCGTCCCTCCACTTATGGAAGGAAAAGCCAGGCACAGAGAATTCCCAGCTCTTCCCTCTCAGCTGCGTCACTGAAGAAAAAAAAAAAAAACCAGTTGAGGCTGTGAGAGCGCTATATACATTCACTTAGGGCATGAGTAGAGACGCTGGCCATTGACTGAGAACTGAGAAAAAAAAATAAAACATGATTTTCATATTGGTTTTTATTTTATTTTGTTTATAAGCCCGCGATCTTGGGTTTAGTAGGTTGCTATGCTAACCACTACACCACAGGTGACCCCTTTTTGAGCCTTCAGTGTTTTATTAAAATAATATTTTGTGTTGTTGTCCTTATTACAATTAATTTCTTCTCACAAAGGCTTAACGTGGGACCAGAATCATTAAGTTAATCTTAAAATAAAGTTGAAAGTTATCAAAAATAATCATTTTAAGAGAGGTATAGTAATGGCTAGCGGCGCACATAGGGGTATTTTACAAATCTAGGTGTCCAAAATTATTTAATCCCAGTTTACTGTCGAAAATATATTTACTAATCATACTAAGCAAAGAAAAAGTCATTTTCAGGCTTCTTATGAAAAAAAGTAAAGAAAAGAAAAAAAAGTTTATTCAATATGTACTTAAAAATTCCTTCCTTGAAATTATCGCGTTATAATCTGACTGTATAGCTTGAAATGTTTTTTGTCTGCCTTATCGGCTTCTTTGGAGAGCAAGGCTCTTAGCAACATTGCTTTTCCTATCAAAGTTGCAATGTGAATAAGAATTTTATGCATCGTAAGTGGATAAAGACTTATTTATAATTTTGATACTTAATGTCAGTCTTCAAACGTTTGTATGGTAAATGAACCATGTTCACTTGATTTCACTTCAATGACAACTTTAAATTGGTATAACAAATAGATATCAACGCCACAGATATATGCATCTAATCTAATATCTATTGCTTTTTCAATATCTGTTCATTGCTACCACATTTTTCAGGAAGCTATTATGAGAGATGAAACACGCTTTTGAACATACAAATCCTTGCTTGTGATATAGGTAAACCGAAAGAAAGAGCCTCATATATATATATAACTAAAAACAAAATAAAATAAATGTACATACTAAACATAATGAGAATAATATAAACAACAGTTAACTCTGTTATATGCAACCATTTTTCATTCTTTAACTAATTTTAATTAATTAAACAATTTTTATTAAATTTATTTAAAAATTCCATGCGAATATGGACAAAAAAATTTCAGACCTCTTCCACAATGAATTATACCATAAACAACTGTAACATAACCAAGCGTGTAATATGACTCGCACGGCAATGGCACACGTTTTAAATAAATTGCCTTTTCATAAGATTACTATGAGGAGGAAAAAAGGAAGGGTTGTTGAAACATATTAAAACTACGTTAAATCACTTTTCCTCTAAATCTGATTTTCCAATCTTTCGCTATTCCTGAGAAAACCATTTGGTCTATAGGCATCCTTGTCTCAAATAATAGTCCAGTCAATGAAGGATTAAAGGGTGGGTTTTCTGTTTCTGTTCCTCACGTATTATAATTACCCGTATATAATAAACTTTAATTCATTCTCACACCGAGAGTCCCAAAACCAAAATAAATCGCACGTTTTTCGGTACACTTTTGACCTTAACTCCGAAACTATTCATCCCATCAAAAATTTCATTTTTTCATCAAAAAGCTGATTAAATTTAATATTAGATCCTATATATCAACTTCAGATCAAAATCCGTAAAACACCCATTCCAGCAATTGAAATAAATTGTACCCAGGTCCGAAAACGCCAGAACTTTAATACGTTAACTTCCTAACTACCCTGAACATTTATCCGAAGAAAAATCTTGGATTAAAGAAAACGCACTCAACATCCCATTTTTGGCCTTCATTGACTAGACTATGATATATAGCTTATTAAATTTGGTGTTCCTCAACCCCCCAGTTGTTGCAACCGATCCGAGAGATTACCCAAGCTATTTTTTGGGCAGTATTCCGAGTAGGATTTTTAGAATGAGATAAGCGACTCAGTACCTTTCA
Source organism: Euschistus heros (assembly GCA_003667255.2). NCBI lineage: Eukaryota > Metazoa > Arthropoda > Insecta > Hemiptera > Pentatomidae > Euschistus > Euschistus heros. The sequence continues at coordinate 2,222,166 of RCWM02000133.1, forward strand.
ACTAACATTCCTCGAATACATTAATGACGTCAAATCCTCAATATTCTCTCTAGATTTTTATTTATTTAGTTTATATTCCGCTGTTACCGGGACAAGATCTATTAGGCTCATTGCGAATACTGACGCGACAGATTTTATCCTATCATTATTGCCTTATGAATCGTAAGCGCACGTTCTATTTAGAAAACCGATACGATATTGAAATGATTCTTAAAGTCATTCTATGTAATATGGAGAATAATTGTGATGTAGAAAATTGTTATGAAAGTGAGACAGATTCTAAAAGTGAAACAGACCTTGTTGAAGAAAGAATTGAGTATTCAGATACTGAACACGAAGATGATGTATCTAGTGATGAGGAATACATTACCGATAATTCCTTTATAAGTAAGAGTTTGTTTATTATTAATATATTAGGGAAAAGAGGATGCTCCACCTAAAGCAAGTCATGAAGGACGCGGCTCTTTAAGACGACGTTGTGAATAATGTGAAAATCGAAGGCTAACTGATTACTTTTGTCAACAATGTGAAACGTATTTATGTTTAGAACATCCAAAAATTGCCTGTCAAAACTTTATAAATAAAATTAGTGAAGTGGATAATAGTGAAAAGGTTGTAAATAACAGAAAAATAGTTAAAAGTCGTTATGATAGATAAATAATATTTTTATTAATGTGTATTATTATGTGCATTCCTTTAAAAATCAAATAAAGTAAATGAGAAAAATAAAGGTGATGAAATCATCAGTAAAACGATTGAATTTCAAGAGGTGATATGTCAGATCGTTGCGACTGTTGGTGTTAGTCCTACGGTTGCGACTACTGGAGAGTTAATAATGTCAATATGCTCTATCACCGAAAATGACATAGTTTACGAAATATAAGCGAAATACGTAAAATAGTGCTAAAGTTTCGTGTTTGCAGGTTTTCAGGGGTTGCAAACTTGGATTTCACCTACCCTTATGATTTCTGACAACATATTAAAAGTTGGTGGATACAAGTGATTTTGCAAAATCTGCCATTTTTTATTTTTTGTATAAATCGTTTGGGCTATGGTGAGTGGCGCGGGCCGAAAAAGCAATTCTGAAATTGAAATTGAATCTGGCTTGCTTTATTTGTGGGAAGTGATTCTGGATTCACAAGGCAGAATGTCGGAAAGGAATTATATATATAGGATGTTTTTATCTTATTTTTTAACATGAAAAATATTTTACCCTTGGCCTATGTAGTCAAAATGAAACGTTTCAGAGGAACGTGAAGTGGTAATGCGTAGTTTGATACACTCCAGCTCTGTCTATGTTTCTCTGATCCAAAATTTGACAATTTCATTATCATAATTGTTTGGAGAATAATATTTGTTATATAACATTGTCGCTGGCACTTTTTTTTTTTTTTTTTTTTTTTTTTTTTTTTTTTACGTGTAAGAGAGAGAAATAGAGTTTTTCATGGAGTTTATAATAAATATATTCACTCTTTAAGAACAAAATATTTTCTATAACATAAAATATTAACATACACCTATAATATTTTATTAGACATAGATTTTTCTTATGGCTGAGAGTCTGTATTTTGGTGTAACCTATTTTTTTTTTTGTTAATATACTATTTACTATCACTATTGACCTTGAATGCGGCTGAGTTTGATTGTAATATAGGGTTTTTCGGAAATTAATCGAGAATTTCATGTTTAAACCAAAACCTGATATTATTATTAAAGAGATTATTTATCAGCTTTTGGTCGTGCTAAAGAGAAAGAATAAAATATAAAATTTTGCGTGAAAAAAATATTTCTCTACCTTGACTGAGAGCTTTTTTTTTTTTTTTATATGTATATTTTTTATTGAGTAATTATTACAATCTGCCACAAATGTGGGCGGGCCATAAGTAATATAGCTGGCTTAATGATTACATTCACACATTATTTACAGAAAAAAAAGTTAAAAAATAAAAAAATAATAATAATAATAAACGATATAATAATAAAAAAACAAAACAAAAAAACTATGCTATACATTAATAATATAGAATATGCATCTAGGTAAAATATATAAATTAAAAAAATAAAATAAAATAAATAACAGTAAGTGAAAATAGGACAAAATTAAATTAAAGTTTAAAAATACAATTATACTTTATTTACAATTTACATTCATCCTAGGGATCCTAGGGACCCGACCCGTCCCAGTGGAGGCTGAGTGAGAGAGCTATAACATTCACTCAGGGCATGAGTAGAGACGCTGGCCATGACTGACTGAGAACTGATAAAAAAAAAAAAAAAAAAACATGATTTTCCTTGGAATTGTATCATTTTTTTTGTCATTTTTGAGCACCCTAAAGCCGGGTCGTATCTTGAGCATAACGAAAGTATTTTTATTTCCAATAGCATACATAACATAGCAATTAAACGTGAAAAAATCATTTCTCTATCTTGACTGAGAGCTTAGAAAAAAATAAAACGTGATTTTCATATTTTTTTTTTTTTTTCTTGTATCCTAATGATCATTGGCGGCTATAACTCCAGTTTGGAATATTATAGGTCCCTACCACCCACACAAAAATCAGCATTCAAATCTGTGAGTTACAATTCAAAACGAATCTTAGTTAGATGAAATCAATATATCGCCATGTATAAGATTTGGGTAATGGGATCTTATTTAATAGGACTTTTGGGCCGAAACTACGACGTTGAATAAAAGTAATGTGTCAGGTTTTGTTTGTGGTAAAGAGATGAATAATCTCTTTAATAACATGAAATCCTGCATTAATTTCCGGACAACCCAATATAATATTTATTAAAAAAAAATTAAAACACTGTTATATATTTTTGGATACACTTTAACCAGTTTCATAAAACAAGCTCTCCGGGCATACTTAGCTTTTAGATATTGAACAAATCCCTCAAATTGAGGTGTATGTTTGAAGACGTGCCCTAGCAAAATGCGAGGGGCCCAAACTGATCTTGCTATAATTAATCACAGTGATTGGAGTTCAAGGCGCTAACGGTCTAAACTTAACTTCCTCCTCATAACTGATAGCTTTAGCGATATCGCTTCAACTAATCTCCTTTCCATCGTAGATCAATGTCTCAGCCTCTCGGCCGCCCTCTGGTGGGGGGATCTAAGTTGAGAGGGAAAAATGCCACTCGCAACACTCTTAGACTTCATCAAAATTTACATATTAAAGAAATTAGGCCTTTTATGCTGAGATATTGAAATTCACAACAGGGCTATCCTTATATTGGGGGAAATCAGGTCTCGTACGCGGGTTGTCGAATCCAGTTAAAAAAAATAAAACTTTAGAGTGATCTTGAAGCGGATATCTAATATCTTTTTTTCTTTTTTTTTCATTTATTGATATTTACAACTGTACAAAATGATATACAACAAGTAAACGTGTTGACACTGAATACAATGGCATGCAAATAACTTGTGAAGAACTACTCACTAGTAGCACTTCATTAGAAATCTACCCTAAAAGGTCTCTAGGCCATCTTCTTTTCAGACGCCTCGGAGGATTATCAGGGATGGAGGAGGAAGCGAGTTGGGAGACTAGTGGATTGGAGTGGTTATGGAGCTACTATGGAAGGATAGGTATCTGGTTTGGGATAACTCAGAAACTTTTGGAACAGTAAGATCTTTATGGATAAGTTTATTGGTCACAAAGTAAGGAGCATTGAGGATTTTTCGAAGGATTTTGGATTGTAAGGATTGGATACGAGATGAATGGATGGTTTAGAAGAGCCCCAAAGCTCAACTCCGTACCTTCAAATAGGTCTAATCACAGTCATGTAAATGAGTCTTTTGTAATTAATTGGGAGCTTTGAACGTTTGTCTGGTAAATGTTGAAGTAGTCTGTAACGCCGGGCAGTTTTTTTGTCGTTTTAGTCTTGTATGTGGATTCCAAGTTAGACGTTTGTCCAAATGGAGTCCTAGGTAGCGGATCTGTTCAACAGGAATATTAGAAACTTAATATTAATATCCTCTAACTATATTAATGTAGAAATAAAAACCAAAACAAAATAATAATCGGGATGGAAGGATCATCACCTTCCAAACATTTTAAGATAGGTTACTCTGATGATCCTGGCGCCTGTTGACTGTTGTCTTCCTTTTCATATCAAGTGATCAAGTGATATATTAATCAATTTTTTTTTTTTAATTTGATGAGTAATAATAAAATAATTGTTTCGAGAGTTAAAGACGGACGGATACACTCTGAAACTGAGTTAGTTCCTGTAAAAATGTGTTATGGTAAAAAAAGCCAGTCTAACATCCTTATAGTAATTGTCACTATCATAGACGCAAACCTTCACCGATTGTTTTCAACCTTGTTTACTGCCCGTTATAGGATTTCCTACGTTATTGTAGCGGATGATCCTGCAGAGTGCATTATACCAGAGGGGACTCGAACCCAGCCAATGCGGACCACCTCCGCCGACAACAAGCTCAGGGAGTTTAAATATTGACTATCTGATTAACCGAGAGATAGCTACAGGAGGGGAGAAGGGGGAGTTAGGCCTTTTGTACAATATTTAATTAATGCATGGACCGATAGATGGAGCTCCAATAGCCGCCGCATACCTTCCCCTCTCCGCTCTCCCCCAGCCAACTTCTTTTCATTATCCTTATTACCCTTCGCCAAGTCAAGGCTCCTTTGTTAGTCCAATATAACCTCATTATGTTTGGATTAGGGCTAATTGTGGAAGGAGGTCAGCTCCCTGTGGCTATTGCTTCCAGCTCTCCCAACTGTAATCCACCATCTTAGTATCAAAGAGGAAATAGCATTATGCTATATGGATTCAATTACAATACTTACAATTAGTTACGTATCTCTTAAATATTTTTTTTATAAGCACACAAACTTAAGGTTGTTTTTTATTATCTTGCACGATACGTAGCGGACCGTAACGTTCCAAACAAGACAAATATTAGTATAGTTAGTTTTATAGTGCCTGTATATATATATATATAGTGGATCAGATCAGGCAAGACACGGCACGTTTCTGGCAAGACATTATGACACTTATCGAAAAGAATATTTTGTCGGAGCCGGCACGTGCCGGACCATGTCTGACCGTGTCTTTTTCGTAGTATACTCTACTTTCTGACTCCGACAGTGCAGTACTGCGGTGCCCCGTAACAGTTTTTTTTTTTCTGCGTTTAAATTTGATTCCATTTTTGCTTCTTTTTTATTCAAAGCTGGATGTTGAAAAATTAATTGAGTACGTAAGGAGTAACACATTAAACATTTTATATTTATATAACAATATAAAAACAAAAGAGCCACTACGCACAAATCTTCGGTGGAATACCGGGCAAACATATTGACTAAAGACTAGTATGAAGCAATATTCTACAAACAACAAATCATTAAAAAAAAATATTTTCGTACTGGAACCCGATTTATCTGATAATATAAATACACCATGTATTTGTCTGAACCGTGCCGTGTCCGATCCGCTTCGTGCCGTGTCGGATAATATAAAACAAGCCTATTATCCGTAAGATCTTAACGTACCATATCGCACCTTCCCTGGATTACTGTAACACCTCCAAAAAATTCGATTTTGAGTTTTTTTACAAGAAAGCATTTAAAATTACGTTACCTTTATGTTGTATAAACAGTAATGGCTGATTCTCAAACTACAGGCAAATTTGTGTCCTCCGCCCATTAAAATTCATTGAAGTTAACTTCGTTAAAAATAATGTTTGAATTTAATTATTTAATACGACAAAAATATGATATTTTGCAAAGAACGACCGACCTTTTGTCCATAGATATCAATAAGGCTTTAAATTCAGCCGCTAACCCAATCTACAAGTATATTAGAAGTTTCAACATTGGAGAACTAGAAAAATATTTAATATTTAAAGTTGGCATCCATAAAGTGAGAATTGTGAGTCAATTAAGATTTTCCAGCCCGGCAGTCATCAAGCTGTATCTGAAGAACACGACAATTTCACTTGAAGGAAACAGAAATTGTACTTTCTGTGAGCATTTTGTGGAAGACTGCATGAGTCACCTGCTACTGCACTGCTCTAAATTCAATGAGCCCAGAAAAATCTACTTGCAGACCTTTATCATTTAACACCAATGACACTGCCAATGTTGAAAATATTTTAAATATTCCTGATATTAAAAAAAATAAACATTTATAATTATATCTGTAAAATACAGATGAAAACCAATAATTAAAATTTTTATATGCATCCATACAAATTTGTATAAACTTATCAGCTCATTAATGGACTTAAATAGTTAACCAATAAAACTCCTTATATTTATTTTTTCTATAATTTAATATTAGATTAATTCATGTATTTGTATGTAAAAAGTGTATTTTTATTTCATATTCTTTCCCATTATGTAAATAAATTTAAAATTGTCTGAGAATGTACCAGACTCCCATTTGTACGAGAATTGGCTTTTATAAATAAAATGATTATCTTTCTATCTATATATCTATCTACCTATCTATTAATTGAATTTATTTGGGATTTTACTGTTTTAGGGTTACATTTTTTGGTTATTCTCGATTAACATCGATTAACGTCGATTAACATTGTCGTGGCTTGAAAAATAACTAAAATTATGTAAATAATTATTACTTGGTAGGGCGAAACTAACTCAACTAATGGCTAGTATTAAAATATAATGGTGGAAGAAAGTGAAAATGTTTTTTTCAGGATTATAATGCCCAAGTAACCAATCCCCGAGTTATTTTATTCTTGTCCCCGCGGCTTCTTATCATTGGCATGCCATAGCTAAAAAAATGATGAAAATGTATTTAGAAGAAATTTTTGAGTTTTTATTTGCAGTGGCAGGTAGCTGTTTCTTATGGACGCATCAGTTCGTAACCACGCAACCATTATACGTCGGAATCTTCTAGTGTAAACTCTGACTGTAAGTAATATTAGGCTACGGTTTTAAAGTTATTATTTAAAGTTATTACCACAGAAGGTTCGATATGTTGCTGATTTAGCCCAAACGAGAAACCTGTCCTTCCATAGTAAACTGTATAACCATTCAAATCAAGTAGTATCACAACTTGCTATCTACAACTTGTGTCTACAAAGAAGATGGCCTAGGGACCTTCTCATATAGAAATTTTATTGCTACCAATTGGTAGTTGCTTCATAAGCAATTGACAAGTTATTCTGAACGCTATTATTGCATTTGCTAGATGTATTATTTCTTTAAAATACAGTTGTAAAGTCCAATGAAAAAAAAAAAGAAGTTTTTCTTTTTTCATGTTGTAAAGTTATAGATACATTTTATATAGAATTGTCCCATAAAACAAACTTTTCAATTGATATTTAATTTATAGGCAATGAACTTTCAGAAAAAAAATTGCTTTTATAAATAACTATTTTTAGAGTTTATAAGAAAGAAACTTTAAAAAACCCAGTACGCTTAGGTTTGTGCTAAAAAAGAAGAATTAATAAATAACTGCCAAGGGGACGTTTGGAGTTGTAACTCACAGATCGCTGATTTTTGTGTGGGTAGTAGGGACCTATAATAGTTCAAAACTAGAGTTATAGCCGCCAATGAGCTAGGAGCCGAGAAAAAAAATAAAACATGAAAATCACGTTTTATTTTTTTTCTAAGCTCTCAGTCAAGATAAAGAAATGATTTTTTTACGTTTAATTGCAGTTATGCATTATATTTAAAATAAAAATACTTTCGTTATGCTCAAGATATGACCCGGCTTTAGGGTGCTAAAAAATTACAAAAAAATGATAAAATTCCAAGAAAATTCGCTGTAAATCAATGGTATACTTTTTTCATAAGCAACTGACCTCAAATCTCGATTTAATGCACCATAAAACCCACATATGTGAAATTTTATCAAAATCAAAAAATATCGATTTTTTACCCCTTTCGAGGAGTTTATAATATATAATAATATATAATATATATAGTATATATAATATATTATGGTTATATTATAATTTTGAATTTGAGATTTTATCAACAATTTCTATCGGCCATAAAAACTGCTGTGTTTAACCGATTACAATACTAATAGCATCAAAAGAATCAGTTTTTCTCGATCATTGGGTCGTATCTTGAGCATAAAGTATTTTTCAAATAACGTACATAACTGCAATTAAACGTGAAAAAATGATTTCTCTATCTTGACTGAGAGCTTAGAAAAAAAACGAAACGTGATTTTCATGTTTTATTTTTTTTCTCGGCTCCTAATGCTCATTGGCGGCTATAACTCTAGGTTTGCACTATTATAGGCCCTACTACCCACACGAAAATCGGCATTCAAATCTGTGAGTTACAACTCCAAACGTTCCCTTGTGAGATTTACACCATCTGATTATTATTCGGAATCGTTTCAAACTATCTATTGCTTTGAAATTATTGCAATAAGGAAACCCTTTCTTTGACGGTCTCCTTAATGAATTATCTCAAAGCTCCTGTTGGAACTTAGCCGCGATGAAGTGCACGTGACGTACAAGATATAAGTAGAACCCCCAGGGCTTGCCGTACCCAGAAAGGGTTAGACTGGGCAAAATCAATACACTGACCACGGACTGCCTTCCCAGTTCCTTGTCTGCGGCCGATTTCTCCGTCTGTAAGGACTGCATTAGTCCGTTAAGCTATCTAACTGCGATGATTTTTTTTTATATGTTTTATTTTATTTTTTTAATGTTTCCTATGTTCTATGATAACTGTACACACAAAGCCGATTGATAAAATTGTTTGAAAATTATGTAAATTTCATTAAAATCGTTTGTAATCACTAAACTAAAGACTGGTTTTATTGAAAAATGAATATGGGTATAAATAAAATTAGGTAAAATATGAGATCCGTATAAATAAAGTGGAGAACCGATAATCCGGACAATATGGGATCAAGAATGCCCGGATAAAACTGAATCAGCTGTAAAATGCTCACTTTAATACATTTAGGCATTATAAATTTTTTTCGTTAGCTATAAACATACTTTCTTTTTTTTGGCAGGTTGATTTTATTTTATATATACACTGTTAATATTATATGTTTAATTAGGGTTCTTCTCGGTGGTTTGGATCCCCCAACTTGTGTTAACTATCAGGGACCCAGGACAGTAAAACACATAATAATAGAATGTCGACAGTTTTCTTCCCTAAGGGAAAGACTTAAAATGCCACTTGCGCTGAAAGAAGTCCTACAAAAAGTCAGTGAAGTCATTGTCGGTGTTCCTGAAAGCAAAAATTATGATACTAAGTATATATATTGCTGAACTAAATGTAAAAACACATTATTTGTAGCTTTTCAATTAATTATTATTATTCTTAAAAAAATTTTTTTTAATGAAAATGCACTGATTCGTTGGAACCGGATTTTAAAGAAGACAAAAATATTCCTCAAATCTAAGTTTTTAAAATATTTTTAAGCAGTTTTTCCTTCATAAATTATATAATTTTTTTTATTACACAGACAGATAAAAATGGAAAAAAAAAATCATGCATAAATTATTCAATTTTATTTTTCCATTTTTATCTGTCTGTTTAATAAAAAACAATTATATAATTTATGAAGGAAAAACTGCTTAAAAATATTTTAAAAACTTAGATTTGAGGTTTATTTTTGTCTTCTTTAAAATGTTGGAACCAGTATATTTTCATTAAAAAAAGAATTTTTAAGAATAATAATAATTAATTGATAAGCTACAACGTAATAATAATACAATAATTTGTTTTTACATTTAGTTCAACAATATATATACATAGTATCATAATTTTTGCTTTCACGAACACCAACAATGACTTCACTAACTGTAGGACTTCTTTCAGCGCATTTGAGTCTTTCCCTAAGGGAAGAAAACTGTCGACATTCTATTAATATGTGTTTTACTTTCCTGGGTTTCTGGTTTAAAACATAGTCGTTTTGGGCTATTTAGGAGGGATGAGTATCTGGTTCGGGACAAATCAGCAACACATGAGAGATTGAGATCTTGATGAATAAGTTTATTGTTGTTATTTTAAGCAGCATTGACTATTTCGGATTATGAGGATGGGATGAGGGGAGGGAGGCAGGGTGGTGCTCTAACGTGCTTCCTTATCCTATTAGCACAGAAAAAAGCCATCCGTGACGGTCAAATCCAAACCTGGGACCCAACATTTAGTGGGACGGTACAGCTGCTCACCTTTGTGGATGACTTGTACATATACATTCCCGACTTTTGGTCATCGAATCCTTTCTGAAACTTGAGGCTACAGTGAGGAAACTGGAATAAAACTAAATACATGGTAGCCCTGGAGACCCAAGTTAAGTTGGTGCCAGAATAGAATTCGGATCATATAAGTTTTAACAGGTCTCGGAATTCACGTATCTTGGTTGACAGATAAGTAGTGAAAACCAAGTGGATTTGGTAATAAGAAAGAAAATATATGCTGCAAACCGTTGCTAAAATCTATTAACTATTATTTGAGAATGCCAATGCACCATAATAATTCTCTACAAGACGATCATACAACCAGTCCTCACGCATGGATCAGAGACCTGGACATCTATGAAATCTGTAGAGCAGGATCTGTTAATATTTTAACGCAAGTTTCTAACAAGAATTTATGGTCCAACTCTGGCGAGTGTTGGCATCGGAAAAAAATCAAGATGTCTACACTAGATACCAAGATCCCGATGTCATAGGGTTTATAAAAATAGGCCGACCCAGGTGGGCAGGTCATGTGGCAAGAATGACTGACCACATGACCACCAAGAAATTTCTTACAGAGATCCTGCGTGGTAGCCGAAGAATCGGAAGACCGAACCTGCAATGGAGACACTTTGTTGACAACGATGAACCTCGGTATGAGGAAATGGATTGCAGCATCACAACATGGTGATTAGTGTTGTTGGAGGCCATTGGTCCCTAGCGGGTTGTAGCCCCCAATTTCATAGATAGAGGATGGGATATGAAAAGAATTGGAAGGTACATTGGAGCCACTAACGCTCAATTTCAAGTAGTGCTAATTACTGTTATTCAAAGTTTTTTATAATAATTGGAAGCTTTGGACCTTTGTATATTAAATTTTATAGTAGACTATAACGACGAGCGGTTTCTTGCCGTTTCAAACTTGTACGTGGATTCTAATAAAGAGGCTTGCCCTTAGATTATTAGAGAATATTGTAGAACCAGGTAGTCGTTGGTTTCCAGCGAAGGGTATAAGAAAAGCTTACAAGTTATTTGGTGAGATTTGCTTAGGTATATTTTATTTCTCCTGTTTCAACACCATTCTTGAAGTGATATGGTATATCATTATACCATTAAAAATGATTAGAATCATCATTTGGAAATGAAGGGATCCTAATTTAGCGTAAGTGGTGAGGAAGGTGAGTCGGTCATGTGTGTTGTATGGTTAAAATTTATTTCCTGTACTAATGGGATAAGTCAGAAAAAATGACTGTTTTCTTTGTTTTTGAACTTTGCATCGTAATTCCTCTCTTATATACATCCGGAAGCTAAGAATTGTGATAAGAAGTTCATGTTTGATCCCGTCAAAATCATTTGGTAAACAGCATGCCCTCTATCCGGGTTCAGTACTTCTTTAACTTTCCTTTGTTCACAATGACAGTAACGTACGAAATTCTCGTAATTTTGCTTCGTTATTGGAAACGGAATTTTTCAGCAGCTGAAGCCACTCGTTTAGTGATTGAATTTGAGGATGAAGACTCTTTGAAAAGGACGGTGTGAAGGTGGTTACAAAAATTTAATGAAGGTGATTTGAGCTTTAAAAGGAAATCAGGGTCAGAGCATTTTTTTCAGAATACCTGAAGGTCATTTTATAAATTCAGAGCTCTATTCAGAACAACTGCAGAGAATGCACGATGTTTTAGTCCAGCGGTATCCATGTTTAGTCAACAGGAAGCGAGTCTTGTTCTAACAAGATAATACCAGACCCCACACCTCTCGCCTTACAAAAGAAAAACTAGCTAATTTGGATGTAATTAAGCTTCTCCCTCATCCGGCATATAGTCCAGCCCTAGCACCATCAGACTACCACCTGTTCAGATCAATGGCTCATTCCTTTCATGGAAAAACATTCAACAACTTAAATGAAGTTGAAAATGGGGTTCTTGAGTTCTTCGATTCAAAACCCAAAAAGTGGTGCCATCAAGGAATTCTACAGCTAGCTTCCAGATAGGCGTCAAAACATACATCACAATGGTTTATATTTTGATTATTAAAAACCTTGTAAGTAGAAGAAAAATAAATTTTGATTTTTACCTATAAAACGGTTATTTTTTCTGACTCGCCCCATTATATGTTTGTTTATTTCGTTAAACGTCACTTTATGCTGCTATGGCTAATCGGACGATGCTACGGTGGGAGTCCTAAATTTTGCCTATCCAGGTATAATTAGGATAGGGAAATTTAACGAGTACCTGACATCGCACAGGCTCGGTACCCCCATTTTACGTCCCTTCCAAAGGACGGCATAGCTCAGGATTTTTTACTCCCTTTAAAAAATCTTAAGGTCATCTGCCGGGCTGCAAACCCGCGATCTTGGGTTTAGTAGGTTGCTATGCTAACCACTACACCACAGGATACCCCACCCCATTATATGTACTATAAATTAAAACATAGTATAAGGCTAATTAAAAATTAAAAAAATATATAAATTATGAATTTGGCGATATAAAAAAATGTATAAAGCAAACAATAAAAATATGACTAGTATTTTATGAATCGCTGATTAGATCAATGTGCAATACAAAATGCATTACTATTATAATAGTTAAGTTAAATTTTCCTATTTTTTATATATGGGATTATCCGGAATCCCAGTATATAGTCGTCACGGTTAATTATTAATTCTGCTATAATTATGAAATTAAATTAGATTTTTAAGTTTATCTATAAAAATTATTTTATGGACATAATGATTTTTTTTTTTTAATCTTGTAAACGTTTCACCAACAAGAATTTCGTATTCCATTAATATGCTTCTATAAACCCCATTTTCCTTTAAATATATTAGCATAAATGTGAGAAGGATAAAATAAAAAAATAAAAAAAAGGTTTGCCTCAAAGACGGGATGAACACGGAACCTTATAATTATGTAGACTGGCCTGGGTGCGGTGGTGGGGGTTGGTCGATAGACCTCCTTAGCTACCCCCACTACACCCTTATCATATCTACACCGTCCGGCTTTACACCTTACATGTCATACCACCTCTTCTAATATAATCACATACATATGTATATATGCCTATATACCTATATATATATTATTATTTACTCGTGTATTGATATTTACAACTGTATAATACATACACATCCAGTAGAAATATGAGGAGAAAAGAAAACATGTAGTTCAGTAAAATAAGGCCCTTTCAAAGAAAAAACTGCCGAACTCTTATTCTCAACGAACCTTTATGTTTTTTTGGGGTGCTGAACCCGAACCTGAAGTTTGCTACCACGGGGGCCGTCGGCTTCACACCCAAAATCGCAAAAAACCGCCCAAAATATGCCAGCCCACTGAACATGCCATAATTGCCATATGTTGTAGCGTGCTAGCGTTTCACGGGATTTAATATAATATAAGATTTCTATACTGTTATATAAAAGGACATGTTATTTTTCGATGAACACTAACCGCAAAAACTACTGAACCAATCTGTACAAAATTTTGACCAAATCATGTTTATAGTTCCAGGATGGTTTAGCAATAATGAAATCTACTGATTTTCATTTAGTTCGCGATAGAAAAAGCTATAAATATGTGGTTAACAGTGAAATTTAAAAATTGACCGATAGGTGGCTAACGCTATTCAAGAGACGTTACAAATATAAGGTGTTGTATAGAGCTAGACATTGATAATATAATTTACTTAAATTAAATTCAATTATTGAAAATTATTTAAATTCGTGGATCGTCACGTGGTTTCCAGAGTTTGAAAATCGACCGATATGTGGTTAGCGCCATTCAACAATACAGTTTAAAACTTGTGGTATTGTGGTATACTTTGATAGTTAGAAATTATTACTAAATCAAAATATCAATCCTTTTCTTTTTTATATTGTGTATACAAATATGGCCTTTATTAAGTACTGATAATGCAATTATCCGTTAGAGTTTCTTAATAGTCTTTGTCCATCTGGATTACCAACTGATAAATTTGACAAATTAAAAGTTAAAATTGTATGACTAATTATGCTTGTATGTGACCTTCTAACATCAAACCAATGCAATTTCAACCAGATTAACATTACGGCTACGCGTAAAAATATCATTGAAGAAATAATACTCGATTGCATTGCAAGACAAAATTATTATCAATGAACAAATAAAACTTCAATTACTTAAATTATTCTACTTCTTTACTTATGGGAGCGGACGAAGCCGTGACGGTGATGCATGTTACATATAAAGGGTCCAATAGTAAATTTAACTAGCTTTGAAATGAAAAAAAAAAAAAAAAAAAAAAAAAAAAAAAATTGGGATCGGACAAATATTCGCGGAGTTAAAGCTAAATTTTTTTTTCAAAATTTTAGATTTTACAACAATGCAGCGTTTTTAGCGTGCTGGTGTGGATATTTGGATATTCAATCAATGTTTCATATATTAAGTCTAATAGTAAATTTAACCAGCTTTAAGATAAAAAAAAAAGTAATTTTGGATCAGACTGATAGTTTTGGAGTTATTATCAAAAGAGTACGACAAACGTGTTTTCGCGGAGAAGTGGGCCTGACCGCAAGTTGGCCAATTTCTACAATTTTTCCCAAGATTATAACTTCGTGAAAAATGGTCCGATTTCCAAGTTGTTTCTTTTATTTCGTAGGTACTGCTTTCAACCGGTATTTATGGCGGGTTTTTGCGATTTTGGGTATGAAGCCGACGCACAGTGGGGCAAGTAGCCCTAATTGTTAGCATAAACTAAATATTCTTACTTACATCTTAAATAATCATCAACATTGATTCTTAAAGCCACATATCATACATTGAAACACCCAAACACCTAAATCACTCACTTTATTTGTGTATAATACGGAAAACCTTAGAAAACAGTAAATAAAAAAAATTAACACTTTTCATTAAAATAAGTAACACACTTTCTATCTACAATACTCTCTCATCATCTCCACTGTCTTCTTCTTCTGTATCAGGGCTATTTTCAAAAGGACCAGAAAATTTTCAAATTGTTTTTTAGGTAGTTTTCGTTTGCTAGTTAGAACTGGACCTTAACTCAACAAGAAGTTAATGAATATATCCTGGTTGGATTTTTCTCGACTACACTTCCGTGGGTGATGTTCACGATATTTTTTGAAATCTCTGTTCCTCGCTTAACTATAGGCAACATGGCTGAAGATATTATTTCTGACCTATGAAGGGTCGGTGACATCGGGTACCATGGGTAGTTATCTACATAACACTTTGCAGTACCATGAGCAAACTCTTGATAGGCATTAGTATTAATTTCCTGCCCACTTGATAGTGCTATCAGTATTGTATAAAGCCTTTTAATTAGTACAGCGTTAAAAAATCACATAGTCGTATTTCCATCGTTACTATTCCCAAAGCCAGGTTTAGGTATGTCAACAATCAAACCACATTTTTTCTTAAATCTTTCTTGGATTGGACTCTTGCTTTCTTTAACAACTCGTTTGTATTCATTGCTACGGGCATGCTATTTTTTTTAGTGGAAGCTTGTAGGATAGGAGTATGATGGGTGTATAGGATAGGAAATAATAAGATTTTTTCTTCTATGCACTAACAAAGGAGAAATATTTTTTCTGAGGCTGGGGAAAATTGGGGCAAGATTTTTCAATGAAAGCATAATATTTAGATAATGTACTATAAAATTGTGGAAAAAAAATATGCTTGGACGGGTTTGGAAGGTTACTAAATCCTTCACTACATATAAACTAAAACCAATAATCTTATTTTATTATATTATTAAGACAAATATAATACTATATTTCAAAATTATGTACTTGAAGATGATACCATATCATAAAAATATACAAGTATTAAAACTGTATTTGAAAAAACAAAACAAAAACGCTCTGTTAATAACAAATTGATAGGGACACTGATATTGATGCCACTGAACTATGTCTACTTTCACTGATTATCAGTACAACACACGACCGTTATAAGCTTAAGGTAATCACGGTGAAAGGAAAATTTTAGTTTTGGGACTTTCTGCCACGTTTTGCTTTAGTTTGCCCCACTGTGCGACGGCTGCCGTTGTAGCCAACTTCAGATTCGGTTTCAGCACCCCAAAAAATCTAAAGATCCGTTGAGAATAAATAAAAATTCGGCAATTTTTTCTTTGCCAAGCCCTTATTTTACTGGACTCATGACAATAACTTGGCAATAACCCATTGGTGGCACTTTAATAAAAGTTCTATATTAGAAGGTCTCGAGATCATCTTCTTTTTAGAGCGCTCGGAGGGTTATCAGGAAAAGAACGTTAAGCAAGTCCGGAGACTAGTGAATATGAGTTACGGGGTTTACTTTGAAATGAAGGGTATCTGGATTGGGATAAATCTGCAATATAAGAAGGATTGAGAATTTTTGAAAGTCTCTTTTCGTAAGGATAGGATAGAGAAGAATTAGAAGGTTTGGTTTAGCCTCAGAGTTCAACTCCATTGCCGTCCTCTCCTTCTATGACTGGGAGGATTCAACTTTCTCACCATTTCTTGCAATCTTATTGGAGGCATCCGACGCACATGTCCATACCATAGTAACTCCTTCATAACAGGTTCCGTCACGCTCTCCGCTATTTCCATTATCTTCCTTATATTTGTTCCTTATTTGCTTGGGCGATCTGCTCTGGTCTTCTCGATACAACCAACTCCTCCAGTAGTCCATCTCAACTATTTACAAATTTTGATGTTCTATATAGCAAAGTACTTATAATTTAAAAAGAAGGTAGGTTTATTGAAAGGAGCAAATAATTCATAACCCTTATACAGGGCGGGGAAAGGGAACCTCCCACATTCCAATAAATCACTGTCTCAGATAGGTGAGGTTGATCTCATTTGGAAGGGAGGGTGGTTAAGTTTTCATTAGTCACCATACCGTGGTTAGGAGAGCAACGTGCGTTCATTGTAGAGGTAGAGAGTTTTTTCAAAAATGGTGAATCTTTAACTGCCAATCAGAGGGTCTTCCGCAAGTTTGTCGTGGTCTGCTAGTGTTCCTGACCGGAAAACAATTTTTTCTTGAGTGCCAAAATTGCTGTCACTGTCAGAACCCCCAAAAACATCGCTAGAGTGAGAGCGTTCTGTATGGAAACATGCATCTGCTCTTTAGATTTCAGTGAGAGCAGTGTGGCGGATTTTGCATACTGATCTCAATTTGCACCCCTACAAGATCATGGTTGCCCAGGAATTGTCCCCTGTCATTGGGGTGACGCACAGTGCTTCGACAATGGTCAAAAATAAAAAATCGAAGTATTTTTTATCGAGCTGTTTACCGTTAGATATTCTTAAATACACCTTAGACAACTGTTTAGTATGATTATTTCATTGTTTAAACATTCTTTTAAGTCTATACAATCGAAAAACTTCAGGAGTATTTTCGTTTTGCGATTTATATCATATTAGCCGCAAATTATATTTTGTTCCATTCACATCTCATTGGATAAAAAATAACAATTTTCATCGATTCAATATACAGTTCAAGGTATCTATTTTAAAATATACTCTGATGGAAGAATCTACAAGACAAAAGTACATAGAACGACTACAGCACCGACACCAAGAGTGGCCTGGGGGAGTGCTGTGCGCGGAGGAAAGGTGGAAGAGATTAAAAGAAGATATCAGGAACACGGCACTGGAAGTTCTTGGGGAGAAGACAAAAATTAAGAGGAATCCTTGGTTTGATGACGATTGTAGGAGAAACCGTACAAGAAAGAAATGAGGCTCGGATAAAGATGCTCCAAAGGAAAACACGTGCTGCATATGACTCGTTACTGAGAAAAGAAGAAATGCGAAACGAATAATAAGAGATAAGAAAAGGGCATATGAAACAGGCAAACTTGAGGAGATGGAAGAGAATTTTTCAGGCACGAGAAAGCCGAAAATTCTATAAGGGAGTCAAAATATTAAGGGAGGGCTTTAAACAACAGACGGAACTATGCCTAGACCAAAACGGAAACCTTCTCACTGAGAGGTGACCAAATAAAAAGTAGGTGGCAGCAGTACCAGGGACTTTTAATTGGTAAGCTGAACACTTATTATATTCATTGCATGCGTGTAAAGTTTCGTTAGCCAGTTCGAAAATTTTTCAAACTTTGAAGAGGCTTTTAGAAAAATCCTCAAATATCCTTTTGTATTTTTTGCATATTTTTGTTGCTTGTTATATAGGCTTTGATTTGCAATAAACTTTAACTGTGCCTGCCTCCGCCGGGACTGTTTTATTTATTATTTTTTTTTTTAAGAAAGGAAAAATTAGGCCAATGGCCAGTTTGCTGAAATATGTTTTTCCCACGAAAAATCACATCAAATAGCTGCAGTCACTTATAAACTACATTCGTTTAAGGACGTGGAAGAGTCTAACCATCAATTGGAAATAGAAATATCAACAATTAGTCGGTTATTTTGTTTGAAATCCCATTAAAAACTGAATGAGGTCGACAGGAGTTGTGATATATTTCGTCAGAAATATGCCTCTTGACTTTAGCAGGAACTTTGAATTGCCAACTATTCCCGAAATAAGTGCAGTCAAACCAGGCCCAAGCCGAACACGTGGAAGAACGGAAATCCTTTTCGAAGAATCTTTCAATAAAACCAGGGGGAAAAAAAATGAAAAAGCGAGTAAAGGATCTTAATCTGAATTCTTCATCTTTTGAATTACGTTTTGCTGCAGAGATGTCTGGGCAATCTTTGGTTGAAAAACGAAATCGATAAGTCCTTTTCAAGCTCAAGCTTTATGCATGGATTTATGGATTCCGATAGAAAATACGGTATGGTTTGCATAAGGACTGCTTTATTAGCTTCTATTCATTAACTTTTACGAAAAATTCCCTACTTTCTAATAGTATTATCGCTGGTGAAGATAGCGCTTGGATAAGTTTACAAAAACTCCTGCAACTAACAGTAAAGAGCATATTAAAAATTGCAAGTTTGGAGAAGGGTAATGAGTTCAAGCTTAAATGTAAATGAGGATTCGATAACAGTTTCGGTCATAACCATTATAAACAAATGTTTAAAAATGCATCAATCACTGATGAATAATTTGTTCAATAGCTATGGTGGCTCTGAAATTGATCGAAGTGAGGAATGGAAATGTTGCTTGAAGGTACATCTGCGTTCATCTTCGACCATATATTGCAAACCCATAAAATTAATTTTCAAAAAAGGAACTGCAGATCTAATGCGTGACGAGAAAACGGCAATGAAAGATAAAATTTGCCACCTCCAAACCTTTGAAATTAAATTTGAAAGCGATCAAATTTACACGGTTAGTTTTGAAATGTTCACAATGCTGGATGGTAGTGTTAATAAAAGCTATAAAAATAAAACCAACATTTTATCAGGAAAAACACCATACATATGTGTTTCATTTGCGGGGCTACCTACCTCAAAGGAGAAGAACATTGAAAACCGTCCATCTGATGATGAGCAATATCGCTTATAATCTGAACAATAATATAAAATAGTATGGGCTGATCTGGGTAGGTGCCTGATATTGAAATAAAAAAATATTAGAACAAATAAGCGTTTTACTTTAATTCCAAAAAAAAAATTACTTTTTTTTTAAAACTTGCTTTTTTTACAATTATCTTGTCATAACTTTTTATAGGTGCATTTGCGGACCCATGTTCATAGGAAATTTTTTGTTCAGCTTGTAATTTACTATAAGATTTTGAAGGTTTGCGAATTTTGTCCACCCTCACTCTATGTTCGAAGCACTGTGTGACGTGTGGAATGTTGTCAGCTGATCCTTAAAGTGCCTTCTGCCGTGATTTTGTGAACTAATCATCTCCCAGGGTGTGTGAATAAACAGAATTTTAATCTGGCCTTCAACAAAGAACCAGGGAGACCTCAAGACTGCAATGGAGGAAGAAATATTCCAGATAACCTCTGCTATAAAGGCTAAATATGTGTGTTGCCCGCCACGGTCATCATTCGGACGGTAAAGTTTATAAAACACAGCCTGAAAAAACTTTTTTTTTTCATTTATTGATATTTCCAACTGTAAAAAATAATATACAACAAGTAAATGTGTTGACAGTGAATACAATGGCATGTAAATAACTTGTGTAGAACTACTCACTAGTAGCACTTCAATAAAATCTGCACTAAAAGGTCTCTAGGCCATCTTCTTTTCAGACGCCTCGGAGGATTATCAGGGATGGTGGAGGAAGCAAGTCGGGAGACTAGTGGATTGGAGTGGTTATGGAGCTTACTATGGAAGGGTAGGTATCTGGTTTAGGCTAAATCAGAAACATATGGAACATTAAGATCTTCATGGATAGGTTTATTGATCACAAAGTAAGGAGCATTGAGGATTTTTTGAAGGATTTTGGATTGTAAGGATTGGATACGAGAATAATTGGATGGTTTAGTGGAGCCTCAAAGCTCAACTCCGAACGTCCAGATAAGTCTAATCGCAGCCATGTAAATGAGTCTTTTGTAATTAATTGAGAGCTTTGAACGTTTGTCTAGTAAATGTTGAAGTAGTCTGTAACGACGGGCAGTTTCTTGTCGTTTTAGTCTTGTATGTGGATCTGAAAAAACTAAATAATAAAAACTTTCTGGCAAAATATATATATATATTTTACTAGCTCGTGTACTTTTGTTTTACCAGTCTTTTGAAATGTGGGAGGTTCTTGTGCCACACCCATGATCAAACGACATTTTAAAATACGATTACTTTAAGAACCCAACCACAGTGGAATGCTGATCCCACCTAATCCACTTAGAGAGATCCAGTACAAGATGTTATTCCCACGGATTAGCGGGACTACCCGAAGAGGCGCTGGCCCGCTGACAGAGTGATGTAGGAGAGGAAAGGGAGAGGACAAGGAAGTTGGAGACAGTTAGGAGACCAGTTGGCAATAATACGGAGAGCAATTAGGAACCGTCCTGTTTAGATTAGGATTTATAGTTTAATATTGCCCCCTTCTCCTCTCTCCCCCCCCCACTCCGGCGGTAGGAATTCTTGCTGTTACAATTAGAAGCCCCGCTGCTTCCATAAAATACCCTCACTTAGTGGTGCTACTACTATCTGCTGCTAGCTAATCTTCATAGCCGAGGTGTTTAGAGTCGGTATGTCGGCTTCCAGTTAAGCTTTACTTCAGTAACTAATTATATCAGAATATTAAATAACAAACGGTTTAAATTTATTATTATAAATAAACCAGTAATTTAAATTATGCTTTAATCTATACTATTACAATGTTCTGCAATCAAAATACCCTTCTGCAATCCCTTCAACGAAAAATATTGAAAATCTCAATATTGTGTTTTAGATCGAAAAATAATGTGTTTTTCGACATTTCGAGCATTTTTTTCCTTCCATCGTACAGTGGGCAAAAATCCATTTCGGTGGCCAAAACTATTTTATTCCAGAAATATGTTTTAAATGACGTCCGATATACGGGGGAAATATTTAAAAAAAATTCATGAAAGTGGAAGAGTTCATAACAAATTACTGAATTGTCGACCTAAAATGCAAGGAGTACGGTTAAATGAGATGGCTGTAAAGCCTCAATTGTTAGAGATATTTCTTTAATATAATATGATACAAATGAGCTGTCTCTGTATATTAATACAGCAAAGTCATGTACGATCGATTATTTCAAAATTACGCGCATTTTGGAAGACATTAAAAATAAGTCTTGAAAAACTAAAAGTAAACTTTTTGGGAAAATAGCCAGCATTTAAAAGGACGATGGAGTACGATGTTGAAACTTATATCACGTCGATGTGTATTATTTTGTGTTAATTAAATCGCAAAAATCATATCCGTTTCGATACGTGCCTCATTATTACCCCCCTCCCAATCGAAACCGTTCCTTTTTGTAATTTATTACTTCACACTCTTTTAGATCTAGTAAATGTAAATGATAATTTGAAATAAGTTTTTTATTCATATACTTAATTTCGTTTCATATTTTTGGGTATTGACCTATTGTACCGAAATAATTTATTTTACACAAATAGTACCTACCATCAAAATATAAGTCATTGCTCATTAAGGTAGTAGGGCATTTTTTTTGTTACTTATTTTTTATTTTTTTTTTTGGAGGTATGTTGAAAAATTAACATCAAGTTTTTTTTTTTAATATTAGCTAGTCCACTTTCAACTTTTCAAATATTTTTTCCCTTAGTTGCATTTCATTTAGAACAAGTTTCTGCAATAAAATAATTTTGGGCGCCAATTATTTTAACTATTTTTATTTATTTTAATTTTATTTGACTATTAGGAAAGATTATAGTTCCTAATGGCAAACAGAAACAAGGAAGAAATTTACGTAGAAGATCGGAAGTTAGAATGGGTAGAAGAAACCGTTTATCTCGGGCAATATGTATCTTTTGAAGAAAGATTTAAAAAAGAATTAAAAAGGAGAACCAAAATAGCTTGGTCTAAATATTGGTCAAACAAAGATATATTCAAAAGTATCATGCCTATCGTCCTGAAGAAAAAAGTTTTCGATATTTGCATTCTACCTTCCCTAATTTACGGTTGCCAAACTTGGCCTTCAAACAGACATATAATTAATAGCCTAGCTATTACCCAAAGAGCGATGGAAATGAGCATGCTAGGGCTAAAGCTAAGGGATAAAATCCGTAGCAGGAAGATCCGCAAAATAACCAAGACAATAGATGCGGTGACAACCTTCCAAGAAATTTATTGGAAATGGGCAAGCCACATAGCAAGAATGGACAGTAGAAGATGGGCCAAAAGAAACCCAGATTAGTATCGTGTCCATTCCACACGGAAGAGAGGAAGACCTAGTTCGAGATGGCGGGGCGAAATCCAAGATCTTTTCGAGTGTCTATGGCACTCGTCAGCACATGATAAAGTCATTTGGAAAAAACTGGGAGAGGCTTGTGCCCGAAGTTGGGCCACTTTTCCTTGAAAAAATGTAAAATTTCTTTTATTATTTTGTAAATATCTTACATGGAAATAAAGGAGGTATTATTATTATTATTATTATTATTATTATATGTTTGTACATTTTGAAAACATCATCAAGAGCATACACCGTTTTCTGTAGTTACATTATGTACCTGAAAAACCACCTCCAGATCTAAAAGAGTGTGAAGTAATAAATTGCAAAAAGGGACGGTTTCGATTGGGAAGGGGATTGCAATGGCATACGGATCGAAACGGATATGATTTTGGCGATTTAATTAACATAAATTAATACACATCGATGTGATAAAAGTTTCAACGTCATCCTCTATCGTCCTTTTAAATGCTGCCTATTTTTAATTATTACTTTTAATTTTGAAATAATCGATCGTACATGACTTTGGTGTATTAATATACAGAAACAGCTCATTCGTATCATATTATATTAAAGAAATAGCACCTTAAATGAGGCCTTAAAGTCCTCTCATTTAACCGTACACCTTGGATTTTAGGTCGATAATTATGTTATTTATTATGAACTCTTCCACGTTCATGAAATTTTTAAAATATTTTTCCCGTATATCGGACGTCATTTAAAACATACTTCTGCAATAAAATAATTTTGGCCACGGAAATGGATTTTTTACCCACTGTGCACCGGTCGGGCCGTTGTATTTTGTACAACACTCGACTTATTTTCTCTCTAACTCGCTTCCGGTGAGCATCCCAGAAAATTGGCTTTAGCTATTCCTCGAAATACTCCCATATTTGCCGTCAATAATTTTCCACTGTAATTGGAGGGATAGTTTCCTGATTGGAATATATCTGTGGCGCCTGTGCATAGTGGGCTAAGTCGAACTTTGTGAATTCCAAGCTATCTACATCATTAGTATTGTAATTTTTTTCTCTTTTCTTTAGTCTAACGGGCTAAGTGTTCCGTCCATTGCAATGAAGGATATTCCTTTGTGAATCGTGGGCTGATACTCCAATCTTGAACTTTTACTTGTGAAAAGCGAGTCAAGTTTACTAAGCCCCACAATTTTTCACAATTACAATTTTTAGTTCCTTTTAAAAACCGCCTTAGTTCATAGAAAAAAGATAATGAAAATGACGCTATGCATTGGGGGATGGTAAGATGGCTTAACTATAACAAAGATAGCTGCGGTGTTCTCTACTACAAGTAGACTCTCGATATAAATGTTAATTTTAAAACAATAAGTTTTTTTAAAAAGGGCAGGCTTCAAAAATTAGGGCCAGCAATCAGATATGTTGAATCACTTCCGATAGCGGCAGAAAAGAGGAAATATCTGTTAGATCTTCTTCCATACATAAGTCCAGGATCTAGACGATTCTATAATAAGCTGAAATCTACATCTAAGCATGATGTGTACCCAGATTTAGGTGAAGAAGAAGTCGAATGGAAGAAAATTATAAGTGATTTTTTTTTTATGTTTTAAAAGTTACCAATAAAATAATTATTTTTTCGTTAGGCATGCTGTGTATGTTATTTTATTTTCTAATATTTTCTTTTATGTAAAAAAAAAATGTCAAAAATAAATTGTTGAAAAAGGAAAAATATTATTTAATATATACCTAATTTTCCTCAACTCTGAAAATTAGTTAAGCACTTTGCTTTCAGAGGTCAATCACGTTAACATTAATCACTTAGCACATTTCACACAAAATCGATTAGTGTAATGCGAGCTAAGAGTTCGATTTTTTTGGAACGATTAGTATTAAATCTTAGAATATTAGCAAGAATTGAAACATACCTTACCAACATAAATAGAAATGTACTATCAACAGTTTAAGCCCCACAAATTTGAATTTTTTTAACAGGACGATTATGGAAAAAATCTCAAACATTCAATTCAGTTTTCGCAATTTTCGTAACATTCATCGCAATTTTCGCACTTAGCCCATTATGCACAGGTGCCACAGATATATAGTCCTCAGTGTTGCACAAAGTACAGAACCGTTCTCGTTATTTTTTTCTCGACCCTTTTTCGGCAATCAGCTGGATTTGATATAATTTAATTAAGATTCTTTTGCATTTCACTTTCACTGTGTCACTTTCTAAACATTTGCCACTAGGATCTACTGTTTTTGAGCTATATTGGTTTGAATGAAAAAAGTCACCTTCTGAAGCTCCTATTTTCTCTCAACTTTGTTTATTTCGCATAATTATCAATTTTTAGTTTGATTTAATTATTAATTTAAATTATTTGATACAAGACTAACACGACAAGAAACTGCCCGTCGTTACAGACTATTTCAACATTTACTAGATAGACGTTCAAAGCTCCAAATTAATTGCAAAAGACTCATTTACATGACTGTGATTAGACTTATTTGGACGTACGGAGTTGAGCTTTGGGGCTCCACTAAACCATACAGTTAATCTCGTATCTAATCCTTACAATCCAAAATCCTTCGAAAAATCCTCAATGCTCCTTACTATGTCACAAATAAACTTATCCATAAAGATCTTAATGTTCCATATGTTTCTGATTTAGCCTAAACCAGACACCTATCCTTTCATAATAAGCTCCATAACTCCATAACACTCCAATTCCCAACTTGCTTCCTCCTACATCCCTGATAATCCTCCGAGGCGTCTGAAAAGAAGATGACCTAGAGACCTTTTAGTGAAGATTTTATTGAAGTGCTACTAGTGAGTAGTTCTTTACAAGTTATTTACATGCCGTTGTATTCACTGTCAACATATTTACTTGTATATTATTTTGTACAGTTGTAATTATCAAAACTGAAAAAAAAGAAAAGAAAATTATTTGATGTTTTGATATTAAAATGTAAATTGGGAAAATATATAGATAATAGGTAGACCTATCCATGATCTAATGCTTTTTCCCAGTCAGTGGGAAAATTGAGTTTTTCGTCATTGTTGTTTCTTTATTAGAATTTCTTCGGGGTAGCTTTATCCTCTGGGGGTATTGTTTTTTCTAAATCTTGTCGATCGTGATTTTACTGTGTCCGTTATATGGTTTACATTATAGCCAGCTATAACGAGTCCGACTCCCATATAGGCAGGTTAAAATTTATTTTGTTACGGACCTACAAAATGAATCTTACCTTTCCGCCCTGGCTAAAATAGGCTGGGAACCTGTAGGATAACCAGTCCTTCCTGCTTTAGTTGGAGAGCGTTAAGACACAAATTAAAAAAAAATCTCAAATCGTGTAGCTACTAGGATTCTATTTTGAATAAAAGATAAAAGGAAATTACCTAAACACTGGTTTATAATTCAGTTATTGTCTCTGTAACCTAATAAATAATAATTAAAAGTAAATACAATATTTCTGGGGTTCAAACAAGGATTTTTAAAGTGTTAACAACCCAAATAAAACTGTTAAACATACTTTTAAAAAAAAACTGAAATAACTCTGTCAGTAAACACAGAATGAATTAGCAATCCAAATGGGGTCTAGCCAACATCACAAGGCAATAACTGTGGTCAAATGAGGGGCTGCCTAAGAGTCCGTTAAACGAGATGAGCTTGAAAAAAAAAAAAAAAAAAAAAAAAAAAAAAAAAAAACGGGCCCACCTTTGTTGACAGAGTGGCTACCAGAGGGCTCTGCTGATTGGTCCGTTGATTACAGGGCAGTCTGCATGTCAAACAATTGTCGGCCACTGCTTAGCTCCTGTGGTCAAGGTCTTATGAATAGATTTCTACATATATATTAACTATTACCTAATATATATATAATCATTACAGCATTTTTATAAGAATACAGCTATAACGTTGGTCTAGCCGATCTGGTACACCGTTAGTCGCTAGGTGAGCATTTCCCTCACTTCTTTAACTTTTATAAAAAATGCAGTTTTATGTAGCAAAATATGTAGTTATAAATGGTAAATAAATGTCATGATGATGTATCAATAATTGTAGTATGTAACCTAAGGATTAAAAATATATTTTTACAAAGTTTACAAGATTTATTGTAAAAGAAACAAACAAAAATTATAAATTTTACTATTTACATAATGACGGGTTTTTCATCAGCTAGGTCATTTTCTTCTATTTCTATTTAATTATTACAAGTATATTTAGTATGTTCATTGTGAATTGGAACATTACATTTTTTACAATTTTTTTTTTGTTTTTGTTTTTTTTTATTTCTTCGGAACACATATACCAGATCTATTTTGTATTGCCTCGAGCAGCCACGAACAAGAATCTGGAATAGTAAAAATTTCCAATGAAATTTAATAGTAAAAACTTGATAATAACGAAAATATTTTTATTTCAAATATACTACAATTTAACGTGAAAGAGATATAAGTGGATTTATATGGTCATGAATTGGTTTTCTGGTTTTCAATGACCTTAAAACTTCAACTTAATTGTCAGGGTAGCTATGATTTCTCCCATCAACGTATCAATTACAACACAGAAACGTAGTGTAGGTTAAATTACACGCCAGACCTCCCTCGACCCCTTCCCTCCAAAACACACTGACGTATCCCCCCTTCTAGACAGTGTATTGACTCCTGTGTTTATGCATAAGGGAGGCAGTGGCTAAATGTAATATCGAGGACTCTTCGCCTCGGGGCACTCTCAGCCTTGTTTATAACCGCCTCTAAATTACTTTCTGCCAGGAATTGGAGGGGGTAGTGGAGGGGGGCGCCCCGAAACGATACGGCCAATAAACAAAGGGATCATATCTATTATTGAGGCCTGAGGATGCCACGCGAGGTCCCCATCTCTTCTTCTATTATTCAATTTAATTACCCTTCAGTTACTCCTTAGCGAGAGGATGGTAAATAATTTTCGAGGTTCCGCATCCTGGAGCTCATCTTTTCCGAGGGATTTCATGAATAAGGACTAGGAGTGGCGCGAGAATAGGAGCGGTTTGCGCTGGTTTCGAATCCACGGTGTAATCTCGGGGTCATGAATTGATTCTCTTTCTGGGTGAGTTTTTTAAAGGCTTATATTTAAATCCATAATCCCTATTAAATGTTACCACATTACCTTTTGGTATTAAAGACCCTTATCCAAGGAAAAAAAAAAAAAAATTATATATAGTGAGCTACATTATATATATATATAAAAAAATAAAAAAAAAAAAAAAAAAAAACCTGTACCACTTACAACCCATGAAGGGTCTCGGGTTCAGTACTTAGGTAGGCTGTACTGTTTCTGAGCCAACGGTTGTGAAAGGAGGTGATTAGGCCAGAATTCACGCTCAACCGCCAGGTTTTTTCCCCAATTAAGGGTACCTACTTTTAAGGAGGCTGGGTGTGCCCCAGGAGGGTCTCCCGACCTCGAATTCGATCCACGGCTGAAATAACAGAAAATAAATTTTCTACCTTCAGTCGGACTCGAACTCGGGCTCGGGAGCATGGTAGTCAAGTGCCTTACCCACTGAGTTACCGCGCCTCCATATATATATATATATATATACATACAAACAGGGTGAATACCTCTTAGTGTAAAAAAAAAAAATTTAGAAACTAGATCAAAAATGAAGAAAAATGCAGCAGACCTTACCTTTCTGTTCCAATCCCTTGCAGATATACAATAAATCAAAGATTATTTTGAGGAAACTACGTATAAAACCCCTTGTTTAAACATTTTTCAAACTTAGACCAAATTTTCGAATTTATTTATATTATTTATTTATTTGAATTAATTTTAAAATTTCTAGACGTTCTCACATATCTCACATGTATTCTGAAATTGGGTGGCTTTACCCCAGTTTCCGACGTCAATACTTCCTAAGTGCACTCATATTTCAATCCTTGAAAACCAAACAACCCACCTATACTCATGACCTTATTCTGCGCTCCTCCATCCACCTCTTAAATACTATAACTCAAACCATCAACCTGTACACTCCTGTATCCTTCAAAAAAAATCCTATATTATCCGCGTTTTCTCTTTATGGAATTCATTGCCCATCTCAATTCGTAAAAGCTCTACCCTTACTTCCTTGAAACATTATCTATTTCTTTATCTTCTGGATTTTCAATCTTCCGAGCAAATGTAAAACATGAACATTTATGTTATATACGTAAGATATATCCTTTTCCAAAATTTCTCATTTATGTTGTTACTAATAATTTAATTATTAATAACTTTTTATTATTATTCATTATAATCAATTATCATAGCCAAACGATTTTCCTGTGTATTGTACTCATTTGTTATTCTTAGGGGACAAGTCGTCCCAGAATAAAGTTCATTTTCTATTAAATGATGTAGACTAACTCCGTAAATATTAAAATATCTTTTAAAATAAAAAGCATATTTAGTGAAATTTTTCCCGGTTCAAATGAATAATTGGCTTCAGCATCAAATAATGTTATATATAAAGCATAAAAAACTAAAGATACTATAAGCAGTTAAAAATGAGCCTAATACTTAATGTAATTTTTTTTTTTTTTTTCTAAAGAAGGTGTTTTATTTAGTGTTATTGCTCTTTATTATTATTATTATTATTATTATTGTCAAGTTATATTAATATTATTAGTTAATATAATATTAGTGTTAGTAAAATTATTGATAGTTGATTACAGATATATAATATTGGTGTGGAAACAATGATTAGAATCTGATCTTACAAGCCGCAAACCAGGCGCTCAGGGATGCCAAACCCGCACAATCAACCCACCTCGGCCTACCTACCACATTGAACTCTAACCTACCACTGAGAACTCTTTCCTTGATTCCTTAGTATTATTTATCATAGATATAATCAATTGATACATTATGTTAAGTATGTTTTAAATATTATTTTTATATATATCATACTAAAAATATATGAATGTTTAATGTTTGTATTTCATGCAGGGAGAGAGTAGACCAATGAGTAAGGCATTCCTAGCTTAGGGGTCCCAGTTTAAGTATATTTGAGCCGGTGAGAATGAAAGTGGTGCAAGTCAAGTTTTCTTTATGTCGAGAAAATGAAGGTTTTTCAGACGTTCTCATTAAAAATTATAAGACAGAATGGGCAGTGTTTAAATTTAATACACCAATGCTTTAAAATTTATAAAATTGGTTGGTGCAAGTTTTAATAACAAATTATTAATTGGTTTCAACTGGCTTAAATCTTTAAATAATTTTTTTTTTTTAATTTTATTTATTTATTTTTTTCAAGACGGGAAGAATGTCTAACAGTACTCAAAGTTATGTTTTTAGTAACTATGTTTAATGCAATAATACTTAACACCATTCTCATAATCACCAAAGAAAGATAAGGAGTCACCAATAAAAAAAATTGTTTTAACCATCTTTGGTTCGAAACAAGATACGTACAAACTTCTTCCAAATTCTAATATTGTTTCAAACCCAAGATAAATTACATAATTCGATTAATTAGTTTTAGGTAGAATATTTTAACTGTTTTAAATTTTTCGCCAAAGTTGTTATTAATAAATATTACCTGGTTTCCTAAATTTACTTAAGCGCCGCGTAGTTTTTATACATTAGACGAAATTAATTTATTTAACCTTTATCTTAATACCAGATAAATTTGTATGCTTTACAGTCAATCGTAGGAAAAAATAAATAAATGCATAAAATGAAAATGAAAAAGAAAAAGAAAAAAAAAAAAAAGTTTTTCCTATTTAAATATTCATTATTTTGCAACTATTCTAGAACAACTAATCCCACCACATCTAGCGTGCAAAAATCATGAGTCACATGTGTTTGAGAAATTTCTTAAAATGCACTTTGCACATCTGTAGATTAATATTTTGAGGAATACCCTACTTGATAATCTCCCGATTTTATCGTTCCGCTCACTTGATATTAAAGAATATGACAGAATAAAAATTTCTCAATATGAAAATTTGAACTATTAAATACCAAATTTGAATCTTTACGACGCTCAGTAGTTGAGCTATACATGTTAAACATTCATCACCACTTCTTAAAACATACCTAAAGTTTCAAAACATTGGCACTTTTTACATGGATTATATAGACTAAAGTTTTCAAAAATGTAAGACAAGAAATCAAATATTGGTACTCACCTGATGAGATCTAACAGATATCTGAAATATATTCATCGTGGAAGGGGAAGGGCCAGGTAGGTTAAATTTACCTTTATTTATTAACCTACCTGCCCCCTTTCCCCTTCCACGGTGGATCTATTTCAGATATCTGTTAGATCTCATCAGGTGAGTAGCAATATTTGATTTCTTGTCTTACATTTTTAAAAACTTTAGTATACAGGGTGAGTATCTCTTAGTGTAAAAAAAAAAATTGGGTGAAACTAGATCAAAAATGTAGCAAAATGCCGCAGACCTCACCTTTCTATTCCAATCCGTTACAGATATACGATAAATCAAAGACTTCATTTTGTTTTTTTTTGGGAAATCACGTGGTATCTAAAGAACAGCTTGCTTGATCTTCATCTTATTTTTTTTTTTCCATAAAAGCTGTAATATCTTCATTTTGTTTAAATATTTTTGGAATTTTGACATCATATTCAGATTTAGCATTTAATTTTCTATAATAGCTGAGTACCTGTAACCTTGAATTTTACAAACGTGGTATCTAAAGAACAGCTTGCTTGATCTTCATCTTATTTCGGGAAGTCACAATGTATTATATTACTTCAACGCTCACCGTTTTTCGAAAAAACTATCCACAAAACGTCCAATCTCACAAAAACTTGCAACTTTAATAAGCTTTCGAATGATATGTTAAACGTAATAGTTTCATCAGTATTAGTTACATCATTGGGATTTAGACCTTACATTGATAATCTAATAAAATAAATCCTAAATAATAATAATAAATTAATAATATAATAAAAAGAGTTTTATTTAATGCAATTTAACAATTTACAATTCTGTAACATGATTGTATAAATACATGTTTTGCTAATAAAACAATTCACACTACAATTTCTTCATAAATCAATTCATTCAATAAAATTAAAACAGAATACTTTTAAACTGTAGGGAAAACTGACAAAAACCTTCTAAAATAATAAATAATAAATAAATAAATGTAATAACATAAGACCCTCTGATCTGGTGTCGCTTTATTGACAGTTTTTCTTTATTTTCTATTAAACAATAATTTTTTTCTTTGCTTTTTATTCCAATGAAGTTTATTATGTTTAAAATGCACATTTCCATTAAGGGATTGTCATAATGTTTTATTTGCACAAGGAACTGATTTGTATGGCAAATGAGAATACCATGTTTTTTCGGTTTCAAAAGTGAATTTCTCCATGAAATTGAAACAAAACCATTACGTTTAACATATCATTCGAAAGCTTTTTAAACTTGCAAGTTGTGAGATTTTGTGGAATAGTTTTTTCGAAAAACGGTGAACGTTGAAGTAATATAAGACAGTGTGACTTCCCGAAATAAGATGAAGATCAAGCTGTTCTTTAAATACCTGGTTTGTAAAATTCAAGGTTACAGGTACTCAGCTATTATTGAAAATTTAATGTTAAATCCGAAAATGACGTCAAAATTGGAAAAATATTTAAACAAAATGGAGATATTATAGCTTTATGAAAAAAACTTGGTTTCCCCAAAAAAGTCTTTGATTTATCGGATATCTGCAACGGATTGGAATAGAAAGGTGAGATCTGCGGCATTTTGCTACATTTTTGATCTAGTTTCACCCAAATTTTTTTTGTTTACACTAAGAGATATTTACCCTGTATATTAAAGTTTTAAAAAATGTAAGACAAATAAAATAATTTCAATAGAAGTGGCAATTAATTTATCAATCCTAATAATAAGACGTAATAAGAGTTCTACAGGAAATGTGTATATGTGTTTGTAGGTGTCGAGTAAATAAATTATGATATATTTTTATGCTTGGAAACTTCACAATAAATATTGGTCTTGTTTCCTCCGCTTCTCTCATGGCCACTGTTCCAGTCGCTGGAAGAAGGAAGAAGACCCCGCAAAAAAAAAAAAATAAAAAAAAAATAAGGGCGGTAATTAAGAAGAGAAGAAGACTGATTGCGACTAACGAGGTGACCCGCACCGATCTAATTGACGTATTTGAAAGAGGGGGGGGGGGGTTCGCAAAGGTTTGAAGAAAAAAACAACCCTTCTGCGGGGGGGGGGGGGTGAAAGGGGGGGGGGGGTTGCCGCTGTAATCAGGTGAATTACCAGCCCTTGGGTTTCTTTAATTGGACCATCTTCTTATTACCAAGTGCTACTGAGCAACCAATACAAACAGGATTTATGGTTGTTTATAAAGTCATGTTGTTTATAAGGTTATGGTTGGCTATGGTTCGTCTTCGAGAAGACCTTTGAACTGTGTTTCACACGCTTGTGATCACAGTTAATGTCATTAATTCTTTATTTGCCACGGTACAAGGATTCTTTGTTGGTTTGTCAATTCTATTATCATCAATAAAACTCTTTGTATTGTGTTTTTTTTTTTGTTTTTTTTAATCTTTGGAGTAGTGGCTATAGAAGGCTGAATCTACTGGAAGTGTGAATTCGAGCATCTAATGACAATGAAAAGAACAATAAGTTATTTCATGTTTCATTCTTTTTTTTTATTCTTTTGTTAATAAAAATTTACAACCGTATTACAAATACATCTAGTAATTAACCGGTTTACAAAAAAAAAACAATGACATGCTTAAATTTTGTAAAGGAACTATCCTTCGGTAGTTTTTAGTTTTGATTTAGGCCGCCTAGGGACCGCGTTAACCCTCCAGTAGTCGCAACCGATCTGACGGATCACCCAAGGTATATTTTGCGCAGTATTCCGAGTAGAATTTTTATAATGAGATAAGGGAATCAGCAACTTTTAACTAACATTCCTCGAATGCATTAGTGTTGTCAAGTCTTCAATATTCTATCCAGATTTTTAGTTATTTAGTTTCCAATCCGCTGTTACCGGAACAAGATCTATTAGGCTCATTGCGACTACTGACGCGACAGATTTTATTCTATCATTATTGCCTTATGAATCGTAAGCGCACGTTCGATTTAGAAAACCGAGACGATATTTAAATGGTTCGTAAAGTCATTCTATGTAATACGGAGAATAATAGTGATGTAGAAAATTGTGATGAAACTGAGGCAGATTCTGAAAGTGAAACAGACGTTGTTGAAGAAAAAATTGAGCATTCAGATACTAAACACGAAGACTAAACCGATAATTCATTTTATAGGTAAGAGTTGATTTATGTTTAATATATTATGGAAAAGAGGATGCTCCACCTGAAGCAAGTCATGAAGGACGCGGCTCTTTAAGACGACGTTGTGAATTATGTGAAAATCGAAGGCTGACTGAATACTTTTGTAAACGATTTGAAACGTATTTGTGTTTAGAACATTCAACAATTGCCTGTCAAAGCTTTATAAATAAAATTAGTGAAGTAGATAATAGTTAAAAGGTTGTGATAACAAACAAATAGTTAAAAGTTGTTAAAATAGATAAATAATATTTTTATTACTTATTTTATTAATGTGTTTTATTATGTGCATTCCATTAAAAATCAAATAAAGTAAATAAGAAAAATAAAGGTGATGAAATCTTCAGTAAAACGATTGAATTTCAAGAGGTGATATGTCAGATCGTTGCGACTGTTGGTGTTAGTCCTAGGGTTGCGACAACTGAAGGGTTAAACAACCAGCCAATATGCCTTCATCCTCTGCCTGTGCTGCTTCCTTCGGTCCTCTGTCCACACTGCTCCTCCAGTTCTTCTCTTCTTCATTTCAAATCCCTCAAAGTGTTGAATTTTGTCTCTCATCTGGTCTCTGTCTGTTAAACCTCCCTCTCCAATACCCATCTCCACTAAGTCTGCTTTGACTTCTTTGAATTTGGGTATTGGGGCTTATCTCAAACACTCTCCCATCGGTAGTACTCTAAGGAAATATTTACAAAAGAAGGTCTTCTTTTCGGACGCCTCGGATTGATGGGAAGCAAGTTGTGCAACAAGTGGATTTGTATGAGGAGTGAGTTTATTAAGAAAGGAAAGATATCTGGTTCGTGTCCAATCAGCAACATATGGGATATTAAGGTCATTGTGAATCAGTTAATTTTGTTACAAAGTAAGGAGAATCTGGGATTTTTCAAAGGATTTTGGATTGGAGTGATTGGATGCGGGAAGAATTCGATAGTTCGGTGGATCCCCATAACTCTATACCATAAGTCCAATTAGGTCTGTTAATCGTCATATATATGAGTTTTTTGTAGTGATTAGGGAGATTTGAACGTCTGTCAATCAAGGAAATCGACGTGCAGCTTCTTGTCTTTCCAATCTAGTATGAGGGTTCCGGGTAAGTCTCTTGTTCAGATAATGTTTCAATCTTATTATATTACATTATAATTCATAATAATTTCCCTAAAAATTTACTTGTACTCTTGAGACAGCATACAACTTATTTCATTGGAAAAGAAATGTGTTTACCATGGCTATATTGAAAAAAGTGTATCTCTGAGATGCATTTGCCATGTGTGGGTATATATATATATATATAATATATATATATATATATATATATATATATTTTTTTTTCATATTTATTTTTTAGGAAACATTGGCAATATGTAGTCAAATCAGTTTAGTTTGAGACATATTGACATATAAAACACTGCGACTGGGTCTTTTTGTCTACTAAGTTGTATGTGGCTCATAAAACAAATGAAATGTTTATGTTATGTTTACACCATTTCTAACCATACTATTATTAATTTACACAAAGAATATTCAAATCAAGAGCAGAACTCATACTTTCTTTGGTTTCTAAACCAAATTTAGAAACGGATGATGAGGACGAGGAAGAATAGAGCTGATGCACTAGGCTCTTAAATTCTAATTTTGTCTCTAATATTTGACGAAGGGAAAATAATTGATAGTAAACGACTCCGTCAATTTAATAATCTCCATATATTTCCTCCGCGAAATAAGTAATTCGGTTCGTTAGAATTGATGTAAATATTTTATAACACGTTGTATGGAGTAAAATACCACGATAGTTGCTACCCTCTGTCCTAGGACCCGTTTTGTGAATCGGAATAAGTATAGATTCTTTCTATTCTTCGATAATTTTTTCTTTTTTCCTAAATCATAGTCACTAATTGATGAATTTTTGAAACTCCAGCTTCGCCACACGCTTTAACTAATTGGCAGGGATATTGTCGATTCCCACTGCTTTATATGATTGAGTTTTATCATCGCCATTTCAACTTCCTCCTTACTAGATTATTTTATCAATGGTTCCGCGCTGAAAAAAGTAGAAGAAGGGGAATTTATGTAATTCTCCGAACTTAATTTGTCTACCGAACCCACTAGTGTAGTTATTTTCATCTCTTATTCCTTTTATTATAGGCTCGAAACGTTTACGCGATCCGTCAATGCCCTCATACTTATCCCTTACATTTTTCCGATTTTAATAGATTCTATTTCGCTTATTTTGTCTTTAAGATTTTGTTTTTATCTCATTTTTTAATTTTTATTTTTTTGAGGATTCTGGAGGTTTCATTTTTTAAGGTTCGGAAGGAGACATTGTCCTCGCTAGGTAAATGATCGAATTCCGAAAAAAAAAATGGCCAGTTTTGAGCCGTCGCGACGGGTAAATGACCGAGGGGTAGACCGAGATATACTCGTACATGGGAGGATCGTGTCAAGGTCGACCTGAGAAATTTGGGTTTTGTGGGAGTGAGTTGGAGGGAGGTGTGTGGTCGACGGTTGGTGGTGACGGCATCGAACCTTCGGGTTCGCTAAGCCTTTATTTATTTATTTATTAACATCATAACATTTCTTGAAGGCTCACAGAAAAAAAGAGCTCATTTTGCTAGATTAAATAACAAACTGTAAAGGTGAATTAAAAATAAAAATTATGAATAAAGAACATGTTTTTATTTCAATGAACCTTTTTTTTAAGCGTAGAAATATAAATGAATCAAAATGGCGGACTAGTAGGCATTTTTTGCCATGCAATCTCGGCTACAAAAGCAATCGAATAGTCGGTTTTAGTCCGCCTCTAATTTTTACCATTCAAAGGGTTATTTTTTCCATCGAATAGACACATCCTCTTTAATGAAATTTTCACTGTGTTAAATATGTTCGATATTTTTGTGGCCCAAGAGGAAAGATATTTTCAGATTAAACTAATATTGCTGCAAAACTTAAGAAGCATAATCTCTTATTAATTGATTTGCATCACATTATAACAGCGCTCAATCTAAATTTCGACAGCAGTAGTAGTGTATAAAAGTTTATATAAAGCTAAAATAGATTATCTCTGAGTATGGCTAAATAAAAGAGGGTGGGTGTTTATTGATCAGCTGTTGGCACTTGTAATTACTTCCGAGAAAATAACAAGACGTCAAAACCAGCCTCTCCTCGCCAACCCACAATCGCTAACCTCTTTGTGTTCTCAGGAGCGAAATTTTGCCTGGATCAAGCGAAAATTTAGAAATCCCTGTTCAGGCCTAAGAAATTAATTCAAAAACTAGTAATGGATTCAGGATATCATTATTAAGAGCTTGGAAAGAATTTTCGGTAAAGGTTCGGATGGCTGACAACAACCCCTGCACTCGCACAGAACACCTTTTATCGATTCTAACCTTGTTCCGATATATTTCGGTGTTTTAGTCGCTACTTTTCGAGGGGAAAGGTTATACTCCTTCATTTACGGAGAAACCCTAAATCACTGTTCAAAGTAATATAAACTTTTGTTTAACTTCTGATATTAAACTGAGAAATAAGGAAATAATAAAGTGGAAATAAGAAAATATCAAAATATAAGACACTAAATCAATTTAGAATTAATATAATGCTAAACCACCAGTAATGTTAATTCCTGATAAACTTTGTGATGTGAGGGAAGTGTAAATAACAAATTATAAATATATAAAAGACAGAATCCTTAAGTATTTATTTGGCATAGCTCCTATTTATTTAATATTTGTAGCTACATGTTTCGGAGACAATGCTCCATCATCAGGCTTATAAATTTTTTTAAAAAACATTAATCTATAACATTATACCAATAGTTTTACAATTATGTAATAATATGTCATTAACCTCTTAATCTATGATTACTTTCACATTGTCTATTCTTCATGATATAAGCCATTATATAATATAAGACAGAATCCTAGTTGAAAGTGATGATGTTAATTTCTACTATATTTTCTCAAGGAAAGTGGAAATAAGAAAATATGAAACCTGTGATAAACTTTCTCACATTTATTTATAGACCGATATGTTTTATTGAATTAATTAATCTGTCTCACTTTAGGGCAATAAGTAATATGGATGACAAGGAATTCATTCACAAAAGATGTATACTGAAATTTTATCACTGAAATTGAAACAGCAAATAAAAATATATATAACACCAAATCCTTGTACAAATTAATCTTCTTAAGTTTTGTAACACTTTTACACATTAGATAAAATGAAATAAGAAAACATGAATTGATAAAACACTTAATCCTCGTGTTGTTAACTTCTGTTTCACCTATTTACATTTAAGAAGTCTAAATATCAATATAACAAACTAAACAACACAATCCAAGTAAGAACTGTAGAAGTGAATGTTTACATGTGAGGTCATAGGAAAGAGCTATTGATAAATGTAAACTCAAAGTGAAGCGTAAGGATTGAACTGGTCGGTGTAGCGCGAGTCAAGCCAATTTGGTGATATCAGCCATCCGAACCTTTACCGAATTTTCTTTCCAAGTTTTATAGGCCTGTAGGATTTAAATTGAGTAAAAATATTACGACACTATAATTTCGTTTGCTTAATCCACAATAAAGAGGAAACTATTTATAAACATAGATAAGAAATACAAGAACTTCGTTATTTAATTCCTAGATTACCTGAGAAGAACCCCCTTTTTTTTTTTAAATAATAAATTTGATTACTCAATTTTCTTTTCATTCCAATTTTTTAAAACCCTCTGAGGCATCTGAACTCGGAATACTCGGAAAACTGAGGAAAAAATACCTTGGGTGATCTCTCAGATCGGTTGCGACTACTTTAGGGTTGTTAGTTCATATGTATGTTGCAACATGTTTCAGGGCCCTAGTCCGATCCTCAGGCTTCTGTTGTAGAATTATCAGATTGCTTCTTCGTCTCAATTCTCATTTAGCTGAAATTATCTTCGAATCATGAGCATTGTGGTTTTTGAATGCCATCCACTGATTATTTAATTACAATTTATGCTGAAGGAGATTTTATTATGTATACAGGTATTTTTTCTTTGATGATTCTACAGACAGAAGTCTGAAGATGGGACTAGGGTCCCTGAAACATGTTGCAACATACATATGAATTAAACAGGAGTTATGCCAAAAAAGACTAGTATTAATCCTAGTTTAATTAAATTTAACTTTAATTAGCAATTAAATTACTCAGTCTTAAAGGTCATGAAGAAGTTTCGGAGAGCAAACAGTAGAGAAGACTTGACGTAGGCTCGTTAGAGAGTTGGATCTGGTAGGGAAGACATCATATATAGATGCTAGAGGGAGTACATATTTAATGCGTATTAGTCACTAATCCAGTCTTAAAGGAAATTAGGCTGAAGGGGGGGGGCAAGGAACCCCCTCCACTAAATTATTCATGGTCAGAAAGTGCAGATTTTGCCAAGTAATTATTAAACAGGGCCGTTATCTTCTACCATATTGTTTCTCCGCGGCTCTCTGGTTCGCCTTTTAGTCCTCCAAGAGTTTACAGTTTCTCTTCCAAAAGATCGGAGTACGCTTCTTAATGGAGTTTCCGTCCGTCAAAATCAACCATAGCTCCTTAAAAGAGTTTATTATGGCCAAGAATTAAATATCATATTTTAAAAGTATATTTAAAAAAATAAACTCGACATCTCCCTGACTGGGGAAAAATAATAGATCATGGTTATGTCTATCTATAACTGCTTTTTCAAATTTACATTTTAGAATTTAAAACGACAAGAAACTGCCTGAAAGAATAATTATATATAAATTATGAATGATGAATGAAAATAAAATGGCGTTCTATCTGCTGTGATTATGAATATAAATAAATAAAAGAAATAATAACGAAACATCAGGAAAATAGGACTACAAATATCATTCCCAAAAGCAAAAGTCATGAGCAATTTCTGCAATCTACAAAACCTAAAGACAAAATATGGCACGATTGAAAAAGTGAATGAGCTCAGATACTTGGGAGAAATTCTAGAACAGTCTGCGAAAGAAAGGAGAGAACAAGAAGCTCGCATGAAGAAATTGAAGCGAGCCTTCGGCCGAACACAAAATGTCTATAACAAAAAATGTATCTCGTACCCCTCTCATTTCGCCACTATACCGCCGTGATAAAACCCGACGTTCTCTATGAAAATATTCGGTGAAACACTGACCTCAACGAAAAGAGTGCTTCAGAAAATATTTTAAAAGAGGAAAGGATAATTATGAGGAAAATGCTTGACCCAAAACCTCGCAGTTGACATCAGAAAACGCCGTTTTAAATTCTATGGCCATGTTCGTAGACTCACCAAGAAATTACTGGAAGCAACAGAAGATCTCAAATCAAACAAGTGGACATCAGAAGTCAAACAGGACCTTCAAAACGCAAGAATCGAAAAAACAGACATCGCAGATAAAAACGTCTACAGAAACGAAGTAACAAGTGGAAAGTTCCATCAGAGAGAGTTCGCAAGAAGAGGGTAGGGACTAAGTGGACTGAAGAACGAAGAATGCTAATGAGAGAGAAATTAAAGGCTGCCAGGGAGAAGGTGCAAACGCGCCAACCAAACGTGAAGCTTTTGAGTGATCATGTTTGGTCTTTTTCGCATTAAAAAAATAGTAACAAAACCTTTATGAAGAGAAATAACGAAATATTACTCATGGCTATCTTATAATGAAGGAAGCCTCACCGAAATGTTTATGCTGCCAGTGCCAACTAACAATCAGGCATATACTCGAGGAATGCCTGCTGTACGAAACTTTTTTTGAGCAGGAACGGCTGGACCGATAATGCTTGGAGATAACAATTACAATATTGACAAAATTATCACATTTTTGAAACAATATAATTTTTTCGAAAAAAAAAAAAAAATTGAGGAATTGGAAGACCATAGAAGTTGAGTGTCCAAAAACAATCAACCTAACCTAACCTAACGAAATATTAAATTTTATAAATATAGACTCTTACATATTAATTTTTTAAAATGTAATGAATGTGTAGCTAAATACACAAGGAAACACTGGACGATCAGTAAATCAAAGATTAAAAAAACATATAAGGGGATATAATAATAAGGCGCACAATTCTAGCTTTGCTATCCATTTAAATGAAAATTATCAATTAAACTAAGACACATTGGGGTCACCTGTGGTGCAGTGGTTAGCATAGCAACCTACTGAACCCAAGATCGCGGGTTCGCAGCCCGGCAGATGATCTTAAGATTTTTTAAAGGGAGTAAAAAATCCTTAGCTATGCCGTCCTTCGGAAGAGACGTAAAATAGGGGTCCCGAGCCTGTGCGACGTCAGGTACTCGTTCAAGATCCCTATCATGGCAAAATTTAGGACTCTCACCGTAGCATCGTCCGATTAGCTATAACAGCATAAAGTGACCTGAAACAAAATAAACAAACAACCAAGACTCGGGAATGGAACAAGAAGTAGAAAATAGTCTAAAACATAATATTTAACAAATTCATAAATATTATTTATGGATCATTAGAAATAATAAAATCGTTTAAAACCAATCCAGATTGTTGTTTAAATGATCAAATAAATATTTCCGATAGTGTCCCATTTTAAATTTACTTCCAGTAGGAACAGAAAAACTGACTAGTTATTGGTGTAATGTGAATAGATTTTTTGTCATCCATATGAGGCTGATTGTAATATTAATTCAATAAAATATTTCTACTAAACAATCATAGGTAATACCAAAGGGATCATAAATTTACCTGATTAATTGCTGACTACCTAACCTCCTTCCTTTTAATTCTATCTCAATTTACTCCAGGAATTGATAGCTTTACGACCCCCTTCCACTTTTTAGAAAACTAATTACCTTTATCAGGCATGTTTGGAATTGCATCATAATTTTATGACATATTCTACAAAAAACTATAGAATTCTTCCCCTTCCATTCTTATTTTTTTCCGAAATCTCACTCTAATCTAAAATCTTTCAGTGCTTAAAGGTACAATGGTTCAAGTATTTCGTTCAAAGATGTCCTGTAATTAATATTCATACACATACACCCGAGAGAGAGAGAGAGAGAGAGAGAGAGAGAGAGAGAGAGAGAGAGAGAGAGAGAGAGAGAGAGAGAGAGAGAGAGAGAGAGAGAGAGAGAGAGAGAGAGAGAGAGAGAGAGAGAGAGAGAGAGAGAGAGAGAGAGAGAGAGAGAGAGAGAGAGAGAGAGAGAGAGAGAGAGAGTGAGACAGAGAGAGAGACAGAGAGAGAGAGGGGATTATATTTATACATCTAAATATAAATCCTTTATATACTCCACAACCACATTTTTTTTTAAACTTCCAATGAACTTCGTTTTCATCACATCCTTATCGTTCAAATAAAT
This sequence comes from Euschistus heros, assembly GCA_003667255.2. NCBI lineage: Eukaryota > Metazoa > Arthropoda > Insecta > Hemiptera > Pentatomidae > Euschistus > Euschistus heros. The sequence continues at coordinate 2,264,684 of RCWM02000133.1, forward strand.
GTGAATTAGTTGATCAATTTTTAATTTTTTAATTTAGTGTTATAATAAAGACATTGCTGTAAAAAATTTTATTTTGTACATTATTTGTGACTAATGTTTTAATGCAGGTAATGTCATATTGACATTGTCTAGGGGATCTCAAAAAACCTCTTCTGTTCACTTCCTACACACTAGATCCCCACCTTTTAACCTATATACCTGTCATATAAAACTATCTCTCGAAAACAACCCGGGTAACATCAAGAAAATTGTTTCCATTTTAAAACAATTGAATTTGTACAACAAAATTTAATTACCAAGTTTACTTTATAATTGGCACATAACTTTTATTATTATAACAACGATATTGTTTCTAACATTGTAATAGCAAGTTAATATTATACAACTAAAACATTCATTATATTAACTATGAAGAAGAATGAGAAAAGGAAATATATATATATATATATATATATATATATATATATATATATATATATATATATATATATAAAAATTAAAAAAAAAAAAAAAATAATATAAAAAATACAAATAAAGGAATAGAAGGGAAAAAATGTATATATTCATATAAAATAATTATGAAATAAGTATAATATAATGGACAACCTAAGAGCAAGGGCGTAATAATCTCAGCTGTTGATTGCCCTATAACCTGATCCTATCCTATCTTATCCTTCATCATTCGTGCTACCACCTTCTGGAATTACCTACCCACTTCTGTTCGTAAAGTAGCTTCTCTACTTTCCTTCCAAAATAATTTATTTTTACACATTACAGGCAATCAATCTTCCGCAAAAATTTAAATAATTAAATGAATATTTAGAATTATTATATCTTTACATGTATAATTGAATTTTATGTTTTTATTGTTTGTTTTTTTTTCTGTCGAAAATGTATGCTATAATTACTGAAGCATTTAATATGTATTTAATATGGCCAGACAATTGTACTTGTAACTGTGCATTATTATTACTCTTAGGCGACTGTAAGTCTTTTTTTTTTCTTTTCATTTTTGTACCAGGATAAAATATATTACTGAAGGTCAATTTTAGGTTTGATAATGTCAGTATTCTGTTTAGAATATTTAAACAACAATATATTCAAATAGGCTTACAGTTACTGTTTGTTCATTGATTGACACATCATTATCCTTGTCGATAATAGTCTGAGGTATTGGTCCGGTGATATTATGATCACAATCAAAACGTCACCAATATCCCCACTCTGACTACCTCCCCCCACCACACAAAATTAATGGCTGCATTCGCTAATCGACCAGTGGCGGCCTCTGCCGTGAAAAAAAAACAGAGAATATTCGTTAATTAAACACGTTCCCTGACCGGGCTCATTTGTCACAACAGTTCTTCTCTACATCCCTCATATCAAAACATCGTTTATTTTCTCCTGATATATATTCTCTTCTATATAGGCTGGTTAAATAGTTTTACATATATATTAAAAGATCTCCGAATCTTCTGCATGCTTCCTTTAGTAGTAGATAACAATATTCCACCAATCTCTATAGTAGACTTTTATTACAACCTGGTATAATGAAACCAGTTGGGAGGTTAATTATAAGTTATTCAGTTATAAGTATTACGTTTGAACTTGTACGAACTTGATATGATGATAATATATGATATAATTATATGGAAAACACATAACAGTTATTAGACAAATTCGGACATATGGAATTGGGCTTTGGGGCTCCACTAAACCGTACAATTCATCTCGTATCCAATGCTTACAATCCAAAGTTCGTCACAAACAAACTTACACAAACACAAAGATCTTAATATACCTTACGTTTCTGACAGCTCAGACCAGATATCAATCCTTTCATAGCAAACTCCACAAGTATCACAAATTGCTTCTCGTTCCATTCCAGATAACCCTCCGAGGCGCCTGAAAAGATGGCCTCGAGACCTTCTAATATAGTACTTCATTATATAGAACCTTTATAAGTGCTACCAATGGGTAGTTGCTTTAAGAACAAGTGACGTGCCATTTTTATCATTATCATCACATTTACTTGATATAATATATTTTTATATTAAAAATATATCGTAAATTTCAAAAAATCACTAATAATAGTAACATGTTACGTTTTCTTTGGAAAGTGTTTCATCACATTTGGAAAGGCTTACTTGGAAATTGTTGCTTTAACTTGAAAAGGGTGCCATTTGATTTGTAAAAGGTTAAATTTGACTTAGAAAAGTTTCAAATTGACTTGGAAATGCTGTATTTTAAAGAGAAAAAAAAACATTTCGAAAAATTGAGTTTAGTCAAAAAAGTATGAAATTTCCTCTTTGTTTTATTCGAAAGGGTTTCTAAAACTCGCTTATATTGTATATTCATATGTTCCTTACATATTATATATTTATAAATTTAATTAAATTATATAATAAGTTATTGCTGTATAATGGGAAACTTAGTTGGATAGAAGCCGGTCGGTTGGATCCTTATAGTAATTAATTGGGTTTGGGCTGCGGGTGTGGAACGGGCCCCAAATCCGTGGGTTTTTCATTAGAGCGGAGTTTTCTCGGTTAGGGGGGGGATCTAGGGGGGGCTAGGGGGCTCTTTAATAAAACCCGCTACAACGAAAAAGAATTCAAATTAAGGCACCAAGACCTTTCCCCACTTTCTCTAATTTTCCTCTTTTCTCGCTTGTGATTTGTACATTCTTTAACAAGAAAATATTCCAAAAGGCTCATCTCGGAGATAATGAAGTTTGTAGAAGGGTTCTCCATTGGGGAATATATTATATATTTTTACTGAGAATGCCTAGTAACAATTAATTTCGATCGTCTAATGTTAAAATAATTTTATATTGTAATTCAACAAATAATTATAATGGTATATTTTTGAAAATAAGAATCATACAGACTTACCATCGCAAGGAAAGTATTAAAATTTATTTGAGGAGGTCATGAGAAAGAATTTCAGGACGTCAGTGAATGTTTATGACCATTTATGACCACATACATGGTTCATAGGATGGACGAATGCAATTGATAGTTATTAAATATGTAGCAATTTATCTGATTCCTGATTCTATGTGCATATATGTATATGAATGTGTGGTAGGTAAGAGTAGTATTCATTGTAGAGAGAGAGAAAAAAAAGGGAGGGAAAAAAAATAATAAAAGAGAAAAAAGGAAAAGGAAATAAGAAGAACAACGAGAAATGTGAATATTAGGGGGGAAATAAAATAAAATGAAAGAATGAAGTGAAATAGGAAAAGAAGGGAAAAAATTAATTTAAAAAAATGAATGAAAAAAATAAAAAGAAAGGAAAATTTTTTTTTATATTAGTTTGTCTAGTATTAGTATTAAATTATATTATAGAATTATAAATATTATAAATTATATTGTTGTCTTTAATTGGATTGATGAGTATACTGTGTTTATAGCAACCCAATAAAGTTGGGCAGCACTATGTTTATTGTTTATTGTATCAATAAAGCATTTATCTCTCTTTTTTATTATTGTTATTTATAACTGTATACAATATACATCAAGTAAATGTGTTGAAAGTAAACACAATGGAAGGATAGGTATCTGGTTTGGGCTAAATCGGCAACATATGGGACATTAAGATCTTTATGGATAAGTTTATTGGTGACAAAGTAAGTTTATTGGTGACAGTCATGTAAATAAGTTGTTTTTTTTTACATATTTTACGCCCACATTGGAGCGCTTAAATCAATACATTTGAGTATTCTACCTAGACTTCTTCTTCTTCTTTTTCTGCTCCCAGAACTTTCTCATCCTCTCCGACCTGGCTGCCCTTTGTGTGTCCGTTATAGTATATTGTTTCCGTTTAACTGTTTTTAGTTTGAGACTTATACTTTTATTCTTCAAAATCCTCTTCTCTTCTCTGTCTTTGATTTGTTGTTGAGTTATATCTAATTCTTTCAAATCATCCTGAACTTCTTTGAACCAATTATTATTTATTTTATTTTTCAAAAAGTATTTAAATAGTTGTTTCAATATGCTGGTTTCCGGTAGTCTTGATATATGACATAAAAAGGAAATTCTTCTTTTACGCATTGTAGTTATTATTGACTCACATTCACTGTAGACTATGTTGTTAGGCAACAATCTCCACTGTCCATCAACTTGGTGTTTTTTGTTAATAATTTTTCTGATAATTCTTCTATCAGTTTTCTGTACTTTATCTGTTGTAGGTTTAACATTTAATTTGAATAACGTTTCACTAGCATAAGTTGCCTCTGGTTTAACTGTGGAATTAAATAAGTCTTTTGTAATAAATTGGGAGGTTTTATCGTTTGTCTAGTAATAGTTGAAGTAGTCTGTAACGACGAGCTGTTTGAAAGAATTCCATTCGACTGTGGAGAGGATTAGGAATAGGATAAGCTCAGGCGGTTGAATAGTATATAACGGATTTTCAAAATCATAGGGAGTGTAACTTAAAGAAATTATCTAGAAAAAGAAACAGCCGAGGAAATATTGTCTTTAAGGAGAAGAATGAGGTCCACCTTCAGCATAGCATAGTGTTACACGTGAGTCCTTTTTTTATAATAAATATAAACTTTATTTAATATATTTTAAAATATTTTGAAATATTTGGCTTGGTTTGGAGGAATGTGGGTTTTTAAAGGTGATTCAGCTTACTATAAACTATGCACAACATAGTGTGGAAGATGCTTTTATTTTTAAATAGCTAGCTAAAATAGATTTATTAAAACAAATAAGCACAATAGTTATGACAGCATATATTAAATCTAAACAAACAAACAAAAAAAAAATCTAAATTACGGTTTTTGAAAAAAAAACGCTCCCTTGAGAAAGCGTTCTTGATTTTAATATTTTTATGTCTGCTAAATTCGAATCTGAAGGCAAAAAAACTCTATCTAGCATCCTTTTTGAGAAATGAGAAGAAAAAAAAAAAAAAAAAAAAAAAAAAAAAAAAAATGAAATAGCGTATTTTTTATTTTTTTTTTTTCACTCTCATGAACATTTTTTGTTACTTTATTATTTACAAGTGTGCTGAATTTGTACCAATAGAAAAAAAAAATCTATCAACTACCATTTTTTAGAGATCGGAGGATGTTTAAAAAATACAGAAATAGCACTTGATATTTAATACTGAACATAATTAATGCATATATTTTTCCTACATCACGTGTCCAACATTAGTCGGCAGGCATCTTCTTATTGCATTTACCGCTATATCTTTTTTCCATCTGGGCTATCTCTTGATGAAATGGTTCTCCGTGTTCATCTAAAACTGCTCCCAAATTGGGAGGGAAGAAATTCAAATTGGAATGAATAAAATCAATTTTTGTGGACATGCTGCAAACCATGGTTTATTTGATAAAAAATATTCTTCAACAATGTAATTTATGCAACAAAGCCTAATACTTTTTTCATTTCGTAACACATTATAAAAGTGTCAAAATCAAATAGGTTTTTCTTTTTTTTTTGTTAAAGGTTTCAACGATAAAAAAAATGCTCGAAATGTCGAATAACACCTCATTTTTCGACCTAAAACACAAATTGGACAAAGAAATAGTGCCTGATTTCGAATTCGTATTCAGCACTCTTCAAAACATAATAAAACAGTTTTATGCAGAGCAGTGTAATTAAAGGATTTTTAGAGGCCTTTTCCAACAAAAATCGTTGAAAGCCGATTCTAGATCAAATATAGTGCTCGTTAAACCAATTGAAAACGCAGTGCAAAGACGTAATCACGAATCATCAGTTCCAACACCTTTCCTTTGAAAGAGGATCCTGCTGGAAGAGAACAGACGAAGAGATAGAGTTCGTTTTTGAAGCGACAGGAGCTCTCTCCTAATGGCTGAGGAAGGATGTAGGAGTCACTCGTTTCATTAATGACTCTATTTGGAGGATTTACTCCTCCAGAGCTCCAGGACTGGAGGGCAGAGGGTGGGGGTTTTAGGAGGCTAAGGAAACAGATTGGTATCATTAGTCCCTCCACGGCCAGAGATGACCACAGCGCTCTCTCTGTTTCCAAATTGGCACAATCCTCCCCTGGACACGAGCTCATCTGACCTTTTATTCCCATCTTCTCGCCATCCTATCCCAACTACTCCCCAACATATATCCCTCCTTCGGCCAACCGATATAAAACGAAGGACCTGCAAAAAATATCTACAATTAATTATAACATTAATTAGTAGATTGATCATATTAAATAGGATATATTTCATATTGCCGTACCTGATCCAGGACCATTATTGCCAAATAGGAATAGGGAACACAACATTGTATGTTATCAGGACATTTTTCAACAGGAATGGAAAGTGTCATGAGAAAAAATTGACAAAAACAGTTATGGCCCTTAAAGGGTTAATTTTAAAAAATAAACTGACATTTTTGGGTGAATTGTGAAATTTATGCCTTGCTTATTATAAGTGTCCCACTGGGTATATGAAAACAGTGACGCAGCTGTGAGAGAGGATCATGAGTGGGTTATGGATTAATTTTTCGTGGCCAAGGATCCACTCAGGTCTGAAAGTTTGTTGCAGAAACGGTAAATGGGTTTTACAGTATATGGAATTACATGATTTTTTCAAAAGCTAATGAAGCTGTAACAAGAGTTTATTCCTCATTTTTTCTTCGAACAAATGTAATTGGAAAATTCTCGCTCAATCGTTTTTGCTTCTAAATCGGAGCGGCTCTTCACTAGTGTGTAGTAGGTTCGTCAAACTTATATGGAACGAAAAATGGAACTGGTTCCAATAGTGGAACGAAATGTAAAATCTCATTCCGCTATTAAGTCGGAACGGCCTTTTATTAATCTTAATTGTATTGATCCTTCTATATCATCTATACGTAATGTTTACTTTAGGTGATTAATAAATCGATCTTTGTGTCATCATAATAAAATTTTATTCCTCTTTTGCAGGTCCATATTAAGAACTACGCTGGAAATGTGAAGGAAACGTAATTACATATTGTGTTAGTCTTCATGATGAATACTATCCATTCCATGTTACTTGTTCTATCACTAAAGTAACGAATCTCATATATCTTTCAAAGTTCCTCCCCATACAGACTGAACCCCAAGACAGTGCAAAAGAAGACGCAGGTAGCCTATTAGCTAACAGATCTAGGCGGCTGTGACCAGAGGCCCATAATGGACTGTGGACCCAACTGGCCCGCACTCGTGGGAGTTGGGATCGATTGCCTTCCGCTGCAGAGGATTCCCTCGTGGGAAAGGAGCGGGTGGACCGGGGTCCAGGCTCATCTGAATCTGACCCCGCCTCTCGAGGGCCAACTCTTCTCTAACTTTTATACATATTGGGGGGGGGGTCTTCCTGGAACTTTGTCCTCACAGCCTTCTCAATAGTCCATCACCCGCTTCTATTCAGTTCCTGCTTTTGATTCAGTACAGGGCTACTGCAATGTAGTTACATATCGTCACTTAGACTATATCCAAATTATAATAAACCGTTTCTAAAACCTTTTTTGAACTTATATTTAAAATTGCTGTGACAGCTGCTGGATGTTCAGAATAGAACTTCACCGAAACCAACCGTCTGATGTATGTCTGGTTATATATACTATTAAATAATAGGACGTCATTTTTCGTTTGTGATCACTAGAGACCGTATCTCTGTGTTATTGCACATTTAGTTCGCTATGGTTTAGCGCTCTCTAACCCAAATAGTTATCTCATTCATGACCTAATGATTCTTATTCTTAAATTTTATTTTGCACCAAATTGCACAATTTTGACTTTTTGAGCTTAATTGCACGAATTCGGATTTTACTGCACAGAATTGTACAATTGAACCAAATTCATCTAATTTTATTCGTTTTATCATTTATTTTTAAAAATTTATTTACAAGATATATAAGACAAGATATTAAATAGGTTAATTAGTTTTAAATTGAAAGTGAAAAGTCACCTAAAACAAATGTATTTCTGACACTACTTTTATAGGAACGTATTGAATTAGGAGCTTTGAGGATTTAGGTAAACATTGTATTGAGGATCGGCGCACTTCCTAGAATTGCACTAAGACGTTTCCTCAGAAAATTTTACTCCCCGCTTCCCATTTTACTCCCCACTTCTGATTTAGCACAAAGGCTCAGTTGTTGATAAGATTTCAAACCATCAATTTTGAAAATCCCAAAAACGGCCACAAGTGTTTTTACATAATTGAAACAATGGATAATAAATATCCTGAGCTGAAAATTGATGGGAAGATGGTGTTTTGTTCTTGCTGTTTGAAAACAATAGGCCCCGAAAAGAAATCGCAAATAGACGCACATTGCAAATCAGGTAATTTTATAAAAAATTATTTTGGCTAGATAACTTTGTTGAACCCGAGAATTTACAATCTGTACATTCTCACGAAGGTTATTAAAAATTAATTAATTTTTAAAAAACATTTAATTATATTTTGTTTCCATGTAAAAGGAAATTTTAATAAATATATTTATATTTTTTTCAATCATATACATTTTTTTTTCCAAGTTTTAGATTCAAAAAGTATTTCAGATTGAATAAACGGAACGTTTGTCGCAATGTGCTTCAGTTTATTTAAGTTCGGTTATGCTTTGCATGTCTGTGTAAATGAATGGATTGCTGCATTTATTAAGTTTTTTAACTCACGTTTTTGTGCGTTTCAGATTTTGACTGCACGATTTTGCATGTTTTGAGTTTTTTACTGCACATTTTGTGATTTTTACTGCACAAAAATCCGGTCTCTAGTGATCACTACCCGCGTAAACTAACCAACTAATCATTAGCAAATTTTAACCACGTCATCTTTGTAGTTCGAAGAAGGTTCAGTAATAGTAAAATCTTGTGGTTTTTAATTATTTATTTTAAAAAAAGGCAATAATATATGGATAACTGTAAAGTTTGAAAATTGATAGATAGTTGGCGAGCGCCATTCTACGTGAGAGGTTACAAAGGTACGGTGTTATATAGAGCTTGAAATTGATATTAAAATTTACATATAAGTATTCAATTAGATTATTATTAAAAGAAAATTGGATTCTTTTTAAAAGGAAAAGATTAATTTCAAAAGGAACAAAAATTAATCTTTCGGGAAGGAAAGGCAAATACTCGTAATATATGGTAGACAATCCTTCGGCCGTCGCATATTATTAGATAATTATTAGCTATTTCAAAACAAGGAACAATTTAATTGGTATAGGTATCTTGTGAAGCGGGTAGAGACAATGTCTTTTTACAAAATAAATAGGTTTAATCAATTTTAAAAAGGACTAAAAATAGTTCGTCCGAATGGGGTGGCTAACTTAGGTTGGTGCACACAGCATTTCATGAAACGTTAACTTTAATCTGTTGCAAGAAACTTCAGTTTCATGTTACTAGAAACCAGTTTCTCCAGTGTCCACAACGCCTTAGTGTCTTATGAAGCGGATAGAGAGAATATTCTTTTACAAAACGAATAGATTTAATCAATTTTCAATAGGACTAAAAATAATTCGTCCGGATGGGGAGACTAACGTAGGCTGATGCACACAGCGTTTCATGAAACGTTAACTTTAATCTGTTGCAAGCAACTTCAGTTTCATGTTTCTAGAAAACAGTTTCTCCAGTGTGCACAACACCTTGTTGTAAAACGGGTAGAAAGAATGTCATTTTACAAAACAAATTGATTTAATCAATTTTTAAAACAACTAAAAATAATTCGTCCGGATGGTGTGGCTAAAGTAGGTTGATGCACACAGCGTTTCATGAAACGTTAACTTTAACCTGTTTCAAGCAAAACCAGTTTCTTCAGTGTGGACCAGGCCTTGGTGTCTTGTGAAGCGGGTAGAGAGAATGTTCTTTATAAAACGAATTGATTTAATCAGTTTTTAAAAGGACTAAAAATAATTCGTCCGGATGTCTTTTGTACATAAAAAAATCGTCAGATTTAAAAATAGGGTCCTTAAGTGACTGTTATAAGGCAAAAATATAATTTAGGCATATTTTCCCCAAAATCATATTTCCAAGACAAATTGTTATTCTTTTCCTTACTATTCCATATTACGATAAGGAACAGACCCTCAAACAAATCAGCCCGAAACGGCCAAGAGAAAGATAAACAGCCCTTAGTTAAAAGAGAGGAAGGAAAGGACATATCCAGTAGATCGAGAGGGGGGCGAGGAGAGGCCACTAGACAACAAGAAGTACTCCAGGGGCGGAAGTGGACATCGATCGCCCCGTGTTTGGGGGCCGGAAAAACTATGTCCCCCAGAGCCAGATTAGAGAACTCCTTGTTTTCGGGCGAGCTGGGCGAAGAGATATAAATCTGGACAGCGAGGAGCGAGTAGGGGGAGGGAGAGGGAGAGAGAGGGACTGATAGGGATAGTGAGGGAGAGGGAAGGGATGAAAAATAGCGGGCACTCGGTCCACCAACTGGCCAGAAAATTGGGGGGCACCTCTCATTAACTGCCCCTCCCCCCTCGACAACGAAAAACGTCAAGTTGACCCTCTTCTCTTTAATTACTCGCCACTTAGCCGCCCCTTGTCCTCCTGATGGATAGCGACAGGCTAACAGGCAGCTTGATAGATCCTTCATAAAGTGTGTTTATTATCTTGTCTGGGGAGAGGTGAGATACCTGAAACATACTGTATTCAGTTTTATATAGGTCTAATGTCCATTTTTTTTCCTACCGTAACTATACAGGATGAGTATCTCTTAGTGTAAAAAAAAAATTTGGGTGAAACTAGATCAAAAATGTAGCAAAATGCATACCTCACCTTTATATTTCAATCCGTTGCAGATATACGATAAACTAAAGACTTTTTTGAGGAAACCACGTTTTTTTCATAAAAGCTGTAATATCTCCATTTTGTTTAAATATTTTTTCAAATTTTGACCACATGTTCGGATTTAGCATTAAATTTTCTATAATAGCTGAGTACCTTTAGTCTTGAATTATACAAACTACTTATATACATGGATAGGTATAAATGCCTTCCCCTGTAAAAACAGACTCATCAGCACATAAAATTTACCTCAAACAGTAGTATTCTTCAACACAATCTGCATTTAGAAGCTAACGGCAAAATTGAGGTCTATGTTCATTATCATTTGGTTTCAAACAACTTTGAAAATCTAATAAAATAAATTCTGAATAATAATAATAAATAAATAAATGTAATAACATAAGATCCTCTGATCTGGTGTCACACATTGCAGTAATTTTTAACCTGTCAAAATTGCATTGATTAGGTGTTTGAAGAGCAAGGGAAAGCATAATAAGACATCCAAATTAGCAGAAATAATTTTTTCGTTCCATCTAGATTTTGATTTCTAACCATAAAAGTATATGACATTTTGGCAAACCTCGTTTTTAGCACTCAAGACTATACATTTTAATTACTATATATAGTAATTTTTATAGTAATAAATATAGTAATAAATTTTATTATAATAAATATGATATATCATATTATCGTAAAATTTATTATTATAAACCATCCTAGAACTATGAAGACGTAGTTAAAATTTGGTACGATTGGGTTAGGTTGTTAAATCCCTTACCATATCCCTTGGGCAAAATCAACAACATATCTTGGTGTTGAACTAGAACTATCCCTCACATTTACAGCACATGTAAATAAAAAATGTAACAAAATGAAAAATCTGATCAGTAAAATGTCCCCTTACTTCAGTAAGCACTCAAATTTTTCCAATAGAAACAAAATAATATTGTATAAAACTGTAATCAGACCTATGATAACCTACGCAGCACCTGTTTCGAGTAATACTTGTAACACAAATTACAGAAAACTAGAAGTTATACAAAACATCTGCATGAGAATAAACAATTACCCCAGATACACAAGAATATCCACTATGCCCACTGATCTCAATCTAACCACAATCAAACAACACATTCATTCGCAAACAAACTCATTTTTCATATCAACTGCTATATCTGAAAACCCAAATATCCAAGAAAAAGGTAATTACAACAAGAAAACTCTAAAAAGATACAAACACAAACGGACAAAATACATATTACTTGAAGACTAAAATACTAATTTCAATAAATTACAAAATATTACATAAATTAGAGTAGTGTGAATATATTTTTACACTATAAAGTTATTAAAAAAAGATTGATTTTTTGTATTATTTCACAAAAGTAGTTTTATTATGTTTTTGTTTGTATTTTGTAACTCTATAAGTTTTATATTATTATTCTTATCACTCCATGATTGGATTATTTTGACTACTATTTATTATTATTCATAAATTGTTAATTTAACTAGTAATTGTTCATTTAACTAGTATTGTTTATTTTGCTGTGTAAGTTTTTTAAAAGTTTTCCTACTGTTTTATCTCGTTTGCATTAATTATTTGTTTATAGATGCCTCTATTATTATTACTTATTGTTTCATGTCAGATGGATGTGCATCCAACCATGTACCTATGTTTTTATTAGCCTAGTTTGGCTTTATGTAATTTATTTTCAATAAAGAATAAAAAATAAAAAAATAAATAAAAAATTGTCAATTTTTTTACTACTGATCCCTCTAAATATATTGCTCTTCAATAATCTATTTGGGGTTACAATAAATTCAAAAGAACAATAAACAAGGCACCCAGTACTACGAGGATTGAGAAAATTGTACTTATGACCGAGAAGGGTCCTAGCAGGAGGACGGTAGGGAGAGGTTAATAATTTAATTCAATTATTTGTTTTGAGGGGTCGCTCCATTAGTAGAATGAGCTCTTGTTTTCGTTCGAAGGCAACATCTCATTATCCGCTAAGTCGCTGTCCCCGAGCCGAAAACACCGCAAGTCTCCGTCTTAGTAGTATTGTGTATCAATAGTATAGTTTCTGCGTAGAGTATAATAGTACGAACTGATAGATACTACATCATTAAGTTATTGTTAATGATTAGGGATGGATATCGCAAGAAAAATATCGATGTTTTTCGAACTCGATTCAAGATATATCTGTGAATGAAAATATCGATTCACCTATTTTACCATGGATATGTCTTTTGGCTGGGGGTAAAGCAAGGTGATGTGTGTTTGGCGAAGGAACAATGATCTACGAATCACTTGCAATGGAGAAACCCTTGAGCAAACCGATACCTACTGCTACCTGGGAACAATAATCTATAAGGATGGAAGAATAGACCAGGAGATTATGAATAGAGTCCAAAAGGCCAACGGAATATCCTACCAAATATCCATGACACTTATTGGAAAACAGGAGTTGAGCAGGAAAGCAGTGATTCTGCTTTTAAAATCAGTTTTTCTCCCAGTACTGGAAGAAAGCTGGACATTCTTGGACCGCCATGCTAGAGCAGGATAGTATCTGCGGAAATGAGATTCCTACGGAAAATATTAGGAAAAACCAGGCGAGACCGAATAAGGAAGGAATGAAAGGGTCCGAGGTGAACTAGGAGTTAGATCCGTTCTGGATACGATCAAGGAAAGACAATTGAAGTGGTTTGGTCATGTTAACAGAATGGGATGACCGTAAGGCCAGATGGCTATTAGAAGCAAGACCGGGAGGAAGGCGTCCTCAAGGCAGACCAAGGCTAATGTATGCAGACTTGATTGAGAGAATTAGCACAGCAAGAGGAAGCACCATGCCGGAGATGAGAAGGCTTACACAGGACAGGGACAAGATGGTCAGAGGATGCTACTCCACGCTTAACAGCACTCAGGAGATAGTGAGAGAAGAAGAAGCTGGGGGTAGTGATGTGGGACGAGAATATTCCCAGTGGGAGGGAACTTATTAAATGGGAATATTGTCGGGAATTTTTCTTTGGCCCGGGAAGAGTTTCAAAAATTGGGAATTATAAAACTTTTTAGATTTTGAATTTTGTAACCAGCGAGGAGATATACAATACAGCAGTCACGAGTGGAGTGGGGGTGGGATTCGTTCCCCCTGCACTATACTACCCTAACCTCAAAAGTTACAACTAAAGTTACAAGTGTTTGATTTTAATTTCTTATTTCTTACGTATACCTATTCTCGTTGAGTTTTATTTTGTTTATAAATTCATTCCACATTAAGTATGCCTTTTTGTGCTGCAGTTAGATGTAAGAACAACAAGACTGGGACTAAAAATGATAAGCAGCTTAGTTTTCATAGGTAAGTAACTAACGCAAAATTTTATCATTGTACCTAGTCACATTTAGTTCGCGATGGTGTTGAATACAATTACTTTTTTATAATGAACTTCACCTCAAAAGTATCACAATACTTTGAAATATTTGATTTTTATTAGTAATTATAACTTTTATATTCAATAAAAATCCTTCATATTAACAAATTTTAAGTAAAAAATAATACACTGTGTTTGAAAGGATTTTATTACCTATACCTGCATCAGCAGCAGTCTAAAATAATGTTGGTGAGTTGGGAACTGGGCTAACCCTGGGTAGCGTAGTAGTGGGGAATACTACAACTGCCTGTAGCTCCGCCCTGTCTCAATAGCAACTCTATTTGTATATCTCCTCGCTGGTTTTAACACTTACTAACAGTTAAAGAACCTTAAAACTAGGTTACCTAAGTAAATTCATACATATTAATCCAAGAACTATCATTCCATGCATTAATTTTCGGGATAAACAATATTCTGGGAATTTATAGAACTAAACTGAATGAATTTTGATTCCTAAGCCATTAATTAAAACCAAGCCTGTTTTAACCAGCAATTTCTCCTTGGAACTCATATTCAAACATCCTAGGTCTAAAATATTCAAAAACTACCTATTTTATATATTACCTGTTTCTTTATGTTTTTTCAACTATACAATTTGTAATTGTTAGGCCAATAATTGTCAATATTGCCACACTATTTAGTAGGTTAAAGGTTTAATAAACAAAAGGGGAAGTAAAGCGTAATATAATATTTACTCAGTTCTTTGATCTTTAAAACATTGAAAACAAAAAAATGTGTTTATCTCTAACGTGAAGGTTAAGTCCAGATCCAAAAACCTAAACCTTTTGAGAGTGACAGTGACTAGGGGACCTAGGTAAAAACTTTACATTCCAGTTATTTTTCTGATATTTTTATTCAATCAATAATAATACTTTTTAAACATATAAGATTGTTTGTGTTTTATTTTATCGCACAATTACCACATTGACCTATTAATTTGAGCGATTACGCTTTTAAAATTATAAATTTCCACGAATTCTATTTAATTATAATTTTATTTTAAAATATATTTCAGTTTTTGAGTTTAATTTAACCCTATAATCACGGTTTTTACCTCTTGATTTACAGTTTTTAGAGCTATCTTGCTAATTAATCATAAATTCCCGGGAATTTATGAATTTGGTAATATTTTCGGCAATATTCCCTGGGAATATTTCCTAGATTTAAATTTTCCGGGAATTTTACATCACTAGTTGGGGGCATATATTTTTTTTGCTGTAAAGTTTTCACACAAAGTGCACACTATAAAGGATGGAAAATTAACCGTTTTCCTATCAGATATTTGATGGAAAATATTTTTCCATTTTATAATTATAAATTTAATTATTGTATTTTTTTTTTTTTTTTTTTCGAGTTCGGCCATCTGTGGACCACGTTCAACAATTCATTCCTTGCTCTTTCGTTCCTTCCAATATTTCTTCATTACCTCTGCCTGATGCTTCCTCCTTTCATCTGACCACCGTCTATTCTATTCTTATGTACTCATATCATGGTTTCATATCATGTTTCCCGTATAGAAATAAATTTTAAACCCGAACTCGTGTATAAAGACAATTTAAAAAATAGTTTGTAATTAATAAAATTGAAATTATATAAACTTAATGCTGTTTTAATAGTGAGACCAATAGGATATTGTCCTTCCTTATTTCTGATATCCTTTGGTAAACGATTATAATACGAATCAACTAGGATATGACACGTTTGAGAACTTGAACAAATATTTTCTAAAGCTTTAGGAATCTACTACGTTCTAGGGGAATCTCCTTTATGTATTCAAGCATATCAATGTACCTATATTTAAGATAGTTAACTATTTGCCTGCTGTATATCTATTATTATTATAATTTTTTTTTTCCACGTAACGGCCTTAGAGACCACGCGAATATCATTCACTTCTTACTACTTCTCTCCTTCCTTCTCTCTTCCCACCTTTTCTTCATTCTTTCCGATTGCTCCTTCCTTCTTTCTTCGGTCCACGCAATTCTTTTTCTCGCATCCTTACTTCCCACAAGAACCTTGATTAAATTTAGGTCATTCCTGTATTCATCCCTATCTAAACAGTCTTGGTCTGTTATTTTCAGTTTCTCAGTTTCTTCTTTCATCTGTTTGACATATCCCCCAGAACTCTTGTATCCTCTGATTTTATAGAAGATTTCTCTATTTAATCTATTTGGGCCCATCCTCACCATATGCCCATAGAACTTCAATCTTCTTATTCTTATGTCTGTTTCCAGATCATTTATATCCTTGTAAATTTCTTTATTAGGTCTCAACCTAAAGCCTTCTTCTGTCTTCTTTGGTCCGTGAATTCTTCTAAGTATCCTTCTTTCTATGGCTATTTTCCTTAGGCCGGGGAGACAAGATGTTTCCATTCCATATAGTATAACCGGTTTGACGACTGTATTATAGTGCCTTATCTTAGCGTTTATTGAAAGGCTTCTTTTATTATACAGATTGCTTGTCGCGACGCTTAGTCTTTCCAGTTTACTAATTTTTTCTTTTACACTTTCCTTCTCAAACCCGTTGCTACTTATAATTTCCCCAAGGTACTTGAATTTATTATTATAATTATTAAATAAATTATAATTTATTCATATTATATACAGTAATTTTATATACTAAAGTTTTGTTATGTTATGTTCTCTTTTCGTTTCCAAACCACTGTTTACCTGACATATGATTCTTTTAATAAATCGTAGTCATATTCTGATTTGACTCACTTATTACTTTATAAATAATAATATAGACAAATACGTATAAACAAAAAACACGATACAGATTACACTGTAATTTTTTTTCCCTATTCAGTTTTGTTTGGATTATAACTTGTACTTTAGTGATGTGGGCCGGGAATATTCCCAGTGAGAGGGAACTTATAAAATGGGAATATTGCCCGGGAAGATTCCCCAATTTTGGGAATTTATGAAACTTTTTAGATTTTGAATGTTTTAACACTTACTAACAGTTAAAGAACCTTAAAACTAGGTTAACTAAGTAAATTCATACATAATCAATACAATCCAAGAATAATCATTCCATGCATTAATTTTCGGTATAAACAGCATCCTGAGAATTTATAGAACTAAACTAAATGGATTTCGATTCCTAAACCATTATTAAAAACGCAAGCATTTAAAAACCAAGAATGTTTTAACAAGTAATTTCTTCTTGGAACTTATATTCAAACACCCTAGGCCTAAAAGATTCAAAAACTACCTCGTCATATAAATTACCTGTTTCTTTATGTTTTTCAACTATAAAGATGTGTTTATTTTTAACGAGGAGGTTTAGTCCAGATCGAAAAAACTAAACCTATTGAGAGTGACAGTGACTAGGGGACCTAGTAAAAACTTTACATTCTAGTTTTTTTTCTGATATTTTTATTCAATCAATAATAATATAAGATTGTTTGTGTTTTATTTTATCGCACAATTACCACATTGACCTATTAATTTGAGCGAGTTCGGTTCTAAAATTATAAATTTCCACGAATTTTGTTTAATTATAATTTTATTTTAAAATATATTTCAGTTTTTGAGTTTAATTTAACCATATAATTACTGCCTTTGTCTATTGATTTACAATTAGTTGTCCTATCTTGCTCAGGAATTAATCTTAAATTTCCGGGAATTTATGAATTTTGGTAATATTGTCGGCAATATTCCCTGGGAATATTTCCTCGATTTAAAGTATCCGGTAATTTTACATCACTAGTGATACTTAGAGTTTATAATCTAGTCGAAGAACATCTCTTTGGCCCAAGGCAACACTAAGAAAGAATCATTTCAAAATAATAATGAAGTAAATTTCAGCTGTGAATTTAAGTTAAAGTGGAGAATATCTAATTATTCAAAAGAAGAATAATAATGGGGTGTATAAAAAAAAAAAAAAAAAATTACTGTTTTTGAAACAAATATTTGTATTATTATTTCTATGATATAAAATACAATTAATACTCAAAGTATAGTCCATTGATATCTACCGTCATTACCCATCTGCTAGCCAATTGCTCGATGCCATGCTGATATCATTCCTTGGGATGGCTGTCAAAGAACTCTTGGACAGTATTTTCAACTTCCGCAAAATTTTCAGATTTTTTTCCCTTGAAGAAAATGGGCTATCGAAACAAGTAGTAATCCGAAGGTGCGAGGTCTGGACTATATGGTGGATGAGGCAGGAGTTCAAACCCATAAAGTTCTGTAAACATTTCTTTGGTTCGACTGCTGATTGTTGAGGAGTTAGTTCTTAAGGGACCAGTCTACAGGTCTTTTCTCCTTCCCCATGGAGGGAAGATGGCGACTAACAGTATCTTTCGACACACCACACTCCCTGGCACGTTCGCGAGTATTTGTGGACGGATTTGACTCAGCAGCTTCCTTCAGAACTTCATCAATATCCATTAATGGCCGCCCGGAGCCCTTCTTCCTTTCCAACGTCGTATCTACACTTCTAAATTCTTCAAACCAACGCCGCGCAGTGCACTCTTCAAGGACATCTTTCCCTTTATATTTAATAATTTCACGAGTTGCTTCAGCGGCTGTGAATTTTTTTCCAGTAATGTCTTAAAATTACGAGAATTTAATAGGACACTGTCATGTTTATTCTTTGAAATAAATTACTGAACTGAGGATTTTTTTTGAAGAAGTCCAATGTTATAAACAAGCTTAGAGAATGCTCTAAAGGGATTATTAAATATTGGTAAATAATAAATAGCATTAAGATATTTACAGACTTTTGAACTCTGGAATTTGATAAAACGGTCATTTTTTTATAGGGTATACACTATTAGTAGGACAATTCAATTTTTATTATTTTTTTTTCAGTTCATAAACCAATAAATTAAAAGAATATTGTAAATTGGGTTTAAGAAACTAATAACAATGATGGATAGCTGTTGAGACAGTGGTGACAATGTTCTCAGCTATTCGAGTATAAATAATTTTAGCGACGTTGCTGACTCCTCAGAGCTGATCTAAGGCTAAATCTAAAGGCGTTAGCTGGTTATAAAGGAGCTAGAAGCAGTTTAAGCCTAGGCGAAGGTCCCTCTTCTCCTGGGAACAGGAGAGACTAATGGAGACGAGGAAGTAAGTGATTTATCGAGATAGGAGCGGAACTGAGTGATGTATAATGAAGGGGCACACCGTCGGTAACAAGGGCCTGGGGGAGGTGTTTAGCCGCCCCCCCCCCACGGCTGGGGCGCGATAACCGTCTCTCAGGCACTTTTCAATTAACGGCTGACTCTCTCCGGGGGTGGCGCAGTCAACAAGTCATCCCTTCTTATCTGCCTCCTATCCTTCCTAACCTGTCGATCTCAAGGAGCGAAATCTCAAGGTAGAGAACAGGAGCAGGAGGAACACAACAGGCACACTTAAGGGATAGATTGTGGGAGAGGGGAACGAAATCTTAAATATATGGAACAACGGAAAGATCTAAATGGTATTCAAATCGCTTAGTATATAAAAAAAATAAAAAATAAGATAATTATTACAATGAGGAATGATAAATGCATTGCCACTCCTGTTGGAATTATTTTATTTGAAAGCTTGTTTCAAATGTTAAACATTCATCGACAGTTTAAATCACACCGCAGTCATCACCACTTCGTTACATAAATAATATATATATCAAACATCAAACATCATTATCAGTCATTGTTCGTCTCCTCTCCAGTTTGGTTCGGTAGGCCTGAAGAAGACCTGAAAATTCGAAACGTTTGCACGCATTAAAGTATTTTTACTTAGACGTGGTGTTCCTCATTGATTGCATCCCTGATTATCTTCTTCTCCATACATACATATTAATAAGGTTCTTGAGTTACAGCCAATAAATAATAAGAATTATTTTGGTGACGTTTCGAGACTATATGGTTCTCATAATCACGCCCTACACTGAAAAAATAAACAGGTTGCAATAAAATTATATAAGTTATTTCAAAACATAAATTTAGCTACAATATAAATATATAACAACATGCGTTAGAATAATTAAATATACAGGGTAAGTATCTATTATTGTAAAAAAAAAAAATCTCACTTTTCTATTCCTATCCTTTGCAGATATACGATAAATCAAAGACTTTTTTGAGGAAACCAGGTTTTTTTCATAAAAGCTGTACTATCTCCATTTTGTTTAAATACTTATCAAATTTTGACCACTTTTTCGGATTTAGCATTAAATTGTCTATAATAGCTGCGTACCTGTAACCTTGAATTTTACAAACTTGGTATCTAAAGAACAGCTTGATTTTCACCTTATTTAGGGAAGTCACAATGTCTTAAATTACTTCAACGCTCACCGTTTTTCGAAAAAACTATCCACAAAACGTCAAAATCTTTCAAAAACTTGCAAATTTATTCAGCTTTCGAATGATATGTTAACTTTTGAAACCGAAAAAACATGGTGTTCTCATTTGGCTTATAAATCAGTTACTTGTGTAGGTAAAATATTATGACAATCTCTTAATGAAAATGTGCATTTTTAACATAATAAACTCTTCATTGGAATAAAAAGCAAAGAAAAAAATTATTGTTTAATAGAAAATAAAGGAAAACTTTCAATAAAATGACACCAGATCAGAGGATCTTATGTTATTACATTTATCCATTTATTATTATTATTTAGGACTTATTTTATTAGATTTTCAATATAATGTTTAAAATCCAATGATAATGAACATAGACCTCAATTTTGACGTTGGCTTCTGAATGCAGATTGTTTAAGAATACTTCTTTTTGAGGTGAATTTTATGGTCAGTTGAGTCTATTTTTACAGGGGAAGGCATTTCTACCAATCCATGTATATCGTTGGTTTATATTTGAATAATAAGGTGAAGATCAAACTGTTCTTTAGACCCCAAGTTTGCAAAATTCAAGGTTACAGGTACGCAGCTATTATAGAAAATTTAATGCTAAATCCGAAAATGAGGTCAAAATTTGAAAAAAATTTAAACAAAATTGAGATATTACAGCTTTTATGGACAAAAACGTGGTTTCCTTAAAAAAGTCTTTGATTTATCGTATATCTGCAACGGATTGGAATAGAAAGGTGAGATCTGCGGCATTTTGCTACATTTTTGATCTAGTTTCATCCATTTTTTTTTTTTTTTTTTTTTTTACACTAAGAGATACTCACCCTGTACATAATTACGAAATATGGATGAGTATGAAACTAATTATAATATTAATGCTGGATATGGTATCGACTACTAAATATAACAATTGTAGTACAACTGACTGACCTAGGGAATTTTTGAAAAAAGGTTATAGGTTGTGAAGGATTTTTCAAAACATATGAGTATGAGGATTGTAAGGTAATTCATAATTTTTATATAATGTGGTAGTTGAATGTTGATGTACCATATTTCGTTTATGTATAACTGTATGTTTTTTTAGCGGTATTCCTAGATGCAGGTACAAAGTATAAACGATATATGTGATGTATATTAATGTAAATGTATGTTACTGGTCTTAATGTATTAAATTGGAATAACAGGTGTTGAGATTTATAACGTCTGATTTTTTTTTGTTGCGCGATTTTTAAATTTCCCTATGGTCATCATCTCTTTAATATTCCGTTTAAAATTATTTTGTTCATGGTGAATTATTCAAATTTAAAAGAATGTTTTGTTTGCCTGTAATATGTGGTGAGAACTGTTTGGTCAGGTTTTCCATATATATAACCATTTATAAATGTTTAATAAGGTACAGTCAATAAATAAAGGCAACTATTTTGGCGACGTTTCGAGACAATATTGTTCTCATAATCATGCCCTACAGTGAAAAAGCAGGTTACAATAAAATTATATAAGTTATACAAGTTATTTCAAAACATAAAGTTAGTTTTTCAGAAATTCCCATTTCAGTTGTGTACTAGAATTGTTATAATTTATTAGTATATACCAATAGCATATCCACCAGAAACATTGTATGTAGTTACATACCCATTCATATTTAGTAATTATATATATTTAATTATTCTAACGCATGTTGTTACATACTTATATTGCAGCTAACTTTATGTTTTGAAATAACTTGTATAACTTATATAGTTTTATTGTAACCTGCTTTTTCCCTGCAGGGCACGATAATGAGAACAATATAGTCACGAAACGTCGCCAAAATAGTTGTTTATATTTAATGACTGAACTTCAAGAATCTTATTAAACACACACACACACACACACACACACACACACATATATATATATATATATATATATATATATATATATACATATATATATATATATATATATATATATATATACACACACATATATATACACACACACACACACACACACATATATATATATTGTGAAGTTGAAGGGAGCCTTAGATGTTGTACAATAGGAAGTGAGGAGACGGAGTTGATAAACTGGCCGCGGGGTTAGGACAGGCTAGGAGGATATAGGGGGCCGAGGGGGCACGTGATTTAGAGCCCCTCCGCAGCGGGGCCTAATTCGGCACAATCAATTAACCAAGGGCCCGGTTAATTCCGCCTTTCACCCTGCCCTGGCTATCTGTTATCTGTTATCTAGCCACCTACGCTTCGGCTATATAAATTAAATCTACACTAGCTGTCGGAGGTCCTTTGAGATGGGTTTTGTGGCCAAGACCGCAAGGTGAGATGGATTTCCACTCTTATAGTATAATTATAATAGTAAAAGCACATATTTAATGATATATATATATATATATATATATATATATATATATATATATATATATATATATATATATATATATATATACATACATATATATGTATATATGCATAATGGAGTACTATATCATATTATGACTAATATATGTACTATTATAAATTTACTAAATTTAAAAATGTACTATTATACATTTTTAAAACCTTTAAAATCGCCCCTTCGGAAATTTTGTCCCTTAGAACGTTTTTCGGCGGATCCATTCAATTATATAAGTCACAAAGGCAATTCAAAGAGTAATGCTAGCAACA
This sequence comes from Euschistus heros, assembly GCA_003667255.2. Taxonomy (NCBI): domain Eukaryota; kingdom Metazoa; phylum Arthropoda; class Insecta; order Hemiptera; family Pentatomidae; genus Euschistus; species Euschistus heros. The sequence continues at coordinate 2,287,808 of RCWM02000133.1, forward strand.
ATATAAATATATAAAAAACATGCTTTACAATATATACATAATTGTAAGGGAAATAGAGTTTTGAGTTTGATTTAAGATCAATAACACCACACGGATTTCAAAACAAAAAATAACCAATAGAACTACATTGGAAACATATATTTTATTTTGTTACATCAACTGCCATCAGTTGTATGTAGACAGACCTTCATAACCTCCAAACCTAACATACTAGAGTGCTCTACTGTAGAAGATAACCTCTAGGAATTTTCATAGTTCAACCTGTTGATCTAGGTGTTGTGTACTGTGGAATGAGTTAAAATTATAAAATTGTATTGTATGTATTTTTCTCTATTTTTTTTTAATTTCAAGGAGTAAAATGATTTCTGGGAGTTGCTTATTTTTGCAATTACCCCATCAAAGAATCAATTCACTGCTAAGGAGTTTATAAGAGATTTATGCACTTACTTAAAATTGGGACTTAAAATTGATTTTCCTTCGCAGTGATAATAATTTTTAGGATATCAGATTAATCAACTATATTGCTGAAAAGAGTAAAGTTCATCGTTTGCAATATAATAAAAAATATTATCCTAGTAATAATAGCTGATTGTTTATGTTACGTTAAAATTGAACATTGCACTCCACTTGCCCCACTTCACCTTACTACAATGCAAAGAAAACAAGAATCAAACTTGTCTCCTTTGTAAAATCACTATGTGAGGGAAATGACATCATTCGAACACTTGATTCAACACAAATTTGGGACAACTAGCAAAGGGACTTTCTTGTAAGTTAAGTTACCCTCAGTTTGGCGGGAAGCTTCTGCAATGTTGCCAGTCTGAAATATGGTTATACTTTGCAGCGCTTTTTCAAAAAATGTGAGGGATAAAGATTGACCGTATGGGACACCGGCATTATTAACTATTATCTCTGCGCTGCTCTATCCACCTCCTAAACACTAGATCCCAACCTTTTAACCCGTATATCCCCTCACATAAAACCTCTTCCTTTGAAAAATGCTTCAACATTTGTGCTACCTCCTTCTGGAATTCCCTACCCACTTCTATTCGTAAAGCAGCTTCCATAAAGGAAAAAATAATTTATTTCTGTACCTTTTAGGCAATCAATCTTCCGCAAATATGTCGATAATCAAATAAATACTCAGAATTACTTTATTTTTCTCATTCTTTCTTTTATATGTTCATACATATAGATTAATATGAAATAATAATATGTAATAATAATTATATTTTATGTTATAATTATTATTTCATATATTTATTTATTTTATTTTTTAATTTAATTTAATTTTCCTGTAAAAAATGTATGCTGTAATTACTGAAACATCTAATTTGTAAATAATAGGCCAGACAATTGTACTTTTAACTGTGCATTATTTTTATTCTTAGGGGGCAGTAAGTCCCAGAATAAAGTTTTTTTCATTTTTTATTTTTTTTATTCATTTCATTAGAAGTCATTCTTATTATTATAAGCAATAAGCCTCAGTTTAAATTCTAAAATTCAATAAGCTGTCAATAAAAAAAATGAAATAAAATAAAAAAAAACAGAGGTACTACAAAGTTAATAATTGCAAAAATGGACAAAGAATTCGCATTTAACGTTACCAACTTATGTTATAGGACACATGAGGGAAATATATTTTGACTTTTTGAATTCAAATTTAACCATGAAAACAAATCAATAATCATGTGAAAACTACTTTACGTCTAAAAGGTAAGTACCTTGCACCTACTTGTTACAGTTGGGTTGCAAGAAATTTAATGTAGAAACCACAATCGCTTTGGGAAATTCGTGTGTAATGGTGGAATGACCCATATACTTAGAAACCAATATTATGAGGTCAACAATTTGATTCCCACTTATCGTCACCAATGGATTATAGGAAAGTTTAACCTAAATAACTAATTAACTAACTATTTAACCTAACTAATTAAGGCTAACCTATATAAAATTGGAAGAGTCGATACATCGATATATTGTAAGAAAAATATAAATATAAAATATCGGACTATCGGGAGAAAAATATCAATATTTTTATATATTGTTTATCGATACCCATCCCAAGTAGTTGCTTTACAGTTATTGTTATAATTATCCCTCAAATTATGGTATATTATTAATTTAAACGCTTTATACTTTATGATCTGAACCCCGGGTGGAATTTGTCCCGTAAAACAAAGACACTCAATTTTCCCAGTTTTGTTTAGCATACTGTGAATTAAAAAGAAAATAAATGAACAAAATAAGAACTGAAAATAAAAATTAAACATTAGTTTTTATATTTCATATTACCACGACTTTGTGTTTTTGTTGTTTTTTTTACTGTCACACTTTTTTATTTTCACCGTTAACTTCGTCCTACTTCCACCACCTCTTCAAATTTTAGAGCCCTTAGTTAAAATAAAATAAAAATATATATTTTACTCTGGGATACTGGTCTTCTAGAATAACGACAATGAACTCTTAAAATAAGTGCACATTAACAATAAACTTAAGAATATCCCAACAAAATAGAAAATAATAAATGAAATTATTTTAATGTTGCCAGTCTGAATTGAAAAAAATTAATCTAAAAATTTAAATAGATTTAGGTTTGATTGAAAACAGAGGAGGTTATAGGATATAAAATATTATTTTTTATTTATTCATGTATTTGCTGCATTGTAGAAAGTATATATACAATTCGAAAAAAAAAAAAAAAAAAAAAAAAAAAAATACATACCAAAAGTTCATTGGTTTCATTTATTGATTAATTGATCAAAAATGTATAAAAATACCCTTTTACTAAACACCCTAGATGGGAATAGGGTTGCCATCTCCTAAAATACAAAAGCCGGACATGGCGCTGTATTAAGCCGGACATTATCTTTAAAAGCCAAACATACCTTTATAAAGCCGAAAGTACGTTTTTAAAGTTGAAAATAACTTCAATAATAAAAAAGACTGTCAAGATAACTTACATATAATTTTTAATTAATCAAAGCTATGTTACATAATTTATATTACAGGTTTAAGGTTTTAGTTATAACATTAACCACTTATCTATAGTCCTAGCCTTAATCTTTTGATCTTTATGTATGACATCAAAATTAATAACTACCTGAAATATTTTCAGTCTTCTATAGACTTCACTTATATAAAACAAAAACAAAAATAAATAAATTACAGCTTCACTTTGGCAGTAAACTAATAGTTTTGATTATACAAATGTAAAAATATATGCACTATTCTAAGGAGAAAACAAAAAAATTAAAATTATAAAGAATTCTCAATTTTTTCTAAAATAATAAAAATCCATAAATTCTTAGTTGTATTTTGCTTTTTCACCTACTTTATCCAAAACGTCATTTTCCTTAAGTTTAAATTGCGTAATATGAACATCATCTGTTCAATTGTTTCTGTTTGCAATTTATAGCATTCCTTTGTCCACTAGCATTAATCAAAGAGAAAACTCTTTCAACGTTGACGTTATGGCATAGAATCGCAAAATAGTATTCTTCCAATTTTAGTAGTTTAGAATCAAATTCTTCATTATGAAATGATCTAAAATAAGCAGTCCACTTTTTATGTGCCGAAAGTTTTTTAAAATCTTTTATGAAATTCTGCCATTGGTCAAAAAGTTTACTAAATAAGTAAAAAGGTAAGAGGAGTGGGAGTTTCCAACATCTGAACACATTCACATTTCCGCCACGCCATAAGATTGCTACTTTGAAAAAGCCTAATAAATGCCAGACACACAAATATTTGGCCGGACACGACCGTAAAAAGCCGGACAAATGGTGACCCCAGATGGGAAGGCTCATTGATATTTCTTTGTTTGTTGTTTTAATAGTAGGTATATTAGAACTCGAAAACAAGTATGATCATGTATTGTAATGGAAAATGACCTATCATCTCCTAGAAATTTTTGTTCCTTTTCCTTTTTTTAATTTTTTATTTTAATAATTACAAGCTGCCTCACTCAAGGACAATGGGTATATATGGATGACAAAGACTCATCCATACAACACGTACAATGATATTAAATAATAGTAGAAGAAATAAAGTAAGAATGCCCCGATCGAAGCACGCCCCCCAATTAGGAGGGCAAACCGGCCTCAGAGAGTTCTCAGCGCTGTTCTATCAGCTGCTTCACTAATAGAATCCAGTGGAGGCTGAGAGATAACGCTATGGAACAGTTGTACAAGACGAGTTTGGAAGCTGGCTATTGCCAGAACTATAATAATAAATATTTACGATAAGCCTCGAGGCCTTTGCCGTTTTAATCTGCGAGGTGGGTTATAATGATGTGTTGTAATGGATAGTGAGTGAGCCAGAGGGTTGGGAAAAGTTTTTGATGGAATTTGGAGAATTTAATGGGTATAAGGTCAAGACAAAAGGTATGTTGAGATCATTATGTAGGGTTGTGTTGGGGACATATGAAGCATTTACGATAGTATATTCGATTGTTTTGCTGTCCCCCAAAGTTCAAGTCCATAAGTCCAAATGGGTTTAATGATGGTTATGTATATGAGGAGTTTTCAATGGAGAGTCGGGATGTCCTATGTAGTAGTTTGTACAACTGGCTGAAGTGTCTGTTATGTTTTTGCCTTTTAATTCTAGTGCGAGGGTTCCAAGTCAGTCTTGTGCCTAAGTAGAAGGCAAGATACCGTACCGTGTCAGCAATGGGTAGCGAAATATTATTGATATAAACAGGTGGGCAGGATGTGCGGCGGACGGTAAAAGAAACGTGGGTACGTTTCGATTCGTTAACTTTCCAACTGTTACACAGATCTTCAATCAGTGATGGATGGGATGAAAGGATGCTAGGAAAGTATTCGGAGTAGTAGAGACATCTGCAGCATAGAGGATGTATAGTACTGGATCAAGAACGCTACCTTTTGGAACACCTGCCTCGATTGGGTAGCAGTGAGAGTATTCTATACCTCCTAGAACTAAAGATGTGTCGATAAAAAAAGTCGATTTTCGATTATAATGATTCCTGAGAAAAGAATTGGAATTGAAAACACAAGAAAACTATAGACCCCAGCCAAAAAACATATCCACGTCAGAAAACCCCCTTTCAAGATGTGCTAGTATCTTAAACATAGAATTTAAAAAAATACAGTAATCTAAGGTGAATACATCGCTGAAACACTAGCCAACTTGTTGTCAACAGAGATACGAGAAAATACCTTATAATTATGAAACCAGACAAAAAGAACAGGGCAATAATTTTTGAAAAATAGGTGGATAAAAATTGCTCTGCAATTTGGCAAATTGATAAATTGAGCTGGGGGTCTATACTTTTTTTGCTGTAACTTTTTTTCCCCTGCAAAAATGAAAAATTTTCACACTCTCAAGATCTGTTGGTGTTGCCCGAATAGAACGAACCTTTTCTCAGAAATTTAATGGAAAATATTTTTTGTTGTATAACATTTACCGCAAGGACCTACCGTTTAGGAGCTGTATTGTTTTGAATGTAAAAAATCACGTTTGAATTCCCTATTTTCTCTCAAATTTGTTTATTTATAATAATTATTAATTGTTAATTTGATTTAAGTATCAAATCATGTAATTTGATCGTTGTAATTCTGAAATGTAATTTAGGAAAAGCAGTAGGTTATAAATAGTTATATCCGTGATCTAATGTTTTTCTATGTCCAGGTGAAAACAAAATGCGTTTATAAATAATATTTTTAGAAATAAGAATCGATGCATGAGGCTTGGATATTAGTATCATAATTGATGTATAATAATAACATAATTAGATATCACAAAATTACACATTCCACTGATCCCTGTTGAACAGATCCGCTATCTAAGACTCCAACTAGACAAACGTTTAACTTATAATCCACATACAAGACTAAAACGACAGGAAACTGTTTTCGACTTCTTCAACATTTACTTGACAAACGTTCAAAACTTCCAATTTTCTACAAAAGACTCATTTATATAACAGTAATTAGACCGATTTGGACTAAACCATCTAACTCATCTCGTTTCCAATACTTGCAATCTAAAATGCTTAACGCTCCTTACTTTGTCAAAAATAAATTATCCATAAAGACCTCAATGTTCCATAAGTTGCTGATTTAGCCCAAACCAGATACTTATCCTTTCACAGTAAACTCCATAACCATTCAAATCCACTAGTCTCTCAACTTGCTTCCCATTCTATTCCTGACAACTGAGTCTGAAAATAAGATGGCCTCGGGACCTTCTCAAATATAACTTTTATTGAAGTGCTGCCAGTGGGTAGTGGCTTAACAGGTCATTGTCATTTTATTATTTTATCTTATTATCACATTTACTGGATGTATGTCTTTTTGTTTTTGTTTTTTTGTGCAGTTGTAGATTTTAATTAATAGATAAGAAAATTATTTTTGAAAAAAAAAACGTTGCTAACGACAGTGGTATAGATCGCTTAAGAGGGATCAACTTCGGATCGTCGATTCGCTCGCTATACAAGAATTTGGAGGAAGTGGATGGACCTTTGGATTCGTCACATAACTAGTTTAGTAGAAAGGAAAATACGAGTTAACAAGCCAAGAGAGGTAGGGGACCATTGTGAGACCTATCGACTTATAGAAGTCCTTCGATATATGACGAAGGATGGAACCAATAAGAGAAGGCCGAGATTGAGTGTTATTGAGGGCAGTTAGAGGAGCTAGTACACCCGCACTTACACGGGCACACATTTGCATAATTCTCCCTCTGACACCACCTACCCAAACTGATTACCTATCCTTTTTCAACCTCCCTTCCCTCGTCCAATTTATATTTAAAATCCTTCGTCTCTTGTGCCTACTTACCCTTTACGATCTTTTCTTTATTCTCGGCTATTTTTTCCCCCTTGTTCTTGGCCCCATCGTCTTCTAGTTATCTTCTACTGTCGTTCTCATTCCTGCCGTGCTCCCTCCGGATGGAGTACTCAGCTCGCTGGGGTGTGACATGAATGAGGCATTTCGTTACGGAATTTGAGCAAACCGTTGTACCATAGTATTAGCATTTAAAAAAAAAAAAAAAAGCTCACTTCTACCTCTAACACAAAACACTGCTTAAACATTACAAGTAAATTATACAGGGTGTCCAAAAGAAGTATCGGGTATTTGTTACTTCGATAAAACAAAAACTACTTAAAATAAAATAAAAATTTTGTTGTTAATTATTACAATATAAAGTGGAAAATTATTTGGAAAATATGATGTTATGATATAAGGAATAATGCGTTAACAGCTTCCATTGCTTGATTTGATGTATGGCAAGTAGCCCCATGTTGTTGAAACCACGTTCTTGAGTTTTTGTGTGTCCAAAAAGAGTATCGTGTATTTGTTACTTCGATAAACCAAAAACTACTTCAACAATTTTGATTCCATACTCTTCAGTGTTGAATCAAACTTTCATCTGAATGGTCATGGCAGAGGAAAATTCGAGACAAAAGCATGAAAGACCCCAGCACAGCCAAAAAGTCCTTGTTTGGGACGTTATGTATGCTAGAGGCATAACTGGTCCTTATTTTCCTGAATATTGACGAGGCTGACCGCCCAATGTTTGAAGCCGACCGTCATTGCGATATCTTGCGAAACTTTTTGGGTTCAGAGCTACAGGAATTTCAAGGTTTCAACTCAAGAACGTGGTTCCAACAAGATGGGGCAACTTGCCATACATCAAATCAAGCAATGGAAGCTGTTAACGAATTATTCCTTTTATAATAATATCATCTTTTCCAAATAATTTTCCTCTTTATATTGTAATAATTAACAATAATATTTTTTTTAATTTTAAGTAGTATTTGTTTTATTGAAGTAACAAATACCCGATACTCTTCTTCGACACTCTGTATAATTTACTAGGATTCCCAGTCGCGGCTTTACCTACTCTCATAAGTAAAGCACTTGCATAATTTTAAATAATAATTGAATTTTTAATTATTTATTTATTATATGATCTAGGACTCCAACTGGACAGACGTTCATCTCGGAATCCATTTACAAGTCTAAAACGCCAGGAAACTTCTGTGATATATATTTCCGACAAAGTCGATTATTAAATGTAAAACTAGAAAAACGTAGCTTTATTATAAACATTAAATTTTCAGCCAAATTACTTTTTATCTTCACATTTTTCAGTAATAAAATAATTTCATTTTTTGAGTGAAAACGTTTTGGCGGATACGTTACTGATCGCTAGTGTTCTTATGTCTAAAAAAAAAAATATATATATATATATTAAATACTGCACAGCAATGATTGTTCCATTGCATCTCCATCACTCCAATCTCATATCGCGAACCTTCAAGAATAGAGTCTAAATTGGATGATTACAATAAATTAATGAAAAAAAAACACATCGTTATAGACCGCTTTATAAACCTTCCAATCTTCTACGAAAGACTCATTCACATGGCAGTTATCAGACCTATTTGGACAAATGGACTTCCACTAGTCTCTCAACTTGCTTCCCACTCCATTCCCGATAACCCCCCGAGGCGTCTAAAGGGAAGATGGCCTAGAGACCTTCTAGTGTGTATTTTTATTATACACTGATACTCATCAGAAAGCACTACTTAGTTCTTTTCATGTTTTGAGATGCTGTCGAAATCACTAACAACACATTTACTTGATGTATATATTTTTTACACCTGTATTCCAATAAATAAATTTAAAAAAACAATTAAAAAAAAAATTATCATTAAAAATCTTGCATTGTGCAAAGCGTGGAAAAAGAAACAAATAAATTCATAAGGCAACCGAATAACCTACATTTTGGGCTTTACCCTCTGATATTATGAGAATGATTTGATTGTTAGGGTTTCTAACTCTGGAAAGCCCTACATACTTTAAACCGCAAGAGAAACAGCAATTCCTAAGGTCCACTACTACCCTTTTTTAAGTCTAGTCTTGCGATTCGTGTATAGTAGTAACAAAAAAATTTTACTTTGAAATTTTAATAATTTGAATTTAAATGGTAGTTTAGTAGAAATTGTTGTTACGACTTTTATAATAGGAGCAAATACGAGTTCTTCAGTCGCTGTTCCAGTGAGAAATATAGAAATATATAACATGCAACACTAAAACGACGCGAAACTGCCGATCGTTTTCGACTACTTCCACATTTACTTTACAAACGTTAAAACCTTCCAGTCAATTATAAAAGACTTATTTATATAACAGTAATCAGACCAATTTGGACATATGGATTTCAGCTTTGGGGCTCCACTAAACCATCCAATCCATCCCGTATCCAATCCTTGCAATCCAAAATCCTTATAAAAATCCTAAATGCTTGAGACAAAGTAAGGTATATCTTAATATACCTTATGTTTCTGACTTAGCTCATACCAGATACTATCCTTTCATAGCAAACTCCACAACCATTCAATTCAATTATTATCACAACTTGCTTCTCATTCATTCCTTTCCAGATAACCAACCCTCCGAGGCGCCTGAAAAGAAGATGGCCTCGAGACCTTCTAATATAATACTTCATTATATAAAACCTTTATAAGTACTACCAATGGGTAGTTGCTTTAAAAACAAGTGACGAGTCATTTTTATCATTATCATCGTATTTACTTGACTTATATACAGTTAAATATATTGTATATACAGTTGTAAATTTCAATAAATAACTAAAAACAAAAAATTGTAAATCCTAAATCAGCTAGTCTTTTTCTTCCATTAAGGATCGAATTAAAACCGGCGCTACAGAGCATACAAGAACGCTTAAGTATCTGACACACACTCACGCACACACTTCAACCACTTTTTCAATTGAATAATTGAAACTTTTTTTACTCATTATAAACCGAACTTTTTGCCGACGATTTCCAGTAGCGGAAACAAGCGCCTCCTCGATCTGAGAGCTAATAAAAGCCAGTGGGAGGGGGGGGGATAAATTATTTACGATTCCCCCAACGTCAGTGTAACGACGGCTGTCACTCCCCGAAGAGGAATCTTTAATTGTGAGAATTGTGGAGGGCCCTTGAGAATGCCAAGTAATGAGAAGAAAAGAAACACGCGATCCTAATGATCCCAAATCGTCGCTCCCCTCAACTTATATAAGATTTCCCGGGTCTTAGAGTTGGCTCCCACTCGGCGAAGCCCTCCCACCGCTGCCTTCCCTGAAGTCCCTCTGTTTAAAGAACAACTCCTTGTCCTTCGAGGCCTTTTCACAACAGCACTTTCCAATCGGCCAAAGTTTTCCCTTAACTGCCAAATAAAATGAGCCCCTCTGGTCTTCTGGTTCCACCGCCTTCGAGATTGTCATTAACTGAAGAGCTGTTCAGGCTTAACATTATCTTTACAAAGTCGTCTGAGAGCTCTTCTTATGGCCGAAAACAACAATTATCAGATAAAATTAACAGCTTTAATGATTCTCGTTAAATAAATATGACAAAATAAAAATTGGTCGACTGAATAATTGTCTACTGATTATTTAGTAGACTAAGTGTTAACCTTCCACCGGTCGCGCCGTTGTATTTTGTACAACACTCGACATGCTCTCTCTCTCCCTCTCTCTCTCTCTCTCGCTCTCTCTCTCTCTCTCTCTCTCTCTCTCTCTCTCTCTCTCTCTCTCTCTCTCTCTCTCTCTCTCTCTCTCTTTTTCCCTATTTGCCACCAATAATTTTTGATTTTTTTTTGTTATTTGATAGGATAGGATGGATAGTTTTCCTGATTTAAAAAAATCAGTCCAGTCGAAATACCCCCAAAAAGGGGGTCTGCCTTGCAAAAGATGGTGTAGTAGGTTTTATGATTCAGTATGGTCCAGATGGGTCAGGAAAATAAAATATAGAAAATATGATTACATTTGATAAGGAGAAAGTTTTTGGGGGCATAAAACTCCAACATTTTTGCGTTTTTTTTCAGATTTTTGCAAAAAAAAACATATACAAAAATGCTTTAAATCGAAAAATGTGTTATTTACAAAATTAAAGTTTATTAAAGAATCCAAAGGCTGATGTTCTATGGACATATAAAAAGGATGAAGAAGGAAAGACTAAATAAAGAAATATTCGATAAAATTTGTAGCTATAAAAGCGTAGGTGGATATACAAAGAAAATGCAAGAAGAATTAAAGAACCTTAAAATGTCAGAAACCGACTGTTTGGATAGAGAGGTGTTCCGAAAAATAATAAAAAATCTCACTACGATTAGCAGAGAGAAAAAAAGAGGGGTACAAGTCGAGGGAAAGGAAGAGACATTCAAGAATAATGAAGCTAAGATGGGAGCAAAGAAAGTCGAGAATCCCAAAGAAGCCTAAACCGTGAAATTCGCTTGGTCCTTGGGGCCTATACGTGGGAAAAAAAAAAAAAAAAAAAAAAGTTTGTTAAAGTGTGCCTCTAAAGACATCTTTTAAGCTTAATTTGATTCATGCGCTTAGTTACAATCGATTGTAAAAAATCGACAAATTTCGCCAACTTTCTCAAAAAGATAGTTTTGCTCATGTTTAAGAGTCCATAACACCTACATGGCTATTTTAATCAACAAATGTTCTATAATAATAGATTTGGATCATTAGATTTTGTCTAAGATAGGTTTAGTTCGGTTTGCTTTTATAGCAAATGCATGTTTTATTCCATATATTATTCTCTCAGGTAATACTTTGTACATATACTCTACTTTAAATCTAGATTGGTCAACATATTTTATTTAATAGATATAATACAAAATTTGGTCAAAAACGGATAAAAAACAGAGTGTTGTACTTTGTACAACGCGCGACCGCTCGTGTTACAAAAATTAGGAAGGTTAATAGAGACCTATATTATAAAGATGGGACTGAAGTTCCGAAACGTGTAGTAAAAAACAAGCTAAATAAATAAATTAGGAGTTGTGTCAAAAAAAATTATATTAAGAACCAAATCTCCTTCTACATAAATTGATATTATTTTTTTATTTATAAATAATGTACATTTTCATTTGTTTGTATTGTTGTGTATAGTTCCAGAACACGGGAACCTGTTATATCAAACATCCTCAAAAGGCTTCAACATAAAAAAAAATAAAAGAAGCCCAGTTTTATTGCCGGTTAGAGCCTGGGGAGGAAAGCAAATAAAAATAATAAAAAATAAGGCAGTATATAAGTTAGGGGGGAGTTAATGAGAACACAGCTGCCCTGAGGACAATATCGGCAGCAGCTGCGTCCAAGTCCTCACCCCCACCCCTCTCACTTCGATTAGTTTAATTCTTGCTCCTCCTGCGGCTGTCAGCCCTCTTCGCCAATCAGTGTCCACCTTTCAAAGGCAGTCGACCTGCGTGTCCAATCAGAAGACAGCTAACATAAAGATTCATATCTTGATGCTTATGTCTGAATATTTTTTTCAGACAAGATAATCAAGTCAGACAATTGATCATGGGTAAAGTAGTCTTGTATTACAGAACTAAGTGATAATTTAAGGCTCCACTAAACCGTCCAATTCATCTCGTATCCAATCCTTACAATCCAAAGTCCTTCGAAAAATCCTCAATGCACCTTACTTTGTCACCAATAAACTTATCCATAAAGATCTTAATGTTCCATATGTTGCAGATTAAGTCCAAACCAGATATCTATCCTTTCATAGTAAGCTCCATAACCACTCAAATCCCCTAATTTCTCAACTTGCTTCCCACACCATTCCTGATAATCCTCCGAGGCGTCTGAAGAGAAGTTGGCCCAGAGACCTTCCAGTTTAGAATTTTTATTAATGTGCTACTGATGGATAGTACTTTTCATGCTTTGTCACGTTATTGTAATAGTTAACAGCACTTTTACTTGATGTATAAATTTTCAACAGTTGTAAATTTCAATAAATTGTTATTAAAAAAAAAAAAAGTGATAATTTTAACATAAAGTTTCTTAGGGAATAGATTTTTTTTGTTTTTTTCTAATCCTCTATTTATTTTTATTTACAAACATACAAGAACTAGAGTTTAGGATCTTGGATTGCCTTTCGGCATTTGAAGATCGGTGACCTCGGCTGCTGGTGGGTCCTCTGTAGACGGATGGTCTTCCTTCTTCTATGATGAGCGAGGAGGAGTCACTCTGGCGGTGGTGGCACTAGTGGGTCAGTCTGTAGAGCCTGAACCCCTTTCCTTGGCGAGTAAGTCTGCTAAGGGGGTCAAACCTACGTCCAAAAGAGAGGGTTGGCACAAGGCTTCAGCCCGTTAAAGAATTTGGCGTGCCGCCGGCCAATGAAATTCAGGATGGAAGGCATCCTCAGCTGTTCGAGTATGTGAGTGTTTGTGGCCCTCTCTAGGGTGGTACCACGGACAATTCGACGAAGAACGGAGTTCAGGAACCTCTGGAGTGCTCGGAGAGTTCTTTTGAACATATGGTGTAGTTTATGATGGATTTGTAAATCTGTAGCTTGAGGCGGAGGGATAGTTGGGGTCCTTAGTGTCCTTTGACGTAGGCTGATCTGTAAAACAGTGTTCTTATGGCAGGTCTTATATCCTTATAGTCGTTAGCGTTGAAAAACTATCTCCAGCCTCCCGTAGAATGGGTTAACAAAGTCGGAATATCCTTCAGCCATTATAAAATCGGTAAATATTTCAAAACAGTATCCTCAAGGACAAAAATGGAGGAAGAGGTACAACATAGAACCGTGGCGGTGGGGGTTCGGGACTGACCCACTAGTGCCACCACCACCAGCAAAGTGACTTCTCCTCGCTCATCGTAGAAGAAAAGAAGACCATTCGTCTACAGAGGACCCACCAGTAGCCAAGGGCACCGATCTTCAAACGCCGAAAGGCAATCCAAGATCCAAAAATCCAGTTATTTTATGTTTGTAAATAGAAATAAATGGAGGATTAGAAAAAAAAGGGGGGGTGGTTCGGGGCGGGATTAAGAGATGGCTCCTGCTATAAGGACAGTCTTTTACAGATTCCAGGATCTTATGATACACTAAAAAAAATTAAAACACTCATGATTGCAAAGTATTTTTCAAAACGTTTACAAACTTCAGAAATGATACAAGTATACTCTTTCAAGAAAAATGAAGTTCATTTTTCGACTTTTTTACTGTATCTCTAAACTGAAAGCTTTAGTTTTCTAAATTTAAGTTTTTTAAAATTTTGTTAATGTTTTTATCTCTACAGAAGTGATTATAGATATAAAGATATAATTATATCATGGGACACCTAATTTGGCTTAGAATTTGTTATTGGGTTAGTAATTAAATTATTTCTGAGGACGGTAAAATAGCTTTTTGTCAGGAATGTTACCAACTTTTCTATTATTTAGTTTCCATTTTTAAAAATGTGGTGATATTTCTGTCATAATGAAAATGATGATTCTGTATTTAACATAAAAATCTTCACCTCACTGTAGAATGACGTCTATGAGGTATCACTCCTGACCGGTAACAGTCCTGACATTCACCTCATTTTTCCATACTGACGAACTTCCATGGATTTTCCATGCTATTTTACCAATAAAAAAACTAAGCAACCCAAATAAGGGCTCTTTGAGAATATAATTGTTATTTATAGATGTAATAAAAATTGAGTCAAAGACATTTTATAGAATCACTTGAGGTACGCATGATGATATAGAAGGATCAATACAATTAGGATTGATGAATTAAATGCCACTTCTATTGAGATTATTTTATTTGAAAACTAGTTTCGAATGCTAAACATTCATCTTCAGTTCTTCGAGGTAACTAAAACACTGTGTTTTAGTTACCTCGAAGAACTGAAGATGAATGTTTAGCATTCGAAACTAGTTTTCAAATAAAATAATCTCAATAGAAGTGGCATTTAATTCATCAATCCTACATTTTATAGAGGTAACACTCCTGACATTGAATAAAAATACTTACCCTTATTTTCGAAGCTAATTTACCTCTCTTCTCAAAGAACCTAAGGTAACTGGTTTAACAATCAGAAGACGATGCAATACTTTTGGAGGAAGTTCCCCTACCCTTTTGGAGTCAGTTTCTTGGATCTCAAGGTCAGAAAGAACAGTAACAATTCTGACCAACATTTTCGTAAGACCATGGGGACAACATTATATTTTTTTTTTTGGTCTAGATAGTCTATTTTTATTAAAACAAATACGCGGATATTTTTCTTTTAGGATGTGCACTTTTAATTAAAATCAATAAAAAAATAAAATCTTGTTTTTTGTAAACCTAAATGCTCAACATTTTTGTCATATGGAGCTTGTGGCAGTAACACTCCTGACGTTTTTAGCAGTTTTCAAAACTATTTTTTATCATCCTTCTTCATAAATATACTCATTGGAGAACAAATTTCTAACAAAAATTACAAAAGATGATGTTGAGTTGTACAATTACGAATGACAATTTTTTTGACGAAAGCTGCAATTATTTTGAGAATGAACCTTAGAGTGTTTACAATGCACTATGTTTATCTATAAAAAATCAAAACCTCAATTATTAGTTTTAATTATCTCAATTATTTACTAATGAGAGCGGGCGAAGTCGCGATTGGTACTGCTGAAAAAAAAAATAATTCGAATATTACACAATCATTGGAGTCAATATTATGAATAAAAATATTTGTTTGACTTTCTAACAGCTATCTGGTGATGAACTATAGTAAATTCGCTGAGATTTGGCAATTGATGCTGTAACACGAATGTTTACCCCCCCTTCTCCAGTACGCTGCTGCCCAACATAGAGGAACATTTTGACCTCAGAGAGGTGGAACCAGTAAATAGAGAGAGGCAAGAGGTACCAGGTACGGCCTGGTACGTGCTCTAATCAACAGCGGCCATACAAGGGCACTTAATCCAGACTGACATATGTAGCCGCTCTCCCTCCAGGATGTTACCATATCATTCTTCCTGTCGCTTTGCCCCGAATGGCTTGTCAAGGGCTGAATGTATAAACAACTCATACAACCAGTGTCTATTCCGAGCTAATGGGACAAACCAAGGGATTCTTAGTAATTAATACCAGTCAAATGGCTTTGGTATTCCTTTGACGGAGGTAAAGCTGCTCAAAATAATTATTATGATTAATACAAAAATAATTTTTAGAAAAAAAACACAATTGACTTCAAGATTAAACCTACATATACAAACTTGAACTAAATAATAAAAAATAATATTTTAATTGCTTCGAAACAAAAACCATTATATGACAATCAACGAAATTATCGATACTTATATACCTATTCTCAATTTATGATAATTTATTTTCGGAGTCGGTGCCAGCCAAGAAGGACAGTTTAATCGTGCCTTTGCAATACACTTTCGAATGGCCGGAGACAGCGGTGTGGTGGTGATGAAACAGTGGGAGCATCTTTAAAATTACCAATTCTTTTCAAATTCTGTTTGTTTTGGTTGGTACCGACTTTAAAAATAACTGATCATAAATTGTGAATAGGTATATAAGTGCCGATAATTTCGTTGATTGTCATTTAATGGTTTTTATTTCAAAGCAATTAAAATATTATTTTTTAGTTCAAGTTTGTATACGTAGGTTCAATTGTGAAGTCGGTTTTTTTTTTCTAAAATTTTTTTTTATTTTTTAATTTTTAGTGGTAAGAGTATTTTTGTTTATACAGTCAATTCTCGATCTTCAAGCTACCCTGAATAATAGTTCGACTTGCTGAACAAAGACTTATCGAGATCATTACGTATATTTTTTACTATTGGATATGTGTATGTTGTTTTCATTGATCATGAAAATCATTGATACAGAAAATTAAATACCCGGTACCAATTTATCATATGACTTTCAACTGAACTGCGCTTTTTTCTGAGGGTGCCTAAAAGTAGACTTACCGCCCTCCACCTGTGGCGATCTTTTCTTTATTCTTTTGGATGGTTGAAAAAGAACTGCACGGAATTCGGAATTCACTAGCAACAAAAGCCCAACTTCTTTCTCATTTCTCCACTTTACAAATCAATTTTAACTTTCCGTTAATTGAAGGAATTTTCAATAGCCACTGTAAAATCACTCGGGTAAATAACTAATAATAAGTGACTGGTGTAACTATGAACTGGAAAGATAAGCAATGACGGGAAACAGGAAAACGAATTACACATGAAATTCTTTTAATTTGAGTTCGAGTTATAGAGGCGATGATTTCTAATATGTAGTTCATTTCATAGAGGTGGTCCTAGAAGTTCTCTCTTTTGGACCCTATTTTCAGTTCGACTTTTTAACACAATTTTTAACGTTTTATGTCTGAAATCGTCTCTTTGAGGTGAAATTTAAGTGTAATGTACTTCCGACCGTAGATGTTGTTCGAATTATTTAAGAATTCAGCTTATCGAAGTACGATACATCGAGAGTTGACTGTATATGTAAATTATTAATCTTTGTTAATAATTTAGATTTAGTTTCCATGGAGATTTTGGATTATTATATGATTTTTAGTAACTGTTTTTGTGGGAATGTGGGAAAGTTGGTATTTGAATGAAGAAGGGAATGTGATCCTATTGCAATTGCTTGAGTTTTAGCTGCGTTTAACGTTAATTTGTTCAGATTTGCCAAGGCACAGATTTCGTCTAGGTCTTCCTGAATTTTGGCAAACGCAGCTAACATTTCGGATGGAGGAAAGGAGAAGTAAATTTGGAAGTCATCGGCATGCCTTGCAAAAGGTGGGTAGTGTTTTATGATTCAGTAAAGATGGTGGGAACAATGGTGAATTTTTGAATGGGGAAGATCATTGATGTAGGAATTAAACAGTAGAGTTAATGTGTTCATTCGGGATCCTCAAGTGGCCAGACACTACTCTACAAGAAATTGATAGGTTTGTAAGGATAGAAATGGTGAGAACAAGGAAACGTCATCCCAAATCTTCAGTGAGTAGGCTCTACATACCAAGGAAACAAGGAGGAAGGGAACTTCTAAGCGTTCACTTTATGTGTAGGCGATTGGAAGCCAATCTGAAGCAATACTTTTGGAATAGCCAAAAAGAAAAACTCCGAATCCTTTGCTCTATGGATAACAATTTCACTACTCTCAATCTTACAGAAAGGCAAGACAATATGGAACCATCATGCCTAAAGCTGGTTGAGGAATAGAAAACGAAGCCTTTACATGGATGATTTTACTATTCATTAAAAGAGGAGTCAATCTACTTAGAAATGTCAACAAAATGGCTCGTACGTGGCCATATTTTCCCGGAGACGGAAGGTTTCGTGATGGCGATGCAGGACCAAACACTACCAACTAATGTTTACCGGAGACGGATATGCGGGGAGGATATCCCTGAGGTATGTCGAGTGTGTAAGCAAAGTCCTGAGTCAGTGCAGCACTTGGCTTCGGGCTGCACTGGGTTAGCAGGATCGGAATACCTCCGCCGACATAATCATGTGGCAGGAATCATCCACCAAGAAATTGGCAAAAAATATGGATTGATTGACAAGACGGTGCCATATATTATAAATATAAGCCGAAAAAAAAATGTATTGGTAGCTGGTGGATATAGACTGTACTGGGATCAGCAAATATTAACCGACCATCCAGTCGCTCACAATAAGCCAGACATCTTGTTGCTGGATATGAACAAGGGAACGGGCATATTTGAAGTAGCTATACCTGTTGATGACAATGTCCATAAGACAATAATGACAAAGATTTTGCTGGTATCAGGATCTGGCAGCGGAGCTGAAGGCTATATACAAGCTGTATAAAGTCAAAATTTTGCCGGTGGTAATATCTTGCAATGGACTGATTCCAAAAACTACAATAAATTCTTTTAACGAAGAAAGAATATTACTTGGAAAATTAGAAGATGCACAAAAAGCAGTACTTTTGGACACAACAGCAATACTCAGGAAAACGCTCAACTTATAGAATTTCGGTTGGTGAAAACCCCCGAAAGAATACAATCACCACTTTATGTGCGAATAATAAAAAAAAATAATAATAATATTTTTTTAGGTCGGCTATCTACATTATCATCTAACATTAAATATTTAATTGTTTTTAATTTGAACTATTATAAAAGATAATTTTAAATATCTTGAGGTACGCACGGTGGCATTGTATAGAAGGATCAATACAATTACAAAAGTCATTGGGTAAATACCAAGGTAAAACCCCAAAAAATTTAACCTCTGTCCCTTTCCCCTTCCACGATGGATATATTTCAGATATCTGTTAGATCTCCTCAGGTGAGTATCAATGTTTGATTTCTTGCCTTATATTTTTGAAAACTTTAGTATATATAATCCATGTTTTAAAATTGGAGATGAATGTTTAGCATTCGGAACTAATTTTGTAATAAATTACAATAGAAGTGGCAATGAATTCATCAATCCTAATCTTTGATGCCTGTCATCAAGGACTGTATTGATATTGAGCCATTGATAATGGTTATTTTTGACTCAATCTTAGAGAATAAAAAAAAAAAATGACTATCATAGCCGGGATTCAAACTTGGACGAGGAAGCCACCCTGCCCTTTCTATATATCAGAGGGGGGACCCTTAGTAAAATGAGTGACACCTCGTTCTGCCTTCCAATAACCACCCCAAGGTGACCACTCTCAGAGAGAAAAAAAGCCTCATTTAAAGCTGACTCGCCACCCTCACCTTTTCAGTTGCCCCTCGTTCTATTATCTCCCCCCAGCGGAAAGGATCCTGGATATTCGCAATTTTTCCCCAACGGCAGAGGGTAACCGAAGGAGATAGTACTCGAACGCTGGAGACTAGTTATTAATCAATGGGAGAGGTTGGCTCCTCCTCCCATCTCTTTTTCCTTTTTATTCCTTTCCATTATACCGCTCGCCCATTTAGGGAACGTTTTGAGGGGCTAAGGCAATTCCGTCGATAGCGTTCTCCCTTTACTGCCCAATCATCTTCTTTAGGGCTTGGTAAGGAATCAAAACAACTCCTTTTTTTTTAATATTAGATTTTGTTATACCTAAGAAAAGCCTTATCCTTTTACCTATATAATCACCTGTGGAGAACCACTTGTAAACAACATGCCAAACTAAGAAGTTGAGCTATTTATAAATCTTATTTATTTATTATTATTTCATTTCAAATTTATCAGTACCGTATAACGCCTGTACTCCGCCCCTGTATAAGGCCTACATAATATGGAAATAACACATTTTTTTTTTATTTCCCTCAAAGATTTAACTCGATAAACAGAAAGGATATGTAATCCATATACATAAATCTTTTTATGATAACAAATATTACTATCTGTCACTACTAATGGCAAGAAGTAGCACTATTTTAAAGTACACATTTAAGCAAAATATATAAACAAAATTACATTATTATTTGTCAAGTAAATTGATTTATAAATATAGAAATACATAGAAAGAGAGAGAGAGAGAGAGAGAGAGAGAGAGAGAGAGAGAGAGAGAGAGAGAGAGAGAGAGAGAGAGAGAGAGAGAGAGAGAGAGAGAGAGAGAGAGAGAGAGAGAGAGAGAGAGAGAGAGAGAGAGAGAGGAGAGAGAGAGAGAGAGAGAGAGAGAGAGAGAGAGAGAGAGAGAGAGAGAGAGAGAGAGAGAGAGAGAGAGAGAGAGAGAGAGAGAGAGAGAGAGAGAGAGAGAGAGAGAGAGAGAGAGAGAGAGAGAGAGAGAGAGAGAGAGAGAGAGAGAGAGAGAGAGAGAGGGAGAGAGAGAGAGAGAGAGAGAGAGAGAGAGAGAGAGAACAAGTCGTGTGTTGTACAAAATACAACGGCGCGACCGGGGAGAGAAGTGGATTGGAGTGGTTATGGAGCTTACTATGGAAGGATAGCTATCTGGTTTAGGCTAAATCAGAGACATATGGAACATTAAGATCTTTATGGATAAGTTTATTGGTCACAAAATAAGAAGCATTGAGGATTTTTCGAAGGATTTTGGATTGTAAGGATTGGATACGAGATGAATTGGATGGTTTAGTAAAGCCCCAAAGCTCAACTCCGTACGTCCAAATAGGTCTAATCACAGTCATGTAAATGAGTCTTTTGTAATTAATTGGGAGCTTTGAACGTTTGTCTAGTAAATTTTGAAGTAGTCTGTAACGACGGGCAGTTTCTTGTCGTTTTAGTCTTGTATGTGGATTGGAGATGG
Organism: Euschistus heros; assembly: GCA_003667255.2. Lineage (NCBI taxonomy): Eukaryota > Metazoa > Arthropoda > Insecta > Hemiptera > Pentatomidae > Euschistus > Euschistus heros. Next base: position 2,308,776 of record RCWM02000133.1, read on the forward strand.
TTAAAAATTATCTTTAGAATTTTTCTTTATATTTTAAATTTCTCATGTTAAGGAAGGAGATAAAATATATAATTGAGACTTTTAAGGGTAATGGAGATGTTTTATATTGTGTTTGTTTAATTTTTGGTAAGCACATAAATACAGCAAAGCACAAATAAAACAATGTTAAGAAGTCAAATTTAAAAAAAAAAAAAAAAATAAAAAAAAAAAAAAAAAAAAAAAAAAAAAAAAAAAAAAAATTGGTAATCAAACTGTTTGTGGCTAGAAATGATACCGATTTAAGTTGTACTTTAGTACGAGCTAACATACCCTTCTATAATTTAAGCCTCTTTAAGTTTTATAACCTGTTTTCTTTTATAGTATTCACCTCCTCATTCTGTCTTTTTAATAATCTTCTTTCTATTATTTCTCTTTTCAACACTATTGGTCACTTCAACTTGAGTATGTAATGTATAAGTATGCATTGGAATTTTTCTAAATAATTTAAATAGTTGCATATTTTACCCAATATACATGCACATATACGTGCTTATAATAAAGCCCTACTTATAACCTTTGTTTCATAGCCGCCTAGTTACCATTACGCCTGTTTTGTTTTTTCAAAGAGGTTGGTATGTTAAGTTAACGCTTTAAGTAGCTCCCCCTAACCAAAGAACAGGGAACGCTGGTATCCTCAGCCGGGTCGTTTAAGGGAGGAAATCCTATCTGGAACGTTCGGTAAAAGGGTGAATTTTTAGCCGAGGCAATCGCCCTAACTACCCCAATAGCACCCCACCGCATTTGTCCCCTAACTTCAGCTACCAATTTCCTTGGGGCTCTTCTCATTTCTTTCCTGACACAGAAAGATATATAGCTCTTCGTCGGAAAAGTATTCTTATTGCCGATCTCTGGTATGCATCAGAACGCTCCAAGAATTAAAAGCTGAATGATATAATATCATAAAATAGAATAAATTAATTTTGTCAACGTAATCCTATCCAATGATATTCCACTATCTGTAGCTAGGCACAGCTTGGTATCCTGGTTTCCACTTCCACGACAAGAGACTTACTTGGAACCCTCATGCTCGACTCAAAGTCACTCAACAGACGTTCCAGCCTTTAGAAAATCCCAAAAAATGCTGAAAAACGGCAGTGGCTACGAGAAGTTTTGTAAATATATATTTATATTGGATTTCTGGAAATGGCCATATTCTCACCTCATTTCCTCCACTCTTTTCACACCAGTGGCGCATATGAGAGAGCAACGCTGGGTTCCCTTTGGCTTTTCTATCCAAGCCTTGAAAGGCATCTTCGAATAATGCAAGGTATCAATATATATATATATATATATATATATCGTATATAGATTATGATTTTTTTTTTTTATTATTATTTATATATCTTATTACTATATTATTATTTTTTATTTTAATTATATGTATGATATAAATTGAGGTTTTTAATTAGTTAATTATTGTGTAATAAGATAATTTTTATCTTTTCTGATTTTTTATTGTATCTATTGTACGAATGGATAAAAACCACCGACATTACTAATTGCACCCAATTAAAACAATTCTTCTATCACCAAAAAAAAAACTAAAAAAAAAGGCCAATATAATTGTTTATATATTGAATAGCAGATTAATTAATTGTAAGGTGAGGTACACAAAAATTTAATAAACAGTGGAGGAAATGAACCTTTAAAAATAAAACCGATTCAAACTGCTCTGCTATAAACTTACAGAAATGTAAAAAGGATAGTATTCTATACTTTCGCGGTACAAATAATAAAGGGAGAATTATTTTTCTTACATTACTAAAATGTAAACTAAACGTGTATATATTTAAAATAAATTAAACAACTTAAATAAATAACTAAAATAAATAATTTAAATAAAATAGAAGGTAAATAGAAATAAATTAAATAAAAATGTAAAATAAACGTATATATATAGAACTACACAGCCATTGATGACCCTAGGGTTTAAACAAACAAACAATAGTCAATCTTCCGAGCCTGGAGAAAGTCCTGAAGATTGAGAGGAAAATTCTGAGGATTCACGGATCAGAAGGCAAGAGGGGTATAGGTGAAAATCCAATGAAGAAATATAGGAATCTGAAAACAATCATCAGGATCAGGAGACTGAGGTTCTGTCGGCACATGATCAGAATAAAAAAGAAAATATTTGACAACTTCTGCAGTCAAAAACGTAAGGGGATATGTAAAAAATAAAACAAAACAGGAACTGTGCAGGCTAAAAATCACGGATAAAAACTGCTTGAGTAGTGATCTTTTTGGAAAAAAAAAAAAATAATAAAGTTTGAGTTAGCGTCGTCCTTGCTGGCCAATTCGTGTTAAAAAACAAAACAAAGAAAAAACAACATTAATAAAGTAAAATAAATAAGCAAAAAATCTCGAACTTACTATCTGCATATACAATGTGTATATATATATATATATATATATATATATATATATATATATATATATATATATATATACGAGTTAGATAATACACATAGTACATAATGGAAGCAAATTATCATCAATACATTTCACAATATCGGAAAGCTGTTTAGTGGTGCCAAAAAAAATTCATGGAAAGAGGAAAATTCATGATCCGTTTATGGAATAAGGGATTGTTTTTTTTTGCCTTTAGGCATTCGAAAATCTATCTTTTTCGCCATTCCTGGAAGTTCTATGTCGTCTGAAGGTACTCATACATGACCAGTGTCGAGGAAATACTCTGCCGGCACTAACAAAAAAGAGAATAAAAAATAAATTAAAAAAAAGTTTAATAATTTATATTATTGTTAACATGTTTTTGTAAAACTTAGTTCACGAGGAAATGACATTATATTGGTTATGTATGTAATAATTAAACCGGCTTTACTCTTCTTGGTTCAAGTAATTAATTATGAAATCTTAGTCTTATTTAAAAAGTTTCATAATTAAATTACAACTTTTAAAAAAATGATAATATAAGAAACTTTTAAATTTAAACGGTTTTTTTTAAGTACCACCCCAACAAGATGCCGGATCAGCAAGAATACAAACAGCGGATGACGGAGATAAAAAAAAAAAAGAACTTACAAGACAGCTGATTATGCCTTGAAAATACTTAAGGAGCTTTGGAGAGCGGAAGACGAAACAATTATCTCGATGGCAGTGCCGAGGTGCGATTACGTAAAGTTGTCCTTAGGAAGAGGTCGATACGCCTCGGGGATTTTTGAATTAACATCATTAGCTGGAGAAGATTCCACGGTGGCGTTTAATTAAAGGGTTCGGCCTGCCTGGAATACCGCTGGAGGGCGTCTCAGTTTTTAGCAATATCTCTGGAATTATGATGTAGATGTCTAAGGACATATTACGAGCGGTATTGTGAAATTAATAAAAACAATAAGAAAATATTACACCTCAGAAAATTCCTTTTGAAATATCTGATAAGGAGACATTACAGGTCTTATAATGTTGGCGAAAACGTCGGCACACTATAAATTGCGGTATTTTATCACTGGAAATTTAAGTCATTAAGTAAAAAAAATTTTTTTTTCCATTTCAATATTCAAACAGCTCATTAAGAATTTTCTAAGATAGTTATATAATGAATTTGCTAACGAGCATACATGTTATATATGCAGTTATATTCACTTGATGACTTTTTATACTTATGGGAAATGATAATATTGACACAATGAATTTTGGTCGAATTTGTAAAAAAAAATTGTTCTTAGTGACTTTTACCTCTAGCAGACGATGTATTTCGGAAAAAAAAAAATTACAGAAACATGTTTTTTATTTATTGATATTTACTACTTTATACACATCAAGGAAATGCTAGTAACTATGCAGTAACATCTGAATAACAACACATTGGTAGCACTTCAATTATAGTTCGATATTAGAATATACCAAGGGCATCTTATTTCGCACGCCTCGAAGAGTTATCGGTTATATCGGAATAGGAAGAAAGTTAAGAGACTAGTGAATTTTAATTGTTTGAAAAGAATAGATATCTGGTTTGCTCTAAATCAGCAACATGTGGAACATTGAGATTACTATGAATACGTTTATTTGTGACATGGATAGGGTTGCCTTCTCCTAAAATACAAAAGCCGGACATTGTCTTTAAAAGCCAAACATACCTTATATAAAGCCGGATTTACGTTATTAAAGTTGGAATTAACTTCAATAATAAAAAAGTCTGTCATGATAAGTTACATATAATTTTTAATTAATCAAAGCTATGTTACATAATTTATATTACAGGTTTAAGGTTTTAGTTCTAACATTAACCACTTATCTATAGTCCTATCATTAATCTTTTGATCTTTATGTATGACATTAAAATTAATAACTACCTGAAACATTTTCAGTCTTCTATAGGCTTCACTAATATAAATCTAAAACAAAAATAAATAAATTACAGTTCCACTTTGGCAGTAAACTAATAGCTTTGATTACACAAATGTAAAAATATATGCACTATTCTAAGGAGAAAACAGAAAGATTAAAATTAAAAAGCCAATTATAAAGAAATCTCAAATTTTTCTAAAAATAATAAAAATCCATAAATTCTTAGTTGTATTTTGATTTTTCACCTACTTTATCCAAAACGTCGTTTTCCTTAGAAATCATATCATAAAATTCTGCACATGTTAATTTTAAATTGCATAATATGAACATCATCTGTTCAATTATTTCTGTTTTCAATTTATTGCGTTCCTTTGTCCACTCTTTCAACGTTTACGTTGTGGCATAGAATTGCAAAATAGTATTCTTCCAATTTTAGTAGTTCAGAATTAAATTCTTCATTATGAAATAATGGTGTCAAAATTGGAGAATTAAAATAAATCCGAGCAAATCCCATCAAATAACCTTTACCCTTCGCCGTAAACCTACGACTTCCTGTCCAACCGTATCCTTTCATAATATCCCACTGATCCCTGTTGAACAGATCCGCTATCTAGGACTCCAACTAGACAAACGTCTGACTTGGAATCCACATACAAGACTAAAACGACAGGAAACCGCTCGTCGTTTTCGACTTCTACAACATTTATTAGACAAACGTTCAAACCTTCCGATTTACTACCAAAGACTCATTTACATGACAGTTATTAGACCTATTTGGACATATGGAATTGAGCTTTTGGGCCCAACTAAACCTTTTAATTCTTCCCGCATCCAATCCTTACAATCCAAAATCCTTCGAAAAATCCTTAATGCTCATTACTTTGTTAAAAACAAACTTATCCATAAAGATCTTAATGTCCCATTGTTGCTGATTTAGCCCAGACCAGATACCTATCCTTCCATAGTAAGCTCCATAACCACTCAAATCCACTAGTCTCTCAACTTGCTTCCCACTCCATTCCCGATAATCCTCTGAGGCGTCTGAAAAGAAGATGACCTAGAGACCTTCTAGTGTAGATTTATATTGAGGTGCTACTGATGAGTAGTCCTTATCAAGTTTAGGCATGTTGTATCATAATCAACCTATTTACTAGATGTATATATTGTACAGTTGTAAATTTCAATAAAATGAGGAAAAAAAAATTCATTATGAAATGATCTAAAATAAGCAGTCCACTTTTTATGTGCCGAATGTTTTTAAAAATCTTTTATGAAATTCAGCCATTGGTCAAAAAGCTTACTAAATTAGTCAAAAAGTTAAGAGGAATGGGAGTTTCCAATATCTGAACACAGTCGCATTTCCGCCACTTTCAATTTGAAGACGAATTGTTACTTTCAACGAGAAGACGAAAAAGCCTAACAAATGCCGGACAGGCTGGACACACAAATATTTGACCGGACAAATGACAATCCTAGGCATGGAACAATATTATGAAAGATTTCAGTTACGAGAAGAATCGGAAGGTTCAGTAGAACCCCAAAACTCGGTATTTCCAAATAGGTCTAAATGTAATGTAAATGAGTCTTCTATAATTAATAGGAAGAATTGATCGTATGTCTAGTTAATGTTAGAGTAGTCGAAAACGAAGAGTTGTTTCCCGTCATGTGGATTTTCAGTAAAACGGTTGTCCAGTTGAGCGTTCTGTTCAATAGGAATTAGTGGAATATTATTAAAGTATATTGTAGGACAGGAGGTTGTAGATTTTCGACAAAGGATGAAAGATATTTGATAAGATTTATTTTGATTTACATAAATGCTGGAACTTTAAAATATTTAACTTGAAATAAAGTACACAATATGTTTAAATGAAATCCGAATAATCAATAGTGGAATAAGTTGTTGATAGCATAAACAGCAGTGAATAGATGACGATGTGGTATGCACAATATCGCTAAGAAAAGGTTTTCAAGGTAATTTGTTTCTAAAACCATTTCATGAAATGTTTAAATTTATTTAATTTTTCATTAAATGTAACCTTCTTTAGCCAAACTCAGAATTTCTTCTGGATATTTAATGAAACAGATCCGTCACGCATAAGCAAGAATACTCTCGTCTATATTCGTAATATTAAGTTTGATTCCAGGTGTTTCTCAATGCAGTATATTGAGCTCTCTTCTTTATTCCCTGTACATTACGGAAATTCCTTAGCATCTTTTCACAACCATTTATATTTTATAGTAGGTGACACAGAAATACCTTTGCACGAAGATCCCAAGATTTCTTCCTTTGCTATCCAAGACCATCCATACATCTGTGAAAGATAGTGTGATCGGGCAAACTAAAAACTGTTAAATTATACATACATCGTCGACTAAGGTGGAGTAAGCGTACGAAACTTAACATTGCTTCAGATTATCGACATATTTGACAATCGCCACTAAATGTACAAAACAAAAACTAACTTATAACACATTGCTGAAACACACTTGAACATGCAGAGCAAAAATTTGGGGTTCTGTAAAACTCACATACATTCATAATATTCAAACAGTACGTGTAAGAAGTCAAATGCAAATTAAGAGGGGAGAGAAAATTAAAAATGAAGATATTGTTCGTAGAGGAAATAATAAAAGCTAAAAGGTTGAAGCTGATCGGTCGAATTGGAACTGGACTGAACATATGGCAAGGATGAAGATTGAGAGATAGTCCAAGGCATGCACCGAGCGGATGACGAGACAAGGCAACAGGAAATGGAGTCGCTTCTTAACCCCTATTAAGCTGGCCCCCCCACCATCGCCAAACGAATTAAAACCTATTGCATAATTTTGTGCTATTTATGTGCTAATTTGTTGCCGTAGTACGGATTTTGTTGCTCGCACCGTTTGGCAGGTATTAACGATCAAAGGTGGGGGGGCTAGCTTAATATTAAGCTAGCCCCCCCACTATAAGAAAGAAATGGAATTTCAAAAAACTGCTTATGTCGGAATTTGTTGCTATTTTGTTGCTCTAAGATGGCATAAAAACATTTCAAAAAAAATCAACAATTTAAAAAAAAAAAAAAAAAATTATGTCACATACGAGTGTTTACCGCTTACCCGTAAATAAAATTTCTTCAAAACATTTCACGCTATCTTAAAGCAACAACAATGTAACAAAATCTAGTACACATATATAATGAATTTAAACATTATAAATTAAATTCTTAAACAGAAAAAAATAACTATATTCTATTATTAAGGAGAACCAGTTCCACTGCGTGACTTAACATGACCGCGAAGACATAGTGTCGATTTTCGTTCCTTAAAAACGAGCAACAAATTCAGTTACCCATATAATTCAATAGCAGAATGTATAAACAATAGTTCAATGCAAAAAAGATGTGAGCAACTAATTTTTTTAGGAAACTATTATGGTCTAATTGAGCGTAATACTTATCAAAAACGAAAAAGTGTCGATTTTCGTTCCTTAAAAACGAGCAACAAATTCAGTTACCTATATAATTCAATAGCAGAATGTATAAACAATACTTCAATGCCAAAAAGATGTGAGCAACTAATTTTTTTAGGAAACTATTATGGTCTAATTAAGCGTAATACTTATACAAAAGAAAAAGTGTCGATTTTCGTTCCTTAAAAACGAGCAACAAATTCAGTTACCTATATAATTCAATAGCAGTATGTATAAACAATAGTTCAATGCCAAAAAGATGTGAGCAACTAATTTTTTTAGGAAACTATTATGGTCTAATTGAGCGTAATACTTATCAAAAACGAAAAAAGTGTCGATTTTCGTTCCTTAAAAACGAGCAACAAATTCAGTTACCTAAATATATTCAATAGCAAAATGTATAAACAATAGTTCAATGCAAAAAAGATGTGAGCAACTAATTTTTTTAGGAAAACTATTATGGTCTAATGAGCGTAATACTTATCAAAAACGAAAAAGTGTCGATTTTCGTTCCTTAAAAACGAGCAACAAATTCAGTTACCTATATAATTCAATAGCAGAATGTATAAACAATAGTTCAATGCCAAAAAAGATGTGAGCAACTAATTTTTTTAGGAAACTATTATGGTCTAATTGAGCGTAATACTTATCAAAAACGAAAAAGTGTCGATTTTCGTTCCTTAAAAACGAGCAACAAATTCAGTTACCTATATAATTCAATAGCAGAATGTATAAACAATAGTTCAATGCCAAAAAGATGTGAGCAACTAATTTTTTTAGGAAAATATTATGGTCTAATTGAGCGTAATACTTATAAAAAACGAAAAAGTGTTGTTTTTCGTTCCTTTAAAACGAGCAACAAATTTAGTTACATATATAGTTCAATAGCAGAATGTAGGAAACAATAGTTCAATGCCAAAAAGATGTGAGCAACTAATTTTTTTAGGAAACTATTATGGTCTAATTGAGCGTAATACTTATCAAAAACGAAAAAGTGTCGATTTTCGTTCCTTAAAAACGAGCAACAAATTCAGTTACCTATATATTTCAATAGCAAAATGTATAAACAATAGTTCAATGCAAAAAAAGATGTGAGCAACTAATTTTTTTAGGAAACTATTATGGTCTAATTGAGCGTAATACTTATCAAAAACGAAAAAGTGTCGATTTTCGTTCCTTAAAAACGAGCAACAAATTCAGTTACCTATATAATTCAATAGCAGAATGTATAAACAATAGTTCAATGCCAAAAAAGATGTGAGCAACTAATTTTTTTAGGAAACTATTATGGTCTAATTGAGCGTAATACTTATCAAAAACGAAAAAGTGTCGATTTTCGTTCCTTAAAAACGAGCAACAAATTCAGTTACCTATATAATTCAATAGCAGAATGTATAAACAATAGTTCAATGCCAAAAAGATGTGAGCAACTAATTTTTTTAGGAAACTATTATGGTCTAATTGAGCGTAATACTTATCAAAAACGAAAAAAGTGTCGATTTTCGTTCCTTAAAAACGAGCAACAAATTCAGTTACCTATATAATTCAATAGCAGAATGTATAAACAATAGTTCAATGCCAAAAAGATGTGAGCAACTAATTTTTTTAGGAAAAACTATTATGGTCTAATTGAGCGTAATACTTATCAAAAACGAAAAAAAGTGTCGATTTTCGTTCCTTAAAAACGAGCAACAAATTCAGTTACCTATATAATTCAATAGCAGAATGTATAAACAATAGTTCAATGCCAAAAAGATGTGAGCAACTAATTTTTTTAGGAAACTATTATGGTCTAATTGAGCGTAATACTTATCAAAAACGAAAAAGTGTCGATTTTCGTTCCTTAAAAACGAGCAACAAATTCAGTTACCTATATAATTCAATAGCAGAATGTAAAACAATAGTTCAATGCCAAAAAGATGTGAGCAACTAATTTTTTTAGGAAACTATTATGGTCTAATTGAGCGTAATACTTATCAAAAACGAAAAGTGTCGATTTTCGTTCCTTAAAAACGAGCAACAAATTCAGTTACCTATATAATTCAATAGCAGAATGTATAAACAATAGTTCAATGCCAAAAAGATGTGAGCAACTAATTTTTTTAAGGAAACTATTATGGTCTAATTGAGCGTAATACTTATCAAAAACGAAAAAAAAGTGTCGATTTTCGTTCCTTAAAAACGAGCAACAAATTCAGTTACCTATATAATTCAATAGCAGAATGTATAAACAATAGTTCAATGCCAAAAAGATGTGAGCAACTAATTTTTTTAGGAAACTATTATGGTCTAATTGAGCGTAATACTTATCAAAAACGAAAAAGTGTCGATTTTCGTTCCTTAAAAACGAGCAACAAATTCAGTTACCTATATAATTCAATAGCAGAATGTATAAACAATAGTTCAATGCCAAAAAGATGTGAGCAACTAATTTTTTTAGGAAACTATTATGGTCTAATTGAGCGTAATACTTATCAAAAACGAAAAAGTGTCGATTTTCGTTCCTTAAAAACGAGCAACAAATTCAGTTACTATATATTTCAATAGCAGAATGTATAAACAATAGTTCAATGCCAAAAAGATGTGAGCAACTAATTTTTTTAGGAAACTATTATGGTCTAATTGAGCGTAATACTTATCAAAAACGAAAAAGTGTCGATTTTCGTTCCTTAAAAACGAGCAACAAATTCAGTTACTTATATATTTCGATAGCAGAAGGTATAAACAATATTTCAATGACAAAAAGATTTGAGCAACTAATTTTTTTTTTAGAAAACTATTATGGTCTAATTGAGCGGAATACTTATTAAAGACGAAAAAGTGTCGATTTTCGTTCCTTAAAAACGAGTCGCAAATTCAGTTACTTATATATTTCGATGGCAGGAGGTATAAGCAATAATTGAATGCAGAAATGATGAGAGCAACTAATTTTTTTTATGACCATTATGGTCTAATTGAGCGGAATACTTAGCGTTGACAAAGTTAGCTATTTGTACATTTCTATAGTATAAGGGTTAAACATTTTTGTTATATTGCCTTTGAGTTTAACTATATCTTTTGAATATATATTATAAATATCTCAAAAGAAGTTGTGGATGACCATTCCAGTTTTTATTACTAATGTTAATAGTTATATTTAATATAATATATTTCTTTTAATATCTCAATTGAAACTTTTTTTTAAAAAAAAAAAAAATTATTTTTTAATTTTTAAATTGAAATGTTTATTTTCACAAATGAATAGTTTATTATTAAATGGGTATTGCTATAAATAAAATATTAGTAGTTAAAGTTAATATGTTTATAATAATGAAGGGTAATTTACTTTCAAACCTGGAAATTGAATTAAGAAAAAAAAATATCTGACTACTGGAAATTGTTCACTTACCTTAGCTCTAAATGTGTTAAAAAGATTTCTTCGAAAGATCATTGGGTTTTGGCAGGGGAGGGGGAAATTGTTGAAAATTGTACGTTTTTAGCAGTTAGATACAGTAACTCGGGAAGCGATACTTTTAGCACATATTGTCTTCCATATATTATTAAAGCTAAGAGAATTCGTAATAAATTTGGTTATATAATTTTTTTTTAATTCGATCAATATTTTTAGAACTGTGAAGGACAAAATTTGGCTGTCACACTTTTCCGAGAAAACACGTTTGCTATTATTGTTCTGGCTATAACTCCAAAACTATTAGTTTGATCCTGATTTTTTTTTTTCCCATCTCAAAGCTGGTTAAATTTACTATCAGATCCGATATATCTAATTTTAATTAAATTTCGTGAAATATCCATTCCACTACACTAAATTCCGTGTAATGTTGTGGAATAATGTATTTATGTATGTGTAATGAATTTTTGTTGGCACATTTTTCGTTATAACTCGAAACAACAAGTGGTTCGATCCTGAATTATAATCCGTTTTTATATCTTAAAGCTGATTAAATTTGCTGTGAGATCCATTAAATCAAACTTTGAATTAATTCCGTGAAGTACCCATACCAGCCCACTCAACATATCAGAACTGTCATGTTTTTCCAAAACATACACATTTAGCGTGTTAGTATGGATATTGTACGAAATTTAATCACAATTTGATATACAGAACCTGATAGATAATTTAAGTAGTTTTAAGATGGAAAAAAAAAAGAAATTTAAGATCGGACAAATTGTTTAGGAGTTATCTATATAGAAAATGAATCAAAAAAATTTGGATTTTATAAACGTTTTTCAGCTTGTAGCGTGCTGGCAACGGTATTTAACAAAAATTAATTAAAATTTTATATATAGTATCTGATAGTAAATGTAACCAGCTTTGAGATGAAAAAAAATTCGAGACTGAACAAATATTTTTGGAGTTAATACGAGAAATGTGCCGAAAAAATAAGAATTTCACAATAGTATGGGGTTCTTAACGTGCTGGCATGGATGTTTCAAGGGACTTAATAAAAAATTAATACATAGAGTCTTATTTACTTACTACTTACTTATTTACTTACTTATTTATTTACTAGACAGTAAATTTAACCAGCTTTCAGATAAAAAAAAAAATTTTTAGATCGAGTAAATAGTTTTGGAGTTTTAACCAAAAGAGTACCGACAAACGTAAAGACAAAGGTAGGTTAATTTTTAGATTTACAATGGGGTTTCCCTTATGACTCATTGGTTTTTTTTTTTTTCCGTTCCTATGGGAAACAAATTTAAAATGGGGCTATTGGATATGTTAATCTGATTATTTAAACAAAAAACTGGATCGGTTTTTTAAACGATTTTATTATTTATAGTGATTCAAAAGTATTTAATTTTAGGCTATTTTCTACTTGATGTAATATTTTTTACTCCCGAGTCTTTATTAAATTTGTGGTTATTTTCATTTAGATGGATAGCGAAATTGGAATTTTGGGTCTTATTAGTGTATGCTCTTATATGTTCTTATTTACTCTTTGATTTACCGATCGTCCGGTTTTTCCGGTGTATTTTGCTTCACAGTCATTGCATTTTTTATTCGTATACGCCGCTTTTTTGGAAAGGGTCTATTTTGTCTTTTGGTGAAGGGAAGTATGATGGCAACAACAGAAACAATAGAAATTTTGAAGAACTAATCTTCCGGTCTTATCTTCAACCACTAGAAAAATTAGACTTTTAAAATTTAAGTCAGTTTGCATAAAACATAATTATTTTCAATTTAACAATACATTCTATAAACAGGAAGAAGGATTACCAATGGGGTCCCCTCTTTCACCCCTTCTAGCAGATCTTTTTATGAATAAATTAGAACGGAAAATCCTTCATTCAAAACTAGCTCAACACATCATGAACTTTAAATTTTTTAGACATAAAAATCTCCATAAACAATAAATAACACGAATTTCATAAATACGGGAAACCCACACACACAGATGTAGTTATAGACAACAATGCCAGGAGACCACTAACACACAAACTCGCAGCATTTAATAGCATGATATACCGCCTTTTAAATATACCGCTAAATGAACGAAATTATAACAAAGAAATTTAAAAAAAACTATGAATAATATATACAAAACACCCCCAGAGGAAAAAGCTACCCCAACAAAAATATATTTTTATACCATACTACGGCCCAATATCCGCTAAAGTCGGGAAAGAATTGAAAAAAAATTAGGTTTAAACCCTGCATTTAAAATAAATAAACCACTGTCATCATACTTCCCTTCACCGGAAGACAAAATAGACCTTTTCCAAAAAATGTAATGACTGTGAAGCAAAATACACGGGAAAAACCGGACGATCGGTAAATCAAAGAGTAAATAAGAACATATAAGAGCATACACTAATAAGACCCAAAATTCCAATTTCGCTTTCCATCTAAATGAAAGTAACCACAAATTTAATAAAGACAAAAATATTACATCAAGTAGAAAATAGCCCAAAATTAAATACTCTTGAATCACTAGAAATAATAAAATCGTTTAAAACCGATCCAGATTTTTGTTTAAATGATATGATTAACATATTCAATAGCCCCATTTTAAATTTGTTTCCCATAGGAACGAAAAACCCAATGAGTCACAAGGGAAACCCAATTGCAAATCTAAAACTTAACCTAACTGCCCCCCTTTTACTTCTCACGAATTCAGTGTTTAAGTTACCTCGAAGGTGAGTACCTATGCTTGATTTCTTATCTTTTTTTAAAAAACATAAATAAGCTCAAATAGACTATAATAGTTTAAAAAAAAAAAAAAAAAAATTAGTTGCTCACATCGTTTCTGCATTGGGTTATTGTTTATATCTTCCGCTATCCAAATATATAAGTAACTCAATTTGTTGCTCGTTATTAAGGAACGAAAATCGACACTTTTTCGTTTTTGATAAGTATTCCGCTTAATTAGACCATAATAGTTTTCTAAAAAAATTAGTTGCTCACATCTTTTTGGCATTGAACTATTGTTTATACTTTCTGCTATTGAATTATATAGGTAACTGAATTTGTTGCTCGTTTTTAAGGAACGAAAATATCGACACTTTTTTCGTTTTTGATAAGTATTACGCTCAATTAGACCATAATAGTTTTCTAAAAAAATTAGTTCCTCACAATTTTTTTGGCATTGAACTATTGTTTATACCTTTTGCTATTGAAATATATAGGTAACTGAATTTGTTGCTCGTTTTTAAGGAACGAAAATCGACACTTTTTCGTTTTTGATAAGTATTACGCTCAATTAGACCATAATAGTTTCCTAAAAAAATTAGTTGCTCACATCTTTTTGGCATTGAACTATTGTTTATACATTCTGCTATTGAATTATATAGGTAACTGAATTTGTTGCTCGTTTTTAAGGAAACGAAAATCGACACTTTTTCGTTTTTGATAAGTATTACGCTCAATTAGACCATAATAGTTTCCTAAAAAAATTAGTTGCTCACATCTTTTTGGCATTGAACTATTGTTTATACATTCTGCTATTGAAATATATAGGTAACTGAATTTGTTGCTCGTTTTTAAGGAACGAAAATCGACACTTTTTTTTCGTTTTTGATAAGTATTACGCTCAATTAGACCATAATAGTTTCCTAAAAAAATTAGTTGCTCACATCTTTTTGGCATTGAACTATTGTTTATACATTCTGCTATTGAAATATATAGGTAACTGAATTTGTTGCTCGTTTTTAAGGAACGAAATCGACACTTTTTCGTTTTTGATAAGTATTACGCTCAATTAGACCATAATAGTTTCCTAAAAAAATTAGTTGCTCACATCTTTTTGGCATTGAACTATTGTTTATACATTTTGCTATTGAATTATATAGGTAACTGAATTTGTTGCTCGTTTTCAAGGAACGAAAATCGACACTTTTTCTTTTTTTATAAGTATTACGCTCAATTAGACCATAATAGTTTCCTAAAAAAATTAGTTGCTCACATCTTTTTGGCATTGAACTATTGTTTATACATTCTGCTATTGAAATATATAGGTAACTGAATTTGTTGCTCGTTTTTAAGGAACGAAAATCGACACTTTTTCGTTTTTGATAAGTATTACGCTCAATTAGACCATAATAGTTTCCTAAAAAAATTAGTTGCTCACATCTTTTTGGCATTGAACTATTGTTTATACATTTTTGCTATTGAATTATATAGGTAACTGAATTTTTTGCTCGTTTTTAAGGAACGAAAATCGACACTTTTTCGTTTTTGATAAGTATTACGCTCAATTAGACCATAATAGTTTCCTAAAAAAATTAGTTGCTCACATCTTTTTGGCATTGAACTATTGTTTATACATTCTGCTATTGAAATATATAGGTAACTGAATTTGTTGCTCGTTTTTAAGGAACGAAAATCGACACTTTTTCGTTTTTGATAAGTATTCCGCTCAATTAGACCATAATAGTTTTCTAAAAAAATTAGTTGCTCACATCTTTTTGGCATTGAACTATTGTTTATACTTTCTGCTATTGAATTATATAGGTAACTGAATTTGTTGCTCGTTTTTAAGGAACAAAAATCGACACTTTTTCGTTTTTGATAAGTATTACGCTCAATTAGACCATAATAGTTTTCTAAAAAAATTAGTTGCTCACATCTTTTTGGCATTGAACTATTGTTTATACCTTTTGCTATTGAAATATATAGGTAACTGAATTTGTTGCTCGTTTTTAAGGAACGAAAATCGACACTTTTTCGTTTTTGATAAGTATTACGCTCAATTAGACCATAATAGTTTCCTAAAAAAATTAGTTGCTCACATCTTTTTGGCATTGGACTATTGTTTATACATTCTGCTATTGAATTATATAGGTAACTGAATTTGTTGCTCGTTTTTAAGGAACGGAAATTGACTTTTTTTTCGTTTTCGTTTTTGATAAGTATTACGCTCAATTAGACCATAATAGTTTCCTAAAAAAATTAGTTGCTCACATCTTTTTGGCATTGAACTATTTGTTTCCTACATTCTGCTATTGAATTATATGGGTAACTGAATTTGTTGCTCGTTTTTAAGGAACGAAAATCGACACTTTTTCGTTTTTGATAAGTATTACGCTCAATTAGACCATAATAGTTTCCTAAAAAAATTAGTTGCTCACATCTTTTTGGCATTGAACTATTGTTTATACATTCTGCTATTGAAATATATAGGTAACTGAATTTGTTGCTCGTTTTTAAGGAACGAAAATCGACACTTTTTCGTTTTTGATAAGTATTACGCTCAATTAGACCATAATAGTTTCCTAAAAAAATTAGTTGCTCACATCTTTTTGGCATTGAACTATTTTTTATACATTCTGCTATTGAATTATATAGGTAACTGAATTTGTTGCTCGTTTTTAAGGAACGAAAATCGACACTTTTTCTTCGTTTTTGATAAGTATTACGCTCAATTAGACCATAATAGTTTCCTAAAAAAATTAGTTGCTCACATCTTTTTGGCATTGAACTATTGTTTATACATTCTGCTATTGAAATATATAGGTAACTGAATTTGTTGCTCGTTTTTAAGGAACGAAAATCGACACTTTTTTCGTTTTTGATAAGTATTACGCTCAATTAGACCATAATAGTTTTCCTAAAAAAATTAGTTGCTCACATCTTTTTGGCATTGAACTATTGTTTATACATTCTGCTATTGAAATATATAGGTAACTGAATTTGTTGCTCGTTTTTAAGGAACGAAAATCGACACTTTTTCGTTTTTGATAAGTATTACGCTCAATTAGACCATAATAGTTTCCTAAAAAAATTAGTTGCTCACATCTTTTTGGCATTGAACTATTGTTTATACATTCTGCTATTGAAAAATATATAGGTAACTGAATTTGTTGCTCGTTTTTAAGGAACGAAAATCGACACTTTTTCGTTTTTGATAAGTATTACGCTCAATTAGACCATAATAGTTTCCTAAAAAAATTAGTTGCTCACATCTTTTTTGCATTGAACTATTTTTTATACATTCTGCTATTGAATTATATGGGTAACTGAATTTGTTGCTGGTTTTTAAGGAACGAAAATCGACACTATGTCTTCGCGGTCATGTTAAGTCACGCAGTGGAACTGGTTCTTCTTAATAATAGAATATAGTTATTTTTTTCTGTTTAAGAATTTAATTTATAATGTTTAAATTCATTATATATGTGTACTAGATTTTGTTACATTGTTGTTGCTTTAAGATAGCGTGAAATGTTTTGAAGAAATTTTATTTACGGGTAAGCGGTAAACACTCGTATGTGACATAATTTTTTTTTTTTTTAAATTGTTGATTTTTTTGAAATGTTTTTATGCCATCTTAGAGCAACAAAATAGCAACAAATTCCGACATAAGCAGTTTTTTGAAATTCCATTTCTTTCTTATAGTGGGGGGGGGGGCTAGCTTAATATTAAGCTAGCCCCCCCACCTTTGATCGTTAATACCTGCCAAACGGTGCGAGCAACAAAATCCGTACTACGGCAACAAATTAGCACATAAATAGCACAAAATTATGCAATAGGTTTTAATTCGTTTGGCGATGGTGGGGGGGCCAGCTTAATAGGGGTCGCTTCTTAGGTAGGGGCAGTATGTAATGGCAGAGTAAGTACTGTGTATATAACTGGTTGCTTGTGGCTAGTTGTAGCGTTAGGTGGAAAAAAGTTGTGAACAATAGATTCAATTTCTATTCCCTTCTCTTTTGTTTGATTTATCTTTTGTTTTTGTTTTTTATTTTCTGCAATGAATTGTTATTATATTTATAAAGTGTTATTATTTTAGGAAAAGTAATATTTATTTATTACTATGGTACTTAATTAAACAACTCACCTTCATTTACACGTACAATTTGTATGAATGAATGAATGAAAAATAAACTTTATTCTGGGACTTACTGTCCCCAAAGAATAACAATAAGGCACAATTACAGGTAAAATGATCTGGCTGTATTATTTGCAAGTTAAATGCATAAGTGACATATATTGTCGACAGGAAAAATAAAAAATAATGATAATAACATAAAATAAGAAAAAAATCGTATATAAAAAAAATAAAATAATTCTAAATATTTACATATTTACGGAAGATTGATTATGTAAAAGGTGCAATAATAAATTATTTTTAGAGGAAGTAAGGGAAGCAGCTTTACGAATAGGAGTGGATAAGCTATTCCAGAAGGTGGTAGCACGAATGATGAAGGAAGCAGTTTTATGTATACAGGTTAAATCGTTGGAATCTAGTGTTTTGAAGGTAGATAGAATAACGCAGAGTTAATAGGTAATGAATATAAGTTTTTTTGGTTTTTAGAGATTGGAATAGGAAATTACCCAGAAAGTATAACGGCAAGTAACATGTGACCGCCTGGGGATACCGAAGATAAATCTAATGAAACTGTTCATCAGTCTCCTTAACTTCATCTCGAAACCACCAGACCCCATAAACCGTAATCATAGTGTATATAACTGTATAACATGTAAGTAACGTATAACAGTAAGTGGACATGAAATGCAACAATTCACCCAGTGACAGTCCGGATGGTCTCTTGCTTAAAGCCAGTATCTGCCTACAGCTTGTTTTTTTGTTTTTCACATTTTTATAAGGACCTCTTGTGAGGACACACCAGGATCGGATCTTCCTGAGATATTGGACAATATCCGATCCAGACAAGAAGTAAATAATACAAAGGATCAGGGACAGATGACCCGCGAGACCTCGGATATAATTGCGCGAGGGTGGAGCTAATGCCGACAGAGTGCAGCACTGAGGCCGTTAATTAAATGAGATATTTTGATTAGGGTCGGTGTCGGTAGGACGGGGGGGGGGTGGCAGAAGGGGGGGGGGAGGCTGGAGGGGGGGCTGGGGGCAATTTGTAGGCTTGACTCTGCCCCCGGTGTCTATAACCTTCCCGTAAGAGTCGTTAATATCATAATACCTAATATCTTAGTACATATCTAGTATGCATAATTATTTATGATTAATAAGAAAAAAATCGTATTGTTCTCCAACGAAAATTTTTCAAAATTCAAATATATCCAGGAATATCAAAATAAGAGTATATCAAACGATCTTATGATCGGTTATGTACGGGAGCTAAACATGGACCTTGACACTGCACGTGGAAAGATTATTAAATGTTCAAAGATTACGCACATGGTAAGGAAAATCCTCTAAAAAATATATGGTCCAACTAAATATGGGCTGAATTTTTTACGAATGAAGAGCTTAATACCCTGTATGCAGCCTCAGATATTGTAGCCTATATTAAAAGAGACAGGATAAGATAAGGCATAAACAAATAATAGAAGCTAGTAGGCTCCCTAAGATGGTGTTGGAGGTAAACACGTGTGGAAAAAGAATTAGAGGAAGGCCTCGTTTATTGGATCGAAGATGTGGAGGACGATCTGCGGACTCTGGGAGTGAGAGGATGGAGAAGGGCTGCCGAAGATAGGCCTGAATGTAAGAGGATTGTAGAGGAAGCCAGTGTTCTGAAAGGACCATAGCGCCATAAGATGAAACTAATATAGCTTCTAAACAGTAGATTCTAGCGACAAATATTATATTACCAAACAGGGATTCTAATATGCAGCGTGGGCTTAGTTCTCGTGAGTAGTCGTCCAAAGAGAGTTCCGAAGAAAGAAAAGAAATGCAGTCAAAAATCATGAAACTACAATAGGAAGAAAGAAAATTAAGAATTCAAAAGAAGTCTGACCAATGATATCCTCTTAGTCCTGAGCAACCGTTACGTGATAAAAAAATAAAACTATACTAATCATGTAGAGGATGGAAGCCAGAATATGATTACTTAATATGAATTGTAAATTGTGTAATTTGTAAATAATGTATTATCATTATTATTATTAAAGTATAATTCATTATTTTGTTTCTCCTTTAAAATATCATTTTATACACGCATCTTTGATCCACTGGATGACTACTCATCCTACCACTGTCCTCACCACTTACGCTGATGACACATGTGTGTTATCAGTAAACAATGATCCCTTCATTGCCTCCCAAACACTTCAATCCCATATCCTATCCCTTTAAGAATGGTGTCAAAGATGGAGAATTAAAATAAATCCAAAAAAAATTCACCAAATAACCTTTACCCTTCGTCGTAAACCCACTACTTCCTGTCCTACAGCATCCTTTAATGATATTCCACTAATCCCTGTTGAACAGATCCGCTACCTAGAACTCCTCTTGGATATACGTCTAACTTGGAATCCACATACAAGACTAAAACGACAAGAAGCTGCCCGTCGTTATAGACTACTTCAACATTTACTAGACAAACGTTCAAAGTCCCCATTTAATTAAAAAATTCTAATATACATGACTGTGATTAGACCTATGTGGACGTACGGGGTTGAGCTTTGGGGCTCCACTAAACCATCCAATTCATCTCGTATCCAATCCTTACAATCCAAAATCAACTAATTTCTCAACTTGCTTCCCACACCATTCCTGATAATCCTGCGAGGCGTCTGAAAAGAAGATGGCCCTGAGACCTTCTAGTGTAGAATTTTTATTAAAGTGCTACTGATGAGTAGTACTTTTCAAGTTTTGTCACGTTATTGTAATAGTTAATAGCACATTTACTTGATGTATAAATATTGTACAGTTGTAAATTTCAATAAATTGTTATTAAAAAAAATAAATCTTTAAATTCATCTCTGAATTCGCATATACATTTACATTTTTAAAGTCAACATATTAGTATGAGATTTATAGCTGTACCGCAACATACCTGAAAGGGACGCACCCCTTGGCGATCGGTAGACTACTCTCGAAGGAGGCCGTTGAAAAATGGAGGAATGGAGGAGAAATTGGCGGAGGACGTTAGGAAGTGCGGCCGGCATTTGTTCCTGAGGGACGTGGACAAAGCTGAAGCACTAACTCACTGGCCGCAACCCGCTCCTATTTGTCAGGCAGGGATTCCTAAGTCCTCTTCCACCGCCCCCATAATATTTCATTCATGTTTCGTTTTCCTCATTCACCTCCTCGAGGCTATATTTCACGAGGGGCCTTCGGAGGGATTAAGATTAGTTCTGTGGGCGATCGCTTCTGGAGAGTGGGGGGGGGGGGGATTGTCCGAAGATGTTAATGGATGTCATGTCAAATCATTGCGTAGCATTGCTACACTAACCGTTCTCCTTCAATATCATTTCTAATTACCTTCTCCTTAGGTCTTAGCGACAAATGTTGCATAGAAAAAAATACCCTCCATTAGATTTCTGATCAGGAAACTGCCTTCAATTTTTCGATCCGAACAACATATTACATAATTATAGAATATCATAAGCTTTGCTGACCCTAGGGTTTGATGCCTATATGATGATAGGCTTAGATGTCTATATTTATATTATTATATAAAAGGACAAGCCATTTTTCGTTTTTAATCACTTACCGCGTAAACCATTGAACCAATTTGTACCAAATTTTAACCACATCATTTCATAGTATAAGGAAGGTTTAGCTATAATAAAAATAAACGATTTTCTTTTAAATTAAAAAAAAAAAAACGATAACTACGAGATGCGCAGTGAAGTTTAGCAATCGACCGATAGGTGGCGAGCACCATTCCAGAGAGGTTACAAAGGTACGGTGTTATATAGTGCTAAAAAATTATGATAAAATTTACTGATTACTTTAATTGTTATTAATAAAAGCTATAAATGTATTGAGCGGCATGTGGATCCCAGTCCAATTTAAAGACTGACCGATACGTGACCAACATGCAACAGAGTTGCAGTTGTAAAATTATTAAACCCAACTGTACCAAATTTTCAGTTTGCCAAACTGTCATATGCTTTTATGGTTAGAAATTAAAATCCAACCAGACGGATCGATAAGATTATTTCTGCCAAATTGTATGTTTAATTATACTTTTTACATACTCTTCAAACACCAAATCAATGATATTTTTCCATGTTAAAAATTACTGCAATACATGAAAATATAATTGAAGAAATAATGCTAAATTCTATACAATACAAGATTTATTTCGATAAACAAATTATTATAGTTGAAATAATCTAAATTCTTTATTTATGAGAGCGGGCTATGCCGCGACGCGGTATGCTACTATGTATTACATATTTATCGAACAACATAGGCTTTGATGACCCAAGGGTTTGATGCCTGTATGTTGATAGACTTTGATACCTATATCCTCGTTAAACAAGCAAACAACAATGACGAAATCTCAATTTTTCCCGAAAAACAATTGATCATAAATATGCCTATCTATAATCCACTGCTTTTCCCAACAGCATTTAATATGTTTTAGAATTAAAAGATCAAATTACTTGAATTATTAACCCCACCTCTCAAGACATCCCTTAAGCTGAATTTTATTAAGGCGTTTTACCACAATCGATTGCCAAACATCGAAGAATTTTGCCAACTTTCACAAAACGTTAGTTTTGGTCATATTTAAGAGTCTATGACGCATAAATGGCTAATTCAATCAAATAATGTTATATAATGAACGTTTTAGATCATTACATTTTGTTCATAAAAGGATTTTTAAAGTAAAAATTTGCCCATTCCTACTCTGGGCTATGCCAAAACAAAAAAATAAAAAATTGTTGATTGATTTTGGATAAACTTTGTTAAAAATTAAAACATATTACGAATAGTCCAAGGAAATTAGCTTCGAACATTGAACTCAAGAAATTTAAAGGTCTGACTGCTTCAAATTGTTGTCCACATTTAGTTTTGACATAAAAGAGTGTTTTTCTAATTTTTTTAAACTATAATTTTTATTTATACTGAGGTATCGGTTCAGAGATCCGAAAATCGAAGTTTTGGTACCAACATATCACTGGTCATCATCGTCATTACCATTGCAAAATAAACATTAACTTTTTTAATGAAATGATGTTGACCAGTATAACCATTTTATAATTTCTTTTCTATAAATGACAATCAACTAAGTCAAATGCTTTATTTCAATCGAATTCCTTAAATGAATAGTTGACACCTTGAGGATAGATAAACACGATAAGAGACCCCAAGGCTAAGACGAAGAGGGGAAGGGGAGGAGGAGGCCTAGCACCGCCTCATCGATCGTGGCACAGCTCTCCCGCACATGTGTTACCATTACGTAGTAAAATGTGTGCCAGTTATTGGGTTAGCCCCGTCCGGCCGGCAGCTGGGTCCGGGATCTAATTTGAGACCTGGGCCGTCATTTGTCCGAATTAGGGGGGGGGTTTGGAAGTGGGAGTGGAGGGGGTGGGTGTTAAGGGAATTTGCAATTTTGTTTGAATTATTCGAAGCCTTGTTCCTCTTACGGACCGTCATCCGTCTCCTGACCGGCTTCCATCCGTCCACGTCCGTACGGTGCTGACCTCAACCCCTCACAGGCCACCCTGGGGACGTTCCTCATCACGCAGCAGGGTGCGGTGTACGGAGTGCGTACGGATCTTATTGGGCTATGACGAATATGGTGTGCGACAGCACATGTTTCATCAACTAGAAAGCAGTAAACGGTCGTTTCATCCACTCTACAATGTGTTTATTGAGTGGACTATATAGGTTACTGGCATGTCATTGGAATCATTTTCCTCAAATTTACTCATTACACTGTTCTGCATCAAAATACTCCCTTCAACAAAAATGTTGTTTTCTTATGTTTTGAAGTGTGCTGAAAACGAATCCGAAGTCAGAAAATCTCTATCAGACATCATTTCTTGTCAAATTCGTATTTTAGGTCAAGTTTCGAGCATTTTTTTATCATTGAAAGATTTATCAACAAATTAAGAAACCTATTTGATTTTGAAACTTTTATAATACAGGCCAACGATTCAGCTTAACGACTTAGTTAGGGATCTTGGGTTAACAAAAGAAAAAGCTGAATTGCTTGGTTCTAGATTAAAAGAAAAGAACTTGTTGGCAGTTGGAACTAGCATATATGTTTATAGGAAGAGAGAGCAGCAGTTTTTGAAATTTTTCGAACAAGAAGGTGATTTAGTGTGTCTGATCTAAAGAGTTTGGTGTTGAATACAAAATAGAATACTAGAGGCTGTTTATTAATTCTTCCAAAACTAGTTTAAAAGCTGTTTTATTACACAATGGTAACACTTATACATCTATACCTGTTGTCCATTCTGTAGATATAAAAGAGAGCTATGAAACCCTAGAAATAGTGTTGAATATAATTGGCTATTCGGCTCATGATTGGATGATAAGTGGTGACATGAAAGTAACATGCATGCTTCTTGGTCAGAAAGGCGGTTTTACCAAATTTCCATTTTTTTTGTGTGAATGGGACAGTAGAGCAAGGGATCAACATTGGTGCAGAAAGAACTGGCCTGTGAGGAAGTCTTTAAAACCCGGCGAGAAGAACATTCTCCGCAAAAACCTAGAAACATTCTCTTACCACCTCTACATATAAAGTTAGGCCTCATGAAACAGTTATATAATGCTTTATATTTATATGAAACAGTTATATATGCTTTTTTAAATTATATAAAAAAAGCAAGTTTCTCAAGAACTATGGGTGTGATACAAAAAAACTAAGTCCAGATTTGGATTTAGCACACAAAAATCTATAAAAATCAGCTATTGAAGTAAAAAAAGTTTTCAGCGAAAGAACGTGAGGTGAAACTACCTTTTTCGTAGATTTTCACATTTACCAAGCTTTTATCTCGAAAACGGTACGAAAAGTATTATTCGCAGCCTAGCAGGATATTATGTAGTCTAATGGGGAAATACGAGTTTAGCTTTTCACAAGAACTGAAATCATTATCCTCTTGCCTTGGAGGATGAAGATGGAACGTTACAAAGGAGACGTAGTCGGAACTCCAGCTTTAGCAAACTAATACCTTGAATTTTTTCCTGTCTATGGAAGAGACGGAAGGATATAGAGGGAGGGAGTTCTCAAATATAAAGGACGCCGACAAAGAGGTGAGTTTAATAAAGACAGCGCCCTGGTTCATATCCGACCTCTCCGCCATCACTGTATGGATTCCTCAACTTTACACCTTCCTTGGGATTATTAACTTTACTTTTGTCCGGTCTCTTCTTATTGTCTCCTATCACTTCTTTGTCTTTCCTTTTTACCCCTGTCTCTCGTTTAATCCCTCTTTTCCAAGTTATAGGGCCAGGAAACAAATAAATGTATTTTGTCATTCGTAAATTTCTGCCAAACTTCTATATATTAATGATAATGAGGAAACTTTTTTTTAAAACTATTTATATATTCGACAAATAAATTTAAGGAAAATAATTTCAATGACATGTCAATAACATTTAAAGAACAACTCACTAATAGCAACTTCAATAAAATTTCTACATTAGAAGGTCTCTGTGGAGATACATATATATATTCAGATTTCATTTTATTTTTTTTATATAAACCATTTATTTGAACAAAATCTATTTTTTTTTTCTTTTTTTTTTCTTCACAAGACTAAAACGACAAGAAACTGCTCGTCGTTACAGACTACTTCAACATTTACTAGACAAACGTTCAAAGCTTCAAATTACAAAAGACTCATTTACATGACTGTGATTAGACTCCACTAAACCATCCAATTCATTTCGTAACCAATCCTTACAATCCAAAATCCTTCGAAAAATCCTCAACGCTCCTTGCTTTGTCACC
Organism: Euschistus heros; assembly: GCA_003667255.2. NCBI lineage: Eukaryota > Metazoa > Arthropoda > Insecta > Hemiptera > Pentatomidae > Euschistus > Euschistus heros. The sequence goes on from RCWM02000133.1 coordinate 2,334,619, forward strand.
AATAAACTTATCCATAAAGACCGTAATGTTCCATATGTTGCTGATTTAGCCCAGACCAGATACCTATCCTTTCATAGTAAGCTCCATAACCACTCCAATCCACTAGTCTCCCAACTTGCTTCCCACTCTATTCCGGATAATCCTCCGAGGCGCCTCATTATTCTCGTTCAATAAATATGACAAAATAAAAATTAGTCTACTGAACAATTGTCTACTGATTATTTAATAGACTAAGTGTTAACCTTCCTCTCTCTCTCTCTCTCTCTCTCTCTCTCTCTCTCTCTCTCTCTCTCTCTCTCTCTCTCTCTCTCTCTCTCTCTCTCTCTCTCTCTCTCTCTCTCTCTCTCTCTCTCTCTCTCTCTCTCTCTCTCTCTCTCTCTCTCTCTCTCTCTCTCTCTCTCTCTCTCTCTCTCTCTCTCTCTCACTCTCTCTCTCTCTCTCACTCTGTATCCTTCCATAGTAAGCTCCATAACCACTCCGATCCACTAGTTTCCCATCTTGCTTCCTCCTCCATCCCTGATAATTCCTCCGAGGCGTCTGTAAAGAAGATGGCCTAAAGACCTTCTAGTGTAGATTTTGATTTAAGTGCTACTAGTGAGTAGTTCTTCACAAGTTATTTACATGCCATTGTATTCACTATCAACACATTTACTTGATGAATATATTTTGTACAGTTGTAAATATCAATAAATAAATAAAATGAAATAAAAAAAATCTTTATATCTCTGTTGAAAAAAAATTGTGAAAAAAACGTTTTAATGATTTATCCTTACGAGTCAGAGAACGTAATTCCACCCATACTTCGACCTTTTAATTTTAAAGTTAAAGATACAGTCTTTGATATTTCCCTGTGAGTTCTAAATAACTTTGCCTATTCCACTGTATATTCATAGTATATCTAAGTACTCGACAACTTTTGGTATCATCTCTCGTTTTCCCAACTTTGACTACGGATGTATAGTATATAGAAGACTCTCTAGTGAGCTTGAAATGAGATGCAAAAGATTAATGAAATGTTTTCTGAGGTTTAATTTTGGGATTTCTAGACGTTCTCACATATCTCACAGGTATTCTGAAATTCGGTGGATTTACCCCTGTTTCCAACGTCAATACTTCCTAGGTGCACTCATATTTCAATACTTAAAAACCAAAAAACCCACCTATATTGATGACCTCCTGACTCTACGCTCCTCCATCCACCTATTAAATACTAGAAACCAACCCATCAACCTGTACATTCCTGCGCATCGATCTGCATCCTTCAAAAAATCCATTATTATTCGTGCTTCCTCTTTACGGAATTCATTGCCCATCTAAATTCAAAGAAGCTCCATTCTTCCTTCCTTTAACCCTTGAGTGGTCGCGTATGGCTCAGTTGCAAGAAAGGTCGCCCGGACGACAATAATCATCCACTACGTTTTTTGGTGTTTTAGCAATAGGAATCTTTATTGTATAATTTATCCCTTTATTTTCAAAAATACTCTACAAAGTAGAAGAGAAATAAATTATTTACACAAAATAATGTAATAAAAAAAAAGTGCGTAGATCATTATCAACACATACCAAGTTGAAAATAATAATTACGGGGAAGGTCGCGTGGATAAGAAAAGAAATAATTCACTCAAATAGCAGAGTACTTCAAAAATATCAGTAGGGGACATTCAATGTAATTATAACAGAGTGTAATTGTATTAATTTTGCCAATATAGGCAAAAAAAAAAAAAAAAAAAAAAAACTAAAAAAAAGTAATTGAAAGGTCAGGTGGAGGAAAATTGTTAGCCAACCAAAAAAAAATGATAATTACAGATCGACAATATCAAATAGCAACTAACAGAGGTACATACATAGACTATCCCCCCAGCCTCCCTTTGCAGACTCTAGACTGGTCATATTCATCCACGCCAAAACAAATACACAGCAGCGATGTTAAGAGCAGTGGAGGACTATTGTCATCCGCGCGACCACTGGAGGTTTAAACATCATCTATTTCTTTACCTCCTGAATTTTCAATCTTCCGAGCAAATGTAAAACAGGGATATTTATGTAAAGATGTTCTTCCGCCATTTTAAAATAAAGTCCGTAAGGACGAAAACTAATAAAATCTTTAAAATCTGAAAGAAAAAAAAATAGAATCCATATGTAACAAAAAACCCATATTTCTAACCTGCTGCTGCCAAAACCCCGTGTTCCTGAAAATGCTAGGTGGAGGAAAAAAAAAAAGTCATCGTTCGTCACCTCTCCTGTGTGGTTTGGTGGCCCTAAAGAAGACCTGCAACGTAGATCGAAGCGTCAGCACACAATTATAGCATTTTTACATGGAATTGTTTGTTTTGACTGCATCTCTGATCATCTTGTTGATTCAGGTATTGTGTTTTATTTTATTGTTGAGAGTAATACAGATTATTTATCAACAAAATCGAACACCCGGCTTTGGGGTACGTTGGACCAATCACTTCTGAATGCTCTGTGCCTTTCTTTCAACCCAGTATTGCTTCATTCTTTTTGATCTTGTTTTCATCTCATAATCAGAGATTGGGATTGTTCGTTTTGGTTTGGTTTTGAATTGGAACCTCTCTTGTTTTCAGTTTTTTTTTTTTTTTTTTTTTTTTTTTTTTTTTTTTTTTTTTTTTTTTTTTTTTTTTTTTTTTTTTGCACTTTTATCTATGAGCATATTTTCTGTGATATGCGGAGTTCGTTTCTGTTTCCTTAAACCAATTTGGTTTGGTCTTTTTGTTATGAGAGAAGTCAAAAAAAATTTGTTAGGTCCATAGAAATCAATTATTTTCTTCCTCATTGTGCTGAAAGTTTCTTAATGTTTTGGAAAAGGGTTTCATTTCTGGTGTGGATTAATTGTTGCCATGAAATTCGGGGCCTAGAATTTTTCTTAATATTTTCCTTTCCTTGATCTCTAGCCGTTCAACTGGGCCATGGTTGGTAATGGACAGTGTTTCAGCTGCACATAGTGCTTCTGGCTTAATTACTGTGCTGTAATGTCATATTTTTGCATTTTATGAGAAGGACTTTTTGTTGTAGGTGTTTTTGGTGAGCTGGAAGGCCAGTTCAACTTTATTTCTTCTAGATTCCATTGCTTTTTTCTCTAGGCTATTCCAGCTGATCCATTCTCCAAGATATTTGAACTCCTTGATTATTTCTATATTTTTTTTCACTCATTTTAAGATGTTTTGGTGGGTTTCTTATGTTTGTTATTATTTTGGTCTTTTCGAAGGATATTTTAAGACCTATTTTTTCTACTCGTTTTTGTAGTTTAAGAGTCTGTTCTTTGGCTTTATCCTAGGTCTCAGCTACTAGGACCATAGGCTAGGCAATTGACTTTGATACCTCTATTTTTTGTTCTTAATCTGATTCCACTATTCGTTTTGGTATTCCTGACACAGTTAAACACCAGTGAGGAGAGTCCATCTTCTTGCCATACACTAGTTTTTATCTCTAAAGGGTCCGAGAGTCCTCCCATAAATTTAACTTTAGAGTATGTGTTGGAAAGAGTTTCTCTTATTCAACAAAATATATCTAAGATGAAATATATATATTTGTTTTTATATATATTACCTAAGACTATAAACATGCATCAATTTCCGGACGAACCAATATTAGGACTCACCTTCCAGGACTGCGTTCCCCCACGTCTTCTATTCCCATTGCTCACCTGAAAGATGGATCTAATTAACAAAGGCCCATGGAGCGGATGGTTAACCCCGCAGTTGGGGCCTAGGTATTTCATTAAGGCTAAGGAGGTGGTAGTGGATGGTAGGGGGGGAGGTAGGGAGGTGGTTTTAAGTTTCAAATTAAAGAGAGAGGTGCGAAGAGATCTCAAGGCGAGGAGGGGCTGCGAGGTTCGAGCTACGAGGTTCAGGCTACGAGGAGCCTACAGCCAAGGATTACCATTAAAGACTTAAGCCCTGGGACAATAGGTAATCTGGAGAAAGATACTGAGAGCTTTTATCGGGGCCAAATAAGGTATAAATATTCATCGAGCACTCTGGCAACCCTTTCCCCGAGGATTAGGGTGTTCCCCAGGGTGGGGGGGTTTATCCCTCCTCGCTCCTCCCCCCTCCCTCCTCCCTCCTTAAGGCTGTCTTTAACTTAAGAAACTTTGAATAATCACTTAATTAGGTATTACAAGGCCTCAAGGCACTCCGTTATAAACAGCTACTTTATAGCGACTTATTAATTTTACCTTTAAAAACCAGACGGTTTTCTCTTGAAAAAAAAAAATAGGATTTTTTTTTTTAAATCATTGAATCTATACTATTACATATACAGACAAGCCATTTTTCGTTTGTAATCAATAACCGCGAAAACTATCAAACCAATCTGTACCGAATTTTAACCACATCATCTTCATATTTCAAGGAAGGTTTAGTAATAATAAATTTTTTTTTTTTATAGAAAAAATAGAACTCAATAGAACTTTTATTGAGTAATTATTACAATCTGCCACAAATGTGGGCAATAAGTAATATAGATGGCATATGATTACATTCACACATTATGTACAAAGAAAAAAAAAAAAATATATAAAAAAAATATATATATATATATATATATATATATAATAAAATAAAATAAATATATAAAAGATAACAGAAAGAACTTCCTATACATAAACAATATACTTATAAATAAAATGAAATACTAAAATAAAAAAATAAAACATTGAGTAAGTAAAAATAAATAAACAGTAATAATAAAAAATAAAACAAAATTAAATTATAAGTTAAAAACACAATCGTTACATTCAAGCCGGAGTAGAGAAGCTGGTCATTGCCAGAACTCCATAATAAATAAATTTTACAAAAGATCTCGGGGCCACTGCCGTTGCCGGCCAAACGTTTAACTACGTCCTTTTCATAGTTCTAATAAAAATCTAAATGAACAATATTGAGTTGCAGAAACGAGGTTTGCCACACAATCATATAATTTTATGGTTGGGAATTAAAATCGAATCTGTTAAAATCAATAAAATCATTTCTGCCAAATCAAAATGTCTATTTGCTTTTTGATATTGTGTCTAAAAATATGATTTATGGGATTTTTGTTGTAGGCAGTGATAATTCAGTCCATCATCCACAAGAATATCTTAATAGTCTCTTTCCATCTGGTTTACCAACTCATAGATTAAAATTAAAAATTGGATGCCCAATTATGCATTTACGTTATCTTCAACCACTTAATCAGTATAATTTCATCCAGGTTAAGATTTCCTTTTCTTCCTAAAATATCACTGAAGAAATAATGCTCAACTACACACTTCAATATAAGATGTTTATCGATGAAAAAATAAAACATCAATTATTAGTTAAGTTCTTTAATTATCAGAGCGGGCGAAGCTGTGTCGGTGTAAGCTAGTCTAACATAACAAACTCTAATTTCAAGAAACAGCCATCGTTTCTTGAAACTACACCAACATTTACTATAAAAACGTTCAAACCTTTCGATTAATAACAAGAAACTCATTTACATTACAGTAATTATACTTACAGTAGGACCTGGATTATCCGAACGGTGCACATAAGATAAAACGAAAGAGTAATGTAATTATTTATGTACAATTAAAGCTGTTATTAAAAAAAAAAACTCAAAGTAACATGAAATATAGTCCAGTCAATAAACAAATTGTGGAGTGCATAAAATATCCGATAATTTTCGACATCATAGCTTCGTTAGGAATAGTTAGACGGTAAAGATATTAGAAGTCCCCGCCCCTGGAGTATGAGTGAACGGTGGGGGAAGGCAGAAAGGTCCCATTTTTGGGTTTTTCTATTATATCTCGAAAATTGTTTACTCTAGAAAAATATGTTTCAAATAAAAATTAAAGCTAATAAAATTTCCTATAAAAATTTGTCTATAAATATTTATCGAAATTCCAATGCTGCCTTCCACGATTGTTTCTCAGAAACATTGTCAGAATCAAAATTGTAGAACATTTAATTTACTTGAACATTACATATAAGGTTCTGGCATTTGAAGCAAATGTTTTACAGAATGTGAGGTAAAATTATATTTTTCTAAATTTGTCGATTTTTAATAACGTATATCTCGAAGACCGTTGGAATTTCTATATATATTTCTATAAAAAATTAAACTTTCTATAAAAAAAGGAACTTTAATTAAATTTAATTTTGATATGTTGCATATTTTTCTAGAATCCACCGTTTTTAAAATATAATCGAAAAACCAAAAAAATTTAACTTTTCCTCTCCGGGGAATTTTAGTATGTTTACCTTCTAACTACTCCTAAAGAAGCAACGAAGCCAAAAATAATCCCATATTTCATGCACTCTACTCCCCTCATTTCAGCACACATTGACTGGACTAATAAACATGAGATGTACTTGGTAATAAGGAATTGAGCTTTGAAGTTCCACTAAACCTTCCAATTCTTTTCGTATCCGATCCTTACAATCCAAAATCCTACGTAAAATCCTTACCTTGTCACTAACAATGTTCTTATTCTTAAAGATCTTAATATACGATACACTGCAGATTTAACCCAAACTATATACTTTTCCATAACCACTCGAACCCACTAGTCTCCCAACTTGCCTGACAATTCCCTGACTTGTCTGAAAAGATGTTAATTGATGTTAATCATTGTCTTGCCTTCTCACATTTAGGAAACTTGTTATAGATGTTAACCCTTCCTTATCACTGTCTTCGATTGTTATATTGATAAGGAAACCAATAAGCCAGAAATGATTCTAAATTATAATATTACCAAGGAATGTGTTGATACTGTTAGCAAATTATGCTCTTGTTATACAATAACAAGTGTATCAAGAAGATGGCCGATGGTAATCTTTCAACAAATTCTGAATTTGACAGGAATCGACATACAGAAGCTTCTAGTAAGATATAAATTTTAAAAATATGTTTTGAAGTAATTAAAATGTTATCTTTTACGGTTTAATCTTGAAGTCGATTTTTTTTTTCTAAATATTTAAAAAACAACAAATAAAGAATGCGTGGATCAAAAATGTCTTCATGCCAAAAATAATTGATTACGATTAGACGATATTGAGGGAAGCCTGAAAGGCGTTGATAACACTTGGGGACTGATGGTTCCTCTCTTTGGACGCCCACTCACGAGAACTAATTCCAGGCTGCATATTAGACCCCCCCCCTAACTCCCCCCTCTCCTATGTTATTTAATTAAACCAACTGAGGGCCCTCGAGCCGAGCTCAGATATTGGGTCAAGGCACTCTGGGGTCAGCACTATGCACCAAAAATATCAAGCTGAAAGATGGATTTCTGTAAATTATACTATTTAAGATTTTTTTTTATTTTTTTTTGTATATATATATATATATATATATATATATATATATATGTATATATATCAAGCGAATTGCTGTCTCGACTGTTGAGGGAGAAAGACCGCGGCTCAAGACTGCAGTCGGCGAACAATTTCGCAGCCGCATATTTTTTCTTCTCTCGCTTTCACATCACAACATCTCGATTCATCCAGGGTGTATCGGAAGATGTAAACATTCATGTACTCCAGGTACCCTATAACCCTATTGACCAGGTCGGTCAGCAATAGACTAACTATGATAATTACTCCAATAGATAATCACCGTAATCAATTGTTGTGACTTTAACAAAGTTTTATTTTTATTCTACATTATTACATTTAATAATTTATAGTAATGGAATTAGTTCATTTTTATTTTTATCAATAATCTATTTTTTCCCCCGTTATTATCCGCAGCTGCGAGGGAAATTTATTTGTTTTATGATTTGTGATATTAGTCTTTTATAATTAATTGGGAGCTTTGAACGTTTGTCTAGTGAATGTTGAAGTAGTCTGTAACGACGAGCAGCTTCTTGTCATTTTAGTTTTGTATGTGGGTTCCAAGTTTTTGATATATTTTGATTCTCCATTTTTGACACCATTCTTGAAGGGTTAGGATATGGGATTGGAGTGTTTGGGAGGCAATGAAGGGATCATTTTTTACTGATAACACACATGTGTCATTAGCGTAAGTGGTGAGGACAGTGGTAGGATGAGTTGGAATGTCAGCTGTATAACATCTTCTAATGTTAATAAATAAAATTAATTTGGCATTAACGTTGTAAGCAACAAATATAAATTTTTGAGTAATCAGTGAAAGAAAATAATAATATAAAGTTTTTGTCAGTTTTGTAGGTTAGATTTTTTTTTCACCTTGTCAATTGTTATATTTACATGTATAATGACATAATGGATTACTATATTATACTATGATGTACTATTTATTATACGCTTAAAAACCTTTAAAATCGTCATTTCGGAAATTTTGTCGCTTAGAACGTTTTTCGGCGGACCCATTCAATTAACGACTGGCGCATCTCCTTATGACAAATTAAGACTTTTATCGCTTAAGTTTATCATGCCCCTAAACAATGTGTTTATAGACGACTACAAAGGAATGTTCCATGTTATTCTTTCTTTAGTCGACAGGCTCAAGGGGGCCAGTTTTTTTTATTTTTAATTTATAAAAATATTAACACCTAACAATAAAAATTGAAAAAAAGGCTTGAGGATGAATGTGTAACATTCGACACTAGTCATCTAATAAACTAAATATCAATATAAGAGGCAAATATTCACCAGTCGCTAATTTTATTTATTCTTATATACCATCATGGCTACCTCAGCCGATAGAACTTTCTTCAAATAAACCTTTTACAAGAAGACCTCTGAAGAAAAGTTCAACGGGGGAATAAAAGATCCCTTCCACCCACCCTCGGCAAATCCTAAAAAGCCGGAAGAGAGAAGACAAGACGAGAACAAAGAGCTGGGGATCCCAAGACCAATAAGAGATATTAAAGAGAACATAAGTCAAGAAGGAGCCGTAATTAACAAACCCCGCTGCAAAGTGGTCGCCCTGTTTTATTTAAGCCTATTATTCGGTATTGACTCCCTTCTTCTTCGGGAGGGGGGGAGGGTGAACGAAATGAAACTTTTTAAAGGACCATCAAAATCGGTTCGTTCCGTTTTCGAATTGCCTGGGGGGGGGGGGAGCCCCCTGCGAAAAGAATAAATCCGAGGGCCCCTCCCCCAAACAAAACCTTAATTACAGCGGCTACTTATCGCCTCGGGCCAGGCACCGCCGCTCTTGTCATCGCTAAGTCCTCTCTACCACGCGTAAGAAATTTAGAATGTTTAATATAAGGGTTGTCTTCGGTATTTAAAACATTAATTATTTGGATCCTTGGGCCTTGGTTGTCCACCAAAACGATTTCTCTTAGAGTAAAGGTTTTAAAAAATTATTATCATTATTATTATAGTATAATCCATTATTTTGTATCTCCTTTAAAATATCATTTTACACACGATATGTAATCCTGAAAATATCTTTAAATTCTCCAACTCATCCTACCACTGTCCTCACCACTTACGCTGATGACACATGTGTGTTATCAGTAAACAATGATCCCTTCATTGCCTCCTAAACACTCCAATCCCATATCCTAACCCTTCTAAGAATAGTGTCAAAAATGGAAAATAAAAATAAATCCAAAAAAATCTCACCAAATAACCCTTACCCTTCGTCGTAAACCCACTATATCCTGTCCTACAGTATCCTTTAATGATATTCCACTAATCCCTGTTGAACAGATCCGCTACCTAGGACTCCATTTGGACAAACGTCTAACTTGGAATCCACATACAAGACTAAAACGACAAGAACCTGCCTGTCGTTACAGACTACTTCAAAATTCACTACAGAAACGTTTAAAGCTACCAATTAATTATAAAAGACTAATATACATGACTGTGATTAGACCTATCTGGACGAACGGTGTTGAGCTTTGGGGCACCACTAAACCATCCAATTCATCTCGTATCCAATCGTTACAATCCAAAATCCTTCGAAAAATTCTCAATGCTTCTTACTTTGTCAACAATGGACTTATCCTTAAAGATCTTAATGTTCCATATGTTGCTGATTTAGCCCAGACCAGATACCAATCCTTTCATAGTAAGCTCCATAACCACTCAAATCTGTTAGTTTCTCAACTTTCTTCCCACACCATTCCTGATAATCGACCGAGGCGTCTGAAAAGAAGGGCCATCTAGAAGGGAGACCTTCTAGTGTAAAATTTTTATTAAAGTGCTACTGATGAGTAGCTCTTTTCAAGTTTTGTCACGTTATTGTAATAGTTAACAGCACATTTACTTGATGTATAAATTTTGTACAGTTGTAAATTTCAATAAATTGTTATTAAAAAAAAAAGATAAAAGATTTTAATTGCAGTGCTCACTATTTTGACCGCACTTTTTAAAATACATAGAGGAACTGAATTAAAGGTTGCCACTGTTATTGTGAAGAGTTAACATTATTGTTTACATAAGAATGGGTTTAGGTAGAAAGGAATTTACATGGTGGTAAAACAAAAATATAAAATATTGTATTAAAAAACGACTGGAATTTTTGGAGGAACTGGTACTTGTCTCAATTGTTTTGCTTTCTATAGATGCTTTATCATTGCAGTTCCAGGTTATAATTCCCTCAAGATATTTGAACTGATATACAATGCTAATTTGTTTGTTAATATTCATTTGAATCACTGTTTTTTCAGTCTTGGTTGGATTCGTCTCGTTATTGTAATTGTTAACAGCACATTTACTTGATGTATAAATTTTGTACAGTTGTAAATTTTAATAAATTGCTATTAAAAAAAAAAAAAAAAAAAATCGAACAAATAAATAATGAAATATTTTATAACGCTGAGTTAAAAGTCAAAATCCTTGGAACCACCACGCTACTGGTTAATGTACCCAAAAACATTGTTGACTTCGGATTATAGAAGTAGCTCCCGAATTTAGTTCCATTTATTCATGTGCATTTGAACAAGTTGTGAAACATTTTCTTCGTATTAACGAGGGGTTCTGATTACATTAGTTCTCTTCGATTTAAAGAGTTTCTCTCAAGGAACCAACGGATTATTTCGGTTTACAGAGGTTCGAAATAAGCGAGAGTTGACTGTACAGTCCTTATGAGAACTAAATGACATACAATCTAAATCTATTAACCCTCCAGTAGTAGCAACCGATCTGAGAGATCACCCAAGGTATTTTTTGCGCAGTACTCCGAGTAGGATTTTTATAATGAGATAAGCGACTGAGTACCTTTTAACTAACATTCCTCGAACACATTAGTGACGTCAAATCCTCAATATACTATACAGATTTTTAGTTATTTAGTTTCTATTCCGCTGTTACCGGGACAAGATCTATTAGGCTCATTGCGACTACTGACGCGACAGATTTTATCCTATCATTATTGCCTTATGAATCGTAAGCGCACCTTCGATTTAAAAAACCCAGACAATATTGAAATGATTCGTAAAATCATTCTATGTAATACGGAGAATAATAGTGATGTAGACAATTGTGATGAAAGTGTGGCAGATTCTGAGACAGATGTTTGAAGAAAGAATTGAGCATTAAGATACTGAACACGAAGACGATGTATCTAGTGATGAGGAATACATTACCGATAATTGATTTATAGCTAAGAGTTGGTTTATGTTTAATATATTGTGGAAAAGAGGATGCTCCACCTGAAGCAAGTCATTAAGACGACGTTTTGAATTATGTGAAAATCGAAGGCGGGCTGAATATTTTGTGAACAATGTGAAACCTATTTATGTTTAGAACATTCAAAAATTGTCAAAGCTTTATAAATAAAATTAGTGTAGTAAATAATAGTTCAAAAGTTGTGCTAACAGAAAAATAGTTAAAAGTTGTTATGATAGATAAATAATATTTTTATTAATGTTATTATTATTATGTGCATTCCTTTAAAAATCAAATAAAGTAAATTAGAAAAATAAAGGTGATGAAATCATCAGTAAAACGATTGAATTTCAAGAGGTGATCTGTCAGATCGTTGCGACTGTTGGTGTTAGTCCTAGGGTTGCGACTACTGGAGGGTTTTTCGGTTTATAGAGGTTCGAAATAAGCAAGAGTTGATTGTACAGTCCTTATGAGAACTAAAAGACATACAATCTAAATCTATTAAAATAAACTCGTAGTAAGCAGCTAACAGCAAATTATTATCTACATCAAAAATAATACAGTGCTGGCAAAATTAAATAAATTTAAAAAAAATCTACAAATTCTTATTTAAGAAGATAAATATATCTTATAAATAATAAAAGCAAAGATATGAGCTAATGAAATAAACAATGATGAAGGAATAAAGGTCTTATTTTGCTTTTCGGCATTTGAAGATCCGTCTTCTTCGGTATTTAAGAAGGGTCTGTCAGTGATCGGCAAAGTACTGCCCGCGTGCCAAGTGTGGCCCGTGGCATGGTCACACACAATTATATAGAAAACAAAATTTATATTATGTAAAGCTAGAATATAATGACTGTTGAAGAGTCTGAACACTTGAATGGCTTTTAGACTTTGCATTTTTTTTACAAATCTTCTCAGTTTCAATAAATTGAACCTTGAACTCCAGGAAAGAAATCAATTCATCCATGATATTTGGAGTCATATCAAGGGGTTTAAAATGCAATTGAAGCTATTTTTCCTAACAACTAGTCAAGAAAGATTTTACTCATTATCCAAGACTAAAATCTATTGCAGTTACAGAAGAAAAACTTAGGAGCTATGAAAAAAACCTGGTATATCTTCAAGAAGAATTTGAAAGAAGGTTCCAAGATTTCAAATTTATTGAACAGGACCTGAACATTGTTAGCAAGCCATTTAATGTGGATTGTGAATCGGTTGAACCAGAATTGCAGCTCGAACTGATTGAGTTGCAATGCAACAATGAAATGAAGCAACTGTTTATCAGCATTTCTAAAATTCCAGGAGTTCCACAACGCCTTGTCAAAATCAATTTTCCCAAACCTGAAATCTCACGGTCAGAAGATAATTTATGTTATAGTTATAGTTTACATCTTCCTACATCTGAGAACAGCCATTATCTACTATAAATTTTCACAAAAACAGCGTCAGGAACCGATTGACCCAGCATCATTTATGTTCACTACAGCGAGTCAGCACATCCCATTTTCTACCAGATTATGAACAACTTTTAGAAGCTCAGTCACAGTTTCATCTGTCACATATGCCTTCGTAGTCTTCTAAAAAATAATACATTTTTGTAGGTTTTTGCAAGTTTTCTACCGTTGTACCATATAAGTTGATTGTAATGAGATAGTCTAAAATAAAGTTTATCACTTGTAAAACTTTGCTTTGTTCAATTTCTTCGGCCCGCCTAGGTGTTTTTCTTTTTCAACCGGCCCTTCCCTCAAAAAGTTTGCCCATCTTTGGTCCAAGTAGTCTGAAGGTACTCACTTCCAAATGACCGTAATTTCTACACATGTTTCCTTAGCGTAGTGATTATCACGAGTGCTTCACACAGATCCTCGGTTCAATGCTACAACTTTATGCTACTTTTTTGTTATTTTAAACATATCTTATATATAGATGTAGATAGTTGGGGTAGGCAGTCATAGATACACAGCAGATCAAAATAAACTGCCTACCCCAATGATCTACATCTCTAAATACTTCACAGTCAAATATACCTTATGAATATCTTAATTATTTATAGAGCTCGAAGGGTAAAAATAAATTCATTAAATAATCCAGATATAGATATAGATTAGGCAGGAGCGATAAGGCCGGAGAACCAATATTGAGAATCTATAAAACCATGTCCCGGGAATTATTACGAAATAGGGTAAAATTTACTGTGTAAAAAATTGATAATGTAATATGTCTGTCTATTTTAATTCCAAATTTTAATATTTGCAAAGTAATATTTTTCAGTCAGAGGGCTTGACAAATAATGCATACATTTTTTGCTTATTTAGATATACATATATATATTTGAGTTACAGGTAGTGGATGAAATCCCCCAAAATCTATTCTTTTTTATTCTCTTCTAAAAGTAGGAAATAAGTTTTCATTATAATCCATGAAAAATTCATTTAATAATCTAGAGTGTAAGATTGCTAACGATTAGAGTAAAACATTTTTTTTTTTTTTTTAATTTCGACTAAAGAAAACTTTGCGACCTCAAGATGACATAATATAATGAAATTTTTACACAATTCTTTTCAGCCATTTCGCCACTTTTTTCGTATCAGGGTTTCTCAGATTCTCTAACTTCTTTTTTCGCTCCACTCTAATATACAATCTTGATGTCACTTCTTGTAGCGAACCTATGGAACTAATCTCTAAGAATGAGTGGGTTACCTACACTGGGCAAAAAAGTTATCTTTATGGATAAGTCCATTGTTGACAAAGTAAGAAGCATTGAGGATTTTTCGAAGGATTTTGGGTTGTAAGAATTGAATAGGAGATGAATTTGATGGTTTTGTGGAGCCCAAAAGCTCAACTCGACCAAATAGGTCTAATCACAGTCATGCATATGAGTCTTTTGTAATTAATTGGGAGCTTTGAATGTTTGTCTAGTAAATGTTGAAGTAGTCTGTAACGACGGGCAGTTTCTTGTCGTTTTAGTCTTGTAAATATAAGAGGATAATGGAGGAGCCTTTTTTTTGCCTAGTGTACATCATAAACTCTTCTTTTTACCTGTGTTGGGATACATAGGTATATAGATATTTCGTCTTAAAGGAAATGGAATTTAATCTTGGTTTGATTAAATCAATGGAAAGAGATTTAAGTATAAATTGAAATAACCCAGTATTATCATAATGAAATCTCTCCCCCTAAATACAACATGCCTTTGAGCCACAGCCTTCGATATAAGCATAATGCTTAAGAAACACATCTCTCTTCATCAAGTTGATGAGCCCTGAGATAGCAATCTGCCCTTCCCCACCCCTTCCTCTTCCTCACATAATCTTGCCATTATTCAAGATCCTATCTCCCAGAACCGCTTTTATTCCTTAATTAAACCTCTTTAGAGCCCTTTAGCTTTTTAAAAGGAACTTTTGATAAGCTTGATGTCCTGGTTTCCTTACCTTCATCCCCGGTTTGAAATCTCTTTGAATCTCGGTAAAGGACCTCAAATACAAACCCGTAATCTACTTCCTATCAGGCCCAAAGGGAAATACTCCCTTTTCAATTCTGCAATTCCGAAAATAAAAAATACTCCCCACAATAGATATTCTTAGAAATGAATTTAAATACTGAGAATTACAATCCCTATCTAGTTCCACACACCACTATAATCCTCCTCGCAGGTTAAAAAGACAGTGGCCTCGAGATCTATTGTAAAGATCGACATGGAGTCCTGGAAATGCCCAGCTCCTCAACTCATGGCCTGAGTGACTCTACAAAAGCGCTTTCTCTCATCCTCCTCTGATTTTTACACACAGGTGCAAAATGCTGAGATAGTATCTCTTTGAACCTGGCCTGTTCCTTCATAAATGGTGGGGGACAGGATAAGTTCGGGAATCCCTAGGCAGGGTGTATATTTATATATGTAGAGTATGATATTATTTTTAATTATAATTTCATTTTTGTTATAACTATATTGTTTTTCCTTATTTTTTTTTATTTTTTATTCTTTATAGTTTGTAAAGTAATCCACATTTTTTATTGCCCTCTTTGAGACAGATTATAATACTTGTTGAAAAAAGTTGTTACTTACTTGTTTTATAACGAAAAGGTTTGTTCATGAAGAAATCTTTAAAATAAACATATAATTATTATACTTTATTTTTAAACATCAAGCATTCATTTACCACCATAATAATAATTTTTTAGAATACATTTACATGCTTAGCGTGTTTTTCGTAATATAGTGGAGCATCGGTTATCTGAATGTCAATTATCATAACCTTCAAATAACGGAATTTTTTTCTTTTCTTTTTTTTTTTGTAATTTAGTATTTTTCAATATATTTTTATTTTATTCCAGCAACCGTATATAGGGGAGCTCAACGCATCTCTCAGAAACTACAAAATGTAAACTTAGATTTCTATATCTGTGTAATGATAACTATACACCTAATCAGACCAATTATTTGTTTCTCTGAATCCATTCTTATTTATGAATGGTTTTAGATATATAGCTCATCTTCAATCTTAAATCGTTCTTTGTAAGGTATATATCGAATTTGTGATCACTTTATGTTTTTGAAATACAAATAGGAAACGAATAGTTCTACCATTAAAGGACAAAATGGAACTGTATATTTACATAAATTTTTTTAAGCGAATTTCGATTATCCGAACCAGCGCTAAAAACATTAGATCGGATAATCGACGCTCTACATTTATATGAAAATAACCATAAATTTAACAGATACTCGGGGGCGAAACTAAAATACCACGTAAAAAAACAGTCTAAAAATAATAATTAATTATTAATATGTACCCAGATTTGTTTGAATGATCAGATACATATATGTTTCCAATAGCTCCATTTGCTTTTTTTGGGGGAGGGGGGCTGGGGAAGAGCTTAATGTTCTTATGTACTTCAACTAGAGCCAGGCGGGTTATCCTACTTCCGGTGTCGATCTCCTTTCCAGGCTCATTAGCTTTCTCCGTTTTAAGATGTCCTTCCGCCATCTTAAAACAGTATCCTTAAGGAGGAAAGCTAATTCTAAGTGGGAAAGGAGAGTGGCCAAGGATGTCCTACGGCGTCCAAAAATCGTCTGACCCTGGCAGATCTGAAAAACAGTATCCTTTTGGCAACCATAAAAACATGTTTCATTGATATCTTTGTTTAATCTTGTATTTTGGCATTTCCAACAATCCACTTGGTGCTTTAGTGATCTAAATATTGAGGTTCTACTGTATGCGTTTTTAGAACAGATGATGAGTGTTTAAAATTCGATAATCTTCTCCGAATAAAAAATTCCAATAGACGTGACAAATAATTCATCAATTTTAAATCTAAAAATAAATATATAAAAGATTTATAATATAGGCATACATTATTATTATTATTTTTTTTTTTTTTACTTTTATGTATTTGATTCTAGCTTTAAATCTGCCTTTAACAGTACTTTTAGTTTTTATTCGCCAATGGGTATCAGGTAAATTATTATTTATTTATTTTTAAGCAGCCATTGATCCTTTGAACTTGAGAGTAAAGCATGACAGCGACAAAGTTTCAACTAAAATTAACTCCGATAGGGAAACTAACCATGGCTACAATTAGCATAGAATTATGTCAGTAATACGGTTAGAGCTACCCCATTTCCATATCCCGAGGGGCAACAGGCACACAGCGGCACAGAAGAGAGTTAACACCAGGAGTAGAGATAAAATCACATCTGCCTAGGAGAGTATGAGAGGATACCATAAAATATTTATGTTAGAGGAGAGAGCAAAAGAGAGAGGGAGAGAGAATGAGAGCTGGAGAAGAAGCGGCATTACCATATCTAAGGGATTGGTCTAAGTGCCAACGACGATGGAGATATAAAAACAGCAAGGCTCAGCCTGAATTCTAATTCTAAGACCTCGCTCTCGGCTAAAAAGAGATCAAATCCAGTATTGTGTGTAATTAAGTGTTGAATGATAGGAGCAGGGCCTCTATAGAATACTAATGCCCTCATTATTTATAGCGGTTGGGAAATTTAACCGCCGCACCCTCTCCACCATCCCTTTTTAGATCGGATATCGAAAAGGCATTGGAATATGCTCTGCGCTTTTTAAATTTAATAGCCTTCTGTTATTTATTTTTTGTAAAAGACATTTTATATTTAATCATTGTCTGTTGAGGAGATGCACTGACAAGGGGAGGACTCAGTCTCTCACGGATCTTGTTGGCAATTTTTTTTTTTGAGGTTTCTGCTCAAAAAATATTAGACACGTAATTTTTCTTTCCGTTGGCCGTTCCGACTAATGGGCCCTAGTAGCCTAGAAAAAAAAATAAAATAGCATTAAATTCATTTATTTATATCTCGAGTTTAAATAATGATATCGACATGATTCTTGGACCAAGATTTGTTTTTATTTTTGATTGCGGATTTAAGAAAAAATACAGCCGCTCCATAGATTTTGGGTTAGGTTAATTATATACTAAAAAAAAAAAAAAAATTGAATTTTCAAGCAAAGTACCTCTATAGATTTTTTAACACAAAAATTGACTTCAGATTCTAATTCAGCACCCTCAAAAACATTGAAAAACGTTTATTCAATAAAAATAAAAAGGATAATTTTTCACCCTCTTCGAAGGGAAGAAATTTTTAAAACGATTATTGGTTACTTACCTTTAAATAGCTAATACTTTGTCACTTAATTCATTCATTAGTATCACTGGAAAGAGGAGAGCCTCAGCTTTCTTTTGATGTATATTAATGCAAATTTCGATCAACAAAAAACTATTTAAAAAATTCGCAAATTTTTATTCTTAACTTGAGTTTGAAACCAGATTTGAAAATGAAACCAAAGTTAAGGAGTATTTCCACTCATTAATTCATGTTTTGTCAATTTAAACAAAAATTACCTACCATTTGGTCTGTCACATTTTGAAGCTTACGAATTTTTATTTTCATTTTTGGATGAAATTTCGTATTTAAGGGTTCTTTTTAATGCTGAATTCGAATCCGATGTCGGTTCTTGTAAAAAAAAGTATATTGAACGTAGTTCAATGAAAAAAATATTTTTTATTTTTATTGAATAAACGTATTTCAATGTTCTTGAGGGTGCTGAATTAGAATCTGACGTCAATTTTTTGTGAAAAAAAATGAATAGAGGTAGTTTGCTTGAACATCTAATAATTGTTTTTAGAATTTAATTAAACTAAACCATACTCTATGAACCAGCTGTATTTCTCCTTAAATCAGCAATAAAAATAAAACTTTTGGTGCAAGTATCATGTTGATATCATATTTAAACTCGAGATATAAAATAAATAAATTTAATGCTATTTTATTTTTTTCTCGGGTTCTAGAGCCCATTGGTCGGAACGGCCAAATATGTGTCTAATATTTTTTGACCATAAACCTCAAAAAAAATTGCCAACAAGACCCATGAGAGACTGAGTGTGTCCTCCCCTTGTGAGCTACTAATCTAATGGGTGACACAAGATTTCCAGCTTTCCGGTCAAAGAAAAAAAATTATCTTTATCTCATCCAAGGATAAAGAAACAAAAAACCCTCCTGTGGCTCATCTAGCCTTCATAGGTTTAGTGTTACAGATTTTTTCATAGCAGAACAATAAATCAAATTGCTCTTTTTCCCCCCTAGAAAACAAAAACCAGGTTAGTATTGTAACCCATCAACTAATCACTAAAATCATTCTGCCATCACTCTAAAATGACTTATTAGACCAATTGCTCCTATCTCAGTGATAGGAACTTCAAAGTTAATCATAACTTTTCCTGATATTCTCTCTTTGTCCAAACTGCTGGCGTTCCTGAAGGTAGTATCCGCGGTCCCATCCTCTATACGGCGCATACAGCTGATATCCCAACCCATCCTAGTACCGTCCTCACCTGTTATGCTGATGGCAATAATAACAATCCCTTCATTGCCTCACAAACACACCAATCTCATGTCATCTACCTTCAAGTTTGAACTCATTGTGTCAACATTGGAGAATTACAATAAATCTCATCAAATAACTTTTAACCTTCCTTGTAAACCTACGACTCTCTGTCCTACAGTATCCTTCAATAATATTCCACTGATCCTTGTCGTACAGATCCACTATATAGTACTCCAAATGGACAAACGTTTAACCTGGAATCCTCATATAATACTTAAACGACAGGAAACTGCTTGTCGTTTTCGACTTCATCAACATTTGCTAGACAAACGCTCAAACCTTCCGATTTACTACAAAAAACTCATTTACATGACAGTTATCAGACCTATTTAGACATGGAGTTGGCTTTGGGGCTTAAAAAAAACCTCCAATTCTTCCCGCATCCAATCCCTACAATCTAAAATCCTAAATTATAAGTCCCCATTTTCTAAAGAGTCTATTCAGTTGGGACCCTGGATTTATCTTAGCACCGCCCTCACCAAGTAGGCTTACACATGCAAATGTCGTATCCAATCTTTACAATCCAAACTCCTTCGAAAGATCCTTAATGCTCCTTACTTTGTTACAAATAAATTTATCCATAAAGGTCTTAATGTCCCATATTTTGCTGATTTATCCTAAACCAGATACCTATCCTTTCAAAGTAAACTCTATAACTGCACAAATCCACTAGTCTCTCAAATTTCTTCCCATTCTATTTCCGATAAACCTCCGCAAATTTTTGACAAAAAATGAGGTGAAATTTGTTTTTTCTCCCAAAATGAGCCATTTTCAATAACGTATATCTCGAAAACCGTTGGAATTTCGACAAATTTAAATAGAATTAATTTTATAGGAAATTTAATTAGCTTTAATTTTTACTTGAAACATATTTTTCTAGAGTCCAACGAGATATAATTTGGGCTATCATCGAAAAACCCAAAAATAGAACCTCCTTCCCTCCCCCACCGTTAGATCACCCCCAGGGGCGAGGACTTTTAGTCTGTTTATCTTCCAACTATTCCTGACGAAGCTATGAAGTCAAAAATTATCATATATTTCATGCACTCTACAATGTGTTTATTGACTGGCCTAACTTTCAGTGATAACTTCCTTGGCATTTTATTCTATTAAATCTATTGGCATCAATACCTTCAAAACGTTCATCTTTAAAAGTGAAAAATACATTTTTATTTCCGTTAAAAGTAAATCTGATAACCCATGGTGCTTTTATTTAATTTAACATGTTTAGAAGACATGAGATTTCAAAACTTATGGTTTTGTGGAGAATAAGACATTTGCGTTTCTAGATTGGTTGTCTTTCCCACTGTGTGTTGTAGTGATCCTGTTGTTGTTGGTGTTGGGCCGGTACATTGCTTAATGTGAGTCACTAACTCTGTTGATCACCAATTCAGCATTAACGATTCCCCATTTCCACCCCCTTTGTACCAATCCGTTAAGACAGAAGAAACGAATAAAAAAAAGAGAGACAAAAAGTCGGTGGGGGTGAGGGGGTGAGGGGGCGTTAGGTTAAAGAGTAGATAAAGAGGGACTAACAGGATGAGCCCAAGTTTACATTGTGTGTAAAAGTTAGTAAGTAATTCAGGAGAGGGCGCTCGGGGTTTGCACTGCGTTAAAGCTCAGTTTGTCTTCATTAATGGCCCAAGCTACTTCCTACTTTGCATTTTAAATTATCGCTACCGGCGCCGACTCCTGCCGACTTCCCTCCAGCAGCTGTCTTCGACCGTCTCTTGTCCAGGGCAAGGCGAAAATAGAACAATAGTTAGCCAGCTGTTATTAAAGGAGAACAGATCAACTGGATCGTTCGGTCGTCAGGAAAATAATTCATAATTTCTTCTTTCTTTTTTTTAAAATTATTCTCTACTGTAATAAACAGTTTATATTTAATAGAATAAAATATTTAAAAAAAAAAAAAATTTATTGTGGAACCAAGTCCTAAAAGAATGACAAATTATATAAAAATTTTACACTAGAAGATCTCTAGGCCATCTTCTTTTCAGAAGCCTCGGAGGATTATCGGGACTGAAGTGGGAAGCAAGTTGAGAGACTAATGGATTTGAGTGGTTATGGAGCTTACTATGAAAGGATTATAAGGAACGTTAAGGTCTTTATGGATAAGCTTATTGGTGACAAAGTAAGGGGCATTTAGGATTTTTCGAAGGATTTTGGATTGTAAGGATTAGATACGAGATGAATTGGATGGTTTAGTAGAGCCCCAAAGCTCAACTCCGTACGTCCAAATAGGGCTAATAACAGTAATGTAAATAAGTCTTTTGTAATGAATTCGGAGATTTGATCGTTTGTCTAGTAAATGCTGAAGTAGTCTGTAACGACGAGCAGTTTCTTGTCGCTTTAGTCTTGTATGTGGATTCCGAGTGAGACGTTTGTCCAAGTGGAGTCCTAGGTAGCGGATCTGTTCGACAGAGATTAGTGGAATATCATTGACGGATACTGTTGGACAGGAAGTTGTAGGTTTACGACGAAGAGTAAAGGTGATTTGGTGAGATTTGTTTGGGTTTATTTTGATTCTCCATTTTTGACACCATTCTTGAATGTTTAGGATATAGGATGACAAATAAGTACAGAAATAAATAGATTTAGTTACATCTGGTCAGAGATATAGTAAAATGAAAAACATAAAAAATAAATAATAACATACTAAAAAAGAAATCGACTAATGTGTTCATAAAAAAATTCGGCTTGCACAATAAAATCAACAGTCTCAGCAGAATTACTCTTAAAAATACGAAATCAAAAGTTAAGTTTAGAGATGAAGTGCTTGAACAATATGAAATCCGAACTGGACTTCGACAGGGGGATGGACTCTCACAATTATTGTTTAACTGACTGAGAGTGGAACAAGAAATGTCAACCAAACATCAAGATCGACAGAAACATCAGACTTAATTGCCTAGCATTCGTAGATGATCTTACACTACTCTAAAAGAGTATGGAAGAAGCTAAACTTCAATTTTTAAAAAACTGGAAATAATTGCAGCAACAGTTGGACTGTAAATTTCATTAAAAAAAACTGAGACGAATCCAACCAAGACTGAAATAAGAGTGATTCAAATGAATAATAACAAACAAATTAGAATTGTATGTCAGTTCAAATATCTTGAGGAAATTATAACCTGGAACTGCAATGAGAAAGCATCTATAGAAAGCAAAACAATTGAGACAAGTACCAGGTCCTCCAAAAAGTCCTGTCGTTTTTTAAGACAATATTTTATATTTTTGTTTCAACACCGTGTGAATTCCTTTCTGCCTAATCCAATTTGTTCTTATGTAAACAATAATGTTTACTCTTCACAATAACAGTGGCAACCTTTAATTCAGTCTCTCTGTGTATTTTAGAAGGTGCGGTCAAAATGGTGAGCTCTAAAATTCAAATTAGATCTGCTTTGCTGCATGAATTCAAACGTGGTTCAAAAGCGACAGAGGCCGCTCATAATATTTTCACGTCTTTGGCAAAGATAGTCTTTGTGAGCGGAAGGCACAATTTTGGTTTTCAAAATTTCGGGAGGGCGATGAATCGCTTGAAGACGGACATCGGTCTGGAAGACCAAAAGTGGTTGAACAAGCACAAGTGCGGCGGGATATAATCACAGCAGATCCATGCCAAACATGTTCAGAAATCGCTGAACAGCTCAACATTTCCGAATGTACAGCTTGGAACTACCTAAAAGAAATGGGAAAAGTAAAAAAGTTTGATAAATGCCAACACCCTCCAGACTATGTATTGTAACTATTCGCAACCAAGGCCCCAGGTCGCTGTATTAACCGAAGTAAAACGACATTGATTCCCAAAACATAGTGAGTGCCTTAATTCATTTTATACGTTACCATTGTTTTCTCACATTGAATTCACCACTTCCAATCTAACTTTTTACGAATTACGAATGTTTCAATCCCGTTATATTTGAAAACAAATTTTAGTTAAATAATCTTTTTCTAATTAAAATTCCTGAAATTTGACATACGTTACCGTTATGGTAAAACTTTGGTGACACGTTAAATCTGTGGTTCCATTTATTAAATTTATGGTAGAAAAAGAAAGAATTATGAAATATAGCTTTTTTTTTTTCATAAAATTTAATTTTTCTACATGTTTCTCTTAGTCACCATTAAGTGTGAACATACTTTTGACGTACGTTATCAGCAATTAAAATTAAATAAATTAACCAGTTAATAATAATTGTTTGGTAGTGAAGGATTATTGAAAGGGTCTAAACATTCTTAGCAGATGTTAATAACTTTGGGGGGGTGGGGGAGGAACAATATTAAAATCCATAAACGTTTTACCAAACTGGAAAAAAAAAAAATTGGTAACGTAGGTTAAATTTCTAGGAAAAAATTAAATTTTTCAAACAAGGTTTATTACTATTGTTCCTCCTAAGAAATCGTTTTAAATTAGTAACCTTTAGAATCCAAATACCTCAAATCATAATGCTGACAATTTACAAACCCAGTTACGAATGTCAAATTATTAAAGGTTTTATTTCGTTTAAAATTCAAGGAAGCGAAAATTTGACGAACCAACTCAGATATATATTCTCAGGTGGTTTGGTTACATCATAGTACGCTACATAGCATGAATAAGTAATTTTTTAGCTAAATTGCCATTTTATTTGAAAATGACCCATATGCAATTTTATGTATTAACACCTAATTAAAATATTTTATGAGCTAATTTATCAATGTAATTTAATATAAATAGTTTGTAAACTTTATGACATATAACAAGCAGGTAACAATCAATATATAAGAAAAACCAAAGGGAGAACATTCCACATTTTTATTATTATCTAAAAAACTTCTCTTACTTGCTCAGTTCTTTTGTACTGTTTTCAACACCCAACCTTCCCCACAAAAAAACAACCCAAAATACTCTAAAATATTCGGTTCTTGTAAGAAATATTAAAAAAGTGCCGGCATCCTTTGGAGAGCTGTACTGACAGTTAAATAATTTACACCATGGCCAGACCGCTGCCCGGAAACGTAACCGATACAATAAGAAAAAATTCAGCTCCGTCATAAAATGGTTGGAGATATCTAGGTCTGAGGCCACCATAAAACCATATATCTGCGTGGGGAAGACAACTATTGTGCACCATACCGGGAACCCTGTGGAAAGTCTTCATAGAACCCCGTGTTTGGGTTCGACTCGGGTACCCATTAGTACCCGAGTCATTACAAGCACTAACAGGCTCCTTTGGTAGTAGTAGTTTTATTGCACCCAGTGGATTGTTTGTTTACACCTGTTCGTCAGCTTATTGTTAGTAGTAATAAGGTACGTTTAGTGGGGGATGTCTTTGAATAATAAATTCTTTGCCCATGCTTGTAAAAAAAACATTAGTTTTAGAATAAAGGATTTAATATTCTCTTAGGACTTATAAAATAGAAGTACAGAGAAATACATACAGGGTGTTTCAGGGTTAAGCAGCCAAACTGAAAATTTAAACCAAGTACCTCAAAACAAGAAACAAAACTTCTATGGAGCTATGACCGCAAACGCTTTCCTTAGGAGATATTCACTCCTAAAGATATTCATTTTTATGAATTATTTAAAAGATTCAATTGTCCTTCTTCTTAAAGACTTAAGGTCATTGGCCGGCTTTGCATATGCCATATGTCCATTTCACTTACATTATTATACAGCCTTGGCCAAAAGTATTAGGCACCTACATAAAAGTATTACGGAATAAAAATAACATCAACCATTTAAAACATATAAATTTTTAATCATAAAAAACACGATTTAATACTTCGTCATCAAACCATAATAAAACCCAATTATTCTTTTTGGCATGGAATTAACAAGATCACAAGTGTACAGTCTTCTTTAACTGTTTTTCCCCACTCTTCTTTTAATAATGTAAACAAATTGTCTTTGTTTGTAGGATTACGTTTACCAACTCTGATTTTTAATTTAGCCCACAGGTGTTCAATGGGATTGAGGTCTGGGGACTGAGGAGGCCAGTCAAGAACATTGATATTGGTTTTTCGAACTATTCATTACTTTTGTGTAAAACGTGGCATAGATAATTGTCCTGTTAAAAATAATATTGGCAATATCATCGGGTTCAAATATTTTTTTCAACTGAAGGCTTCAAAATTTGGTTAAATATTGATATATAAGTATCGCTATTCATCCTACCTTCGCAAGAAAACATTTCTCCAACTCCCGAAGCCCCATACAACCCCAAATCTTTATGTTTCCTCCACTATGCTTTACAGTAGGGACAACACAATCTGGGTTCTAGGATTCGCCTTCCGTCCTTACAAAATTACTCCGTACAAAAACTGCTCCAGGAGTTCCAGAAATCTGCACAAAATTAGATATTTTAATGAATTCGAAAAAATAATTATATTCTTGCATTAGAAACTTATTTTAGGGATTTTTCGCAACTTTTAATATCAATTTATGATAATTTAATTACTTCAAAGTTGCTTACGTCTGACCAAATTACCTTTGCCCAATCTTCAGCAGTCCAGTTTTGGTGGTTTTTCCCAGGCAAGCCCCTTCTTGCGATTGGCTTCACTAAGCCACGACATCTTCCTGGCTTTACATCCCATCAGACTTTCACTCCTTGTCTTCTTCTTACTCTCCGAGCAGAAATATCGACTGAACACAAGGTTTTCATCTCTTCAGCCAGTACTTTGGAGGTTTTCTTGCGATTTTGAAGAGATGTTCTCAGGAAAAACCTCTCCTCACGTGCACCTGTTATTTATTTTCTTCCTGCTCTAGGTAGTGAGAAAAATGTGTTAAAGATCCGCTGTCTCATAAGTGTATACTGAACAGCACATCGGGAGCACTTCATAGTTTTAGCAATCTCAGATTGATTATTCCCCTTCCGGCGACATAAAACCTTTGCACGTTCAATCTCACTCAGTTCTTTGAATTCAAAAAAGCCCAAAATGTAATTTTTTTTTTTTTTTTTTTTTTTTTTTTTTTTTTTTTTTTTGTAGTATTCACATTTAAATACAACAAAAAATTTTCTCAAGTTAAAGTAAAAAGAGCAGCGACTGTACTGAGTCCTTAAGTTTACATTATGGTTTCCCCTGGTGTATAAAGTAGGGGGCAATGGTTGAAAATAACCTATTTAAAGGAAGTATTTTTGTCAACAAAATGAGTTATGGGTGTAACAACGATTGAACAATTACTTATTGAAATTAAAAAGAGAATTTTTCATGGTGCCTGATACTTTTGGCCAAGGCTGTATAATGTCACCCCAAACGAAAAAATCCAAATAAAAAGCGGTGTCAGGTTTGGACAGCGAGCAGTTAGAGAGACAATGAATATATTAGTATTCTATATCAAAGTTATTATTCTAACTTCCACGATATAAGGAGGAAGGAATAAAGAATTTCTCAATATTGATGGCACGCGACCTCCGTAAAATGGTCGAAATGATCAAAAAATGTATAACCCGTTTATCTAGCTCTTTGACTGAGAAATATTTCTTCGAAAATAATAAAACTGCAAATGCTTATTTTTTGGCACTTTTTTTTCATAAATAAAACTTCAAGCGATTTGTGCGACCTTTTTTGCCCCTTTCGCTCAACCCTATTACGCAGTTCTACAACCAAAAGGTTGATTTGATTTTGGCTAATCTGCATGTTCTTTTGTGTGTTGAAACCGTAAGTGAAGTCCGTTTTTCTCCACCACTTACAGGCTTTTTTCAAAACCATAAAACATAATTCCAGTTTTGTAGTATTTATTAGACTTCTAACAGGTGTTTTTATTTTCATTAAAAATAAAATAAGTCTTTTAATGTTTTAAGCACTTACAATTTTCGAATATTAACCTCCCTGAGTTGTTGGTATAGACGTGAAGTTCAGACCGTGGATAAGAAGAAGAAAACCAGGAATTCTTTCAGAAATGTTGAGAAGTTCTTTGCTTACATGAATGATCCAAACAATTGATTCAGAAGAATGAATTTAAAAATATTCAAAGTACTCTCAATTTTTTACAAAATTAATTTTACCCCATTTCGCCATTATTCTTGGGCCCAGAGTCTTTCAGATTTTCACACTTTTTTTTTTTTTTTTTTTTTTTTTTTTTTTTTTTTTTTTTTTTTTTTTTTTTTTTTTTTTTGCCGTTTTCGCTCCACCCTACTTCACAATTGTAGAGGTAATAGTCGTTAAATTCAATAATGATCCTGTTTCAAAAATGTAATCTTATGGTAAAGTCCAAGTATTAGACCAAGACGTAGATGAAAGATTTGCGTCAGGCCTTATATAAAGGATATGGTTCTTGTGGGGGTGGAATGGAGGGATTTGTATGATCAGAGATTGCTGGTGTAGGCATGGAACCTATGATTTTGCTAAGCCTTTGTTTTATTTAACTATTATTGGATAGATCTCAGAATTCTCAAATCATGTCTAACCATAAATATTAGGTCAAAATGTTGTTTTTATTTTAGAAACCAAAATGTACTGATAACCGTGACCTTTCACCTACCGTACAGTAACACACTGCCATCAATTACTGAAGCAGTGGTGTCGACATTGTGGCGGATGAATATAGGGCAAGGCTACCGAGAAAGTAGTGCCAGGTCAGTGGGTAGAGGTCTTGGGCTCGTCTGATCTTTTGTCCTCCTCTGGTAGTCTATGGTCGTTCTTGGAACCTGAAAGAAGGGAGGCCTTCCCCGATCCGCGAATTACAGGCACCATTATTGTTGGGAGTAGTTACCTCGAACTAGGGTTCTCTTCTTCAAGAGTCAAAACAGTGTGGTAAACCAAATGTCTACAGAGCCCCCCTCTGCAACATGTGGAGGGAATGAGAAATAGTTTGAACAATAATATTTTTAAAAACATTAGAATAAGTTACAGTATAACCTCACTAATCCGACTTCTAAGGAACCAAGAGGTGGAGCGGGTCGGATTAACCGGAGATTTCAATAAATCACATGTTTTTCATAGTTAAAATTGTATTATAATTATATTATAAGTTACTCTATTAACATATTTAAAATGTAAAGGAAATAAAAGCGTACAATATTTGTACTGCTTTCGAATATTGTTGGAAATTAATAGTTTGACCAACAGATTGAATGATGACAATTAATAGGATTTGTTACAAAATATCCTACCACAACTACATCACCTGAATGCGTGAAATATTCCACCTGAAGTTCGGCAAAATATGAATTTCCAACACCATGGTGCTCCTCCACATCATTCGAAAGTAGTACAAAAATTAATAAACCAACAATACCCCACAAAGATAGGTAAAAATGCCTTTCCCTGTAAAATCAAACTCATCTGCCCAAAGAATTCACCTCAAAAAGTTGTATTTTCAATATCATTCAGAAGCCAACGGAAAAATTGAGGTCTATGGTCATTATGATTGGGTTTTAAACCTTACATTGAAAATCTAATAAAATAAATCATAAATAATGATAAATAAATAAATGTAATAACATAAAATCCTGTGTCATTTTATTGACAGTTTTCCTTTATTTTCTCTTAAACAATAATTTTTTCTTTGCTTTTTTTTCTAATGAAGAGTTAATTATGTTTAAAATACATATTTCCACTAAGCGATTATAATAATGTTTACACAAGTAACTGATTTGTATGCTAAATTAAAACACCATGTTTTTCCGGTTTTAAAAGTAAACTTCTTCATGAAATCAATACTTGATCATTAATTTGATCATACCACATGAAAACAGGTCAAATTTTCAAGTTTTTATGAAATTTGCATTTTTTTGGATAGTTTTTTTTCGAAAAACGGTAAGCGTTGTTGTCTTATAATACACATTTTAACTTCCCTAAATAAGGTTTTTAAATTTAAAATTCAAATCCTAATTGCATTGATCAGGGTTTGAAATCGATAATTAAAAAACATAAAAATAAAAATCAAATCTCATCAAAATTTTTATCGGGAATTTTTAAAATCATTTGATGATTTTTATTAAGATCGATTTTTATTTTTGATCATAAGTGATAATAAGAAAATCAAATTCTGATTATTATTTTTGAACAACCTTTTTACAATTAACAATAATAATAATTTTTGAGTAATTCCTTTCTAAATCAGAAAATTTGTTGAGTTATCTCCATGATATACTTTGAGTCTGGAGTAGTAGGATGAGAATAATATAGTCAACTATTATCAATAGAACATCTTTACTTTTGAAATCCGTTACAAATTTTGGCTTAAAAAAAAAAAATATTATGTATACATAAAATTAAAAATATTGGGATCTTGGGAACACAGTTCTAATCAAATCCTTAACAACGATCCCAAATATGTAAACAAAAAAAAAGTACGGAACAGAAAAGGTAATGGATTTGATTGAATCTTAATATAATGTTAGAATTTATTTTCTACTCTCTTTAAATTATATATATATATTGAAAATGTGTACATTAATATTGTATACAAACATATTAATCAATTTGTGTGTAAAAAGTGATTTTTATTTTCTGATTTTTTATCGCAATGTAATCATTATTATTTATGCAATACCGTATCACTCAGTGAGTGATCATAATTTTTAATCAAATCAATAAACATAAAAAATCAATTGAAATTTTGATTTATAAATCAGGAATGATTTTTAAATTAAAAATCAAATATAATAATTATTATATGATTTTTTGGAAAAAATAATTATTGATTTCAAACCCTGGTATTGATCCTTCTATACCATCATGTTTACCTCAAGTAACACTGTATTGTGTTTAGTTTATAGCAAACCACTTAATTTTTAAAATCGTTCATAATGAATTATCGTGAAAAAGTCGTTGTTAAACGTAAAAAAAAAAAAAAAAAATCAGCTACTTTTTGAGAGAATTCCGGTAAATTATTATGTTATTCCTCTGGCCAGATGTAACTGTGTTTATTTCTGTACTTATTTGTTATTCTTAATGGGCTTTGTCCCAGAATAAAATTAATTTTATATTTATATTATAATCACCCTTTTACTCCTGCCTAAAAAAGGCTGTTTTGAAATCGCCTATTTTGAACACTAACTGCTTAGTGCTAGGTTATTCCCAATTCATCTCATTTACTCATTTTATTCAGTTGCAAGTTTCTATAAATTTGCAAACGAATATGTGTAATTATATATAGAAGAAACAGTAAAAGGAAAATTTATGAACACTTTCTAATACACTGACAATGGGAGTCAGCCATTAGTTACAAGACAGAGGGTGTTGGCAGGTATATTTCTGTGTCAACCAAGACGTCACCCAGTGAACTACTGGCACAAAAGTCCTCTTTTCGGAAATTGCAGGGCA
This sequence comes from Euschistus heros, assembly GCA_003667255.2. Lineage (NCBI taxonomy): Eukaryota > Metazoa > Arthropoda > Insecta > Hemiptera > Pentatomidae > Euschistus > Euschistus heros. The sequence goes on from RCWM02000133.1 coordinate 2,365,316, forward strand.
AGCAATCCTTTCCCTATCCTTAGGGCACTTCTTGGAAAATAAAAATTCACTTGTGTCCTTGGGCTGGCATAGTCACCGTATGATAAAGTTTCTTTATCGAAACTGATCATTAATTACAGTGGAGCGGCGATTATCCGAATGTCAGTTATCAGAACGTTCAATTAACGAAACCTTTTTTTTTTTTTTTTTTGGAATGTACAGTTGGAACTCGTTAATTCGTTATATGCTATAATTCGTCATTTATTATTATTTTTTTTTTTTATTATCAACTGTGAATAACGAAATTAAATACGTATGTAATTCATTTTTTCCCCTTGCTACTTATTTAATCTTTAAACCACCTCATTTGGTTTGTCACTAAAAAATACGCCTATATTTATACATTTTGTAAATCATTTCATAGTAAAAAAAACAAATAGAACGAGCCCGGAGACGATCCCTCCCTCTGTTGATTGTTGTAAGAGATGAAAGGAAGAATGAGTGCAGTTGACGAATTACCGGAATTATTTAATATTTGAAAGCTCTTCCTACAAAAACAATAGCATCTGACTCAGCAACTTCTGCTCTAGGTTAGAAAATGAGAGAAGATAAGCAAGAGGTAAGCAGCTGGTTAAACATGGATAGTGCGGAAGTAGGATATGAAATTTTAAATGACAATGGAATTATAGAACTAGTGCTGAGTGCTCAAAATGAAGCTAGTAACGAAAAAGATGATGACGATGACGTTTCTAATTGTTCCACCATTCCAAGCAAAGAAGTAGAGGAAATGTTAACTAAGTGCATTGAGTGGTTTCGACCAGCAAAGTGAATCAGATATTTCACACCTGATGGGATGCGGCAACGATTTAGCTTTTTGTATGTTTTTTGTCATTGTCACTCAAGCCCAATGTGTATAATGTCCATCTGTTCGTTTTTACATTCAATAAATTGCAAAAAAAAATTTACCAGCAAAATTCTGTAATTCGTCATTTCCGTTCTTTCGTCACCCCCCTCTCACCCACTCATGACGAATTATCGAGTTTCTACTGTACTAATATTTTTGAACATTGCCCAGTAGTATGGCCAGGAACATGTGAGAATTGACAATGTGAAGGAAATCACTGATTAGGAGGTAAATGACGTATTATATAATTGTAAAAAAATATTAGTATAATGTTAAAAATTATTGTATTTTAAAAAAATTTAGAAGCCTGAAGATGGAACATGTCTTCGAAACATGTAGTTACTAACGAAAATAAATATAGGAGTTATGCCAAAGAAATATGTAATATAATGAATAATCAAAACCAGGATTATTTTTGTAACAACTCAATACTACGGGTATTATGTTTTCGTCATTATTATTGACCCTCCTTCCCGATAATCCGTCACAAACCCTACACACTTCAAGTCCATATTACGAGTTTGTGTAGTTTGAGATTAATAATTCAATTATATATTTTAAAAATATATTGACACGATTTGACTTCCATTCCGTTACTATATTGCACACACAACCCAGCCTAAAACAAGCTCCCAACAGAAACAATCCAACTCATGATTTTGAGCCTCGTTCCGAAATTAAGCCAATCGAACTGTTAATTAACCGATAGTTGAGGAGGCCGTGGACCGGACCACCAACAATCCCCCCCCCCCCCAGCACCAACAATCCCCCCCACCACCAACAATCCCCCCTCTCCCCCCGACAGAACGGAGATAACAACCAATTAGCGGGCCAATCGCCGCCCTAACTGCATTACCTTTCGGTCAGCTGTGTTAGCTGGGCTGAGTCCATATTAGCTGTCCGTCCATAGTTTTTACAAATCTAATACAGGTTTTTTTTGCTTGGTTTTTTTGTTTACTTTTTAATGCATAAAAGATTTGTTTGAATACTACGTGTCCAAGTCTGATTTTTAACATTATGTTTCACCTCATTTCACATCAACCTAATGCCGAATATGCTGAACTTTTAGGCAGTATTACAATCAAAAGGAAAACACTGAACATAAAACATATAAACTTCCGATTGGTGAAATCTCCCGAAAGAATTCAAAGTACGCTTTTACGTGCGAAAAATAAATAATAATAAATACCTTAATATCATACTACATCTACACAAACTGAATACATTGAAACGATTAAACCAAAACTATATTTATCGCTAATACAAAATTATATTTAGAGTTGCAGATTGGTGTGTTTAATGACTGCATACCCCGACAATCTACAACTCTAAATACTTATAGTCAACAAATACCTTATCAATACAAAATTATATTTATACGCGATACATCAATTTGAAAATTTAATGTTTTTGTTACTATTCTTGAAACTGCTTCTTCATAATGTTGCCTTGAGCCTAAAATTATATTCTTCACATCAATTCTCAGTGCACAATTAAATATGTTGCTTGAATCTCTTCTGGACTAAAAGGTCCCTCTTCCTCTACAAAATTCTCTCTCTTCTCTTTGACTGCCTTCTTAATTTTGTGTCGAATTACTGCTTATTTCTAGTGGGCTATACAATCTCATCAAAACGGAATACATAGAAACTTCAAGATGCCTACAATGATATGGAGATTAAGAAATACAAATTAATTGGCACACATTTAGACGCTGCAAAACGTTTAGGTACTTTGGGTCTCTAAGAACAGAAAAAATATATGTATATAAAATTGGAGACCGAAGTAAGATTAGCGGCTGGCAGGAAATGCCTTTTTTCCCTTAGTAAATTTATGAGTTCTCGATCTGCCAAAATCGCGGTCTAGAAAGCTGTAATAAGCCCAGTTGTGACTTATGGAAGCAAGTGTTGGGTGCTGTGAGGATTTGGGGAAGAAATGCCCTCAGAACAATTTTCGGTCCGGTGAATGGCAACAAGAATTTGAGAATCAGAACCTAACTGGAGCTGAAAAAATAGTTCGGTGAACCCAACATCATTTCTATAGTCAAAGTAGACAGATTAAGGTAACGCGGTTAAGTGCAAAGGATGACAGAAGATAGGCTTCGGAAAAGGCTGAGGTGGCTGGAGAATGTTCAGGATGACCTACTAAGACTGGGAGTGAATGGTTGGAGGAGGAAGGCGAAAGATAGATAGGAATGGCTGTCTGTACTTTGTGATGCCAAGGTCCGACTAGGACTGTAACGCTCAATAATAATTAAATAAATAGAATCTTATATATTTTATTCTTTACATTGCGAATCCAATTTTTACATATTAGATTATATTACAAATAAATTAAAGTATTAATACAAGTTTTACAGGGTGTCCAAAAAGAGTATCGGGTATTTGTTACTTCGATAAAACAAAAACAACTTAAATAAAAAAAAAGTTTATTGTTAACTATTACAATATAAAGTGGAAAATTATTTGGAAAAGATGATGTTATCTAAATGGTGTCCGTTATGCTGCTGGCACTCTTCTAATCGGAAAAGAAGATTGGCGATCACATGCTGACACATTGCTCTCGATATTGCTGCCAATTCTGACCTGATGTTTTGCTTCCATTGCTTGATTTAATGTATGGCAAGTGGCCTCATATTGTTGAAACCACGTTCGTGGGTTGAAACCTTGAAATTCCTGTATTTCTGAACCCAAAAAGTATCGCAGCATATCGCAGTAACGGTCACTACTCACATTGAGTAGTCGGCCTCGTCGATCTTCATGAAAATAAGGACCAATTATGCCTCTAGCAGACATAGCGGCCCAAACTACGACTTTTTGGCTGTGCAAGGGTCGTTCATGCTATCGTCTCGGATTTTCCTCTGCCCAGTACCGACAATTCTGTTTATAGACATGACCATTCGGATGAAAGTTTGCTTCATCACTGATGAGTATGTTTCAAAATTGTTGAAGTAGTTTCTGTTCTGTCGAAGTACCAAATACCCAATATTTCTTTTGGACACCAAAAAACTCAAGAATATGGTTTCAACAAGAGGAGACCACTTGCCATACATGAAATCAAGCAATGAAAGATATTAACGAATTATTCCCTAATAAGGTCATTTCGCGTAGGAGTAACATCAACTAGCCTCCCAGAAGCCCCGACCGTAATACACTTGACTATTTTGTATGGGAATACCTTCAAAGTAAGGTCTATGAGAATAATCCAACGAACCTGAAGCAATTGAAGCAAAACATCAGGTCAGAAATGGCAGCAATATCGAGAGCTATGTGTCAGCATGTGAGGATCGCCAATCTTCGTGATTGATTCGTGATTGATCTATTATTTTTTTTAATCTTCTTAGAAGAGTGCCAGGAGCATAACGGTCACCATTTAGATAACATCATCTTTGCCAAATAATTGACCACTTTATATTGTAATAATTAACAATAAACTTTTTTTTATTATTTTAAGTAGTTTTTGTTTTGAAAATACCCGATTCTCTTTTTGGACACCCTGTATAATGTATGATAAAGTATCGTATAAAATAATTATATGAAGGATATGTATACACAGCATTTGGTAATAAACCAGTTTAGTAAGTCTCTACATGAAAGGTCCTACAACTAATTAAACAAAGCTATAGTTAAGAAAGAAGAATCTTTAAAATGATGGATAGTTTCAATGAGATACGTTCTTAAAGTTCTTAATATGTAGGCATGTACTTAAAGACTGCTGGTTGTAGATGCTGATGAGGGACGCTGCAGTATTAAATTACATAAATAAGTTATTATTTATTTGTTTTCATTCCTTGTTGAAGATTTAATCAAAAAATAATTTTTCACAATTTTTTTGTAATTGGAAATCCCCTCTGAAGCTCTGAAGTATATCTTTTAAAATGGACTTGTCATTCACTTACTTTTTTTCACATTCATTTTGAAAGCTCTGTTGGTGTTGCTCGGTACGAAAATTTGATGATCAGAAATTTAAAGGGCAATATTTTTGTTATGTAATATTTGTCGATAGGACCTACCGTTTAAGAGCTATATTGGTTTGAATGAAAAAAGTCACGTTTTAACGTTTTTTTCACCCTCGAATGTGTAACATTTTTTCACTCCTAAAAATGTAATATTTTAATATTTTGACAAATTCTAGCTTGGTGTTGCTCGAAATGAAAATGTACCGACGGTTTTCCCATCAGTAATTTACTGAAAAACATTTTTTGTTATTTTATTTCATATTATTGTTGTTTATAGCTATATTGGTTTAAATAAAAAAGTCACATATGAAGCCCCTATTTCTTCTCAGCTTTGTATATTTCGAAATATCATTAATTGATAATTTAATTTAATTATTAATTTAAGTAATTTGATCATTTAAATGCTAAAATGCAAATTAGAAAAGCAGTACATCATTGGCATACCTTTGATCTATTATTTTTTTCTTAATCAAGGAGAAACTGAGTTTTTTACTATACCATATTTTGTATTATTACAAGAAATATGTAATTGACATTAATTAGTTTTATTATTTGATGACTGATCCACCTAGAAGGGGAGGGGGATCAATATAGAGACGGGTAGGGGGGGAGGGGGAGAGGAATCTTTGGAACTAAGGCTTAGGCATGAGCAAACATGAGGCCCTAATTATAGCACGAATCCTCTTACAGCCAAGGTGAGCTCCTCGTTTTAATTAGCAGGTTCCCGCGCGCGGGATCCCGTTGCCATGGCGACCCCCCCCCCCCCCCCCCTCCGAAGAGATTAATACCCAGATCTAGGAGGCCGGTTAATGGTCTCTCTTCATCTTGAGTCCTCTGTCGCCTGGGACTTCCTTCGATTAGTCTCCTAGTCTTCTTCAAAGGGTTTCGATACGTGTACTCCGGAAGTTCGTCTGAAATCTCTTGAGGGTTCCACATGTACTCAATATGCCAAGGAGTAAAGATGTTACATGATTCAGTTAGATTTATGATTTATTTCTGTTTCTCCTTGACTGGGAAAAACAATAAATCATATCTAATCTACCGGTTTTCCATTTACATTTTAGAATTAAAAGGATATAAAAATTACTATATTTATTTTTTTTCTCTTTCAAATTTTGATTCACACCTGTTATTAGGGTAACAATCAGTGAATGTGATGAAATTGTAATACTACAGGCCTTGTATGGTGTGTGGGAGACTAGCACTCAATAGTACCTCCTCCTGGCATGGGTTAAAGAGATTTATTTGAGCAAATCTCTCATCCAGCTTCTTTTAAGCCTTCTGAGTGTTTTTCCAGGTATGTCAGTCGTGGCCATGTCATTAATGAGTAAGTTGTTATGTCCATGAAGTCTGTCGTGAAATCGTATATAAAGGTCATGTATATGCTCCTTAATGCGGGTACTTCTAAATCTGTGTGAAGTGTGTGGTTTCAAACGTACCAATGTGTCCTTATGTTCAGAAATGTTAAAACTATTGTTTTTAGTATATTTATAGCTTTTCCTATTCTTATTATATTTTCTAGTGATCTCTTAAGTGTTATAAGTATATTATCCTTAAGGACGAAAACTAATATCTAATTGTGGATGGAGAGAGTGGCCAAGGATGTCCTTCGGCCTCAAAAAATCGTCAGATCCTGGCAGATCTGTAAAACAGTGTGCTATAAGGACATTTTTTGTCCTTAAGGATAATATGTTTTTAAGTTATCCGAAGGATAACATCCGTCCTTGTTGTCCTTAAAAGGACACTTTTTGGAAATATTAGAATATTTAACTGTTCTAAGATGGCGGCAGGATATTTATTCGTTGTTAACGCATTCTACGGGAGGCTGGGGATAGTACGACCCCTTCCCGTTTAATATTTTTGCTAAAAAGGTATAGAAGAGTGGCGGTGGGGGTTCGGGGCGGGTTTAAGAGATGGCTCCTGGTATAAGGACACTGTTTTACAGATCTGCCAGGATCTGATGATTTTTTGAGGCCGAAGGACATCCTTGGCCACTTTCTCCATCCACGGTTTTTGGTAATCCATTCCGTGATTAGTCTGAGTAATTTTGATTGGAATATTTCTATTTTTTTAAGGTGTGTATTTTTTGCAGTCCCGTATATTTGTGTGGCGTATGTCCATTAAGTAAGTAAGTGTATGTATTCAGTCGTTATCGGAGTTTTAATGTCGACCGTTTATAAAGCGTTGGATACTAAAGTTTCCAACTAATCTCTTGGTTAGACTGATACGTTTTTGTTTTACATGTGGGCGCCAGATCATTCTTGTCTGTCAGACGGGCAAGAGTCTTGTCTGAGTGTAAAGGTTATGTGCTGTGAATTGGTGTAATTAAGTTGTATTTTCCAGTGTTTGAACCAGTCTTGTAGTATTGTTAAGTGGTGTTAAAGAGTTAATGATTTTTGTCTAGTTAATATTGCTGTTTCATCAGCGTATGTGGCTGTCAATGTATGATTACTTATATTAAAATAACAATTAATGATTATTCGATATAAACAATGTCGAGAGAAACAGCGGTTTCTACTATTTTTATTCAAACCAATTGGTTCCTAAACGAAAGGTCCTAGCTACAAACGTTATACGAAAAAAAAAATTCTTCATTTATTTTCTCATCAGTCTAACCTTCAACTGTCTTGAAAGTTTCGATCCCATGCCAAAAAACTATATTATGTCAAAAAAGCCCCAAAACTTAACTTTTTTGATTCAAACCAATATATTCCTAAAAGGTGGGTCCTCACGACAAATGTTATATACCATAAAATATCTTCCATTAGAGCTGTTGTTTTCGATCCGAGCAACGTCAGGGTGAAAAAAGTTGAAGTTTTTGAAGAAAAGAACTAGAGTGTGTCAAAAAAATCCCCAAAACTTACAAAATGTTGGCAAAACGTGACTCTTCTCATTGAAACCAATATAGCTATAAATAACACTAATATAAAATAAAATAATAAAAAAATAACAAAAAATATTTTTCCGTAAATTACTGATGTGAAATTTGTCGGTAAATTTTCGTTTCGAGCAACACCAAGCTAGAGTTTGTCAAAATGTTACATTTTTAGGAGTGAAAAAACGTTACACGTTTGAGAGCGTGAAAAAAAAACGTTAAAACGTGACTTAGTTCGTTTAAACTAATATGACTCCTAAAAGGTAGGCCCTAGCGACAAATATTATATTGGAAAAAGTATTCTCGATTAAATTTCAGGTGACTTTCGTCAAATTTTCGATTTGATCAACATCAACAGAGTTAGCGTGTCAAAATAAACATTTAACCAAAAAGTATAGACACCCAGTAAAAATACATATCCATGTCTATAAAACATTATTTAAAACTGAATAAGAGGTAAGGAAATGGCTGATAAAGCAACAAAAGAAGCTCTATCCCTCCCAGGAAACTTGCAAAATCTTTCTAACGATATCAGAACTCGAACGCCCACTTAGAGAGAGATACGATATCCCAAGAGTGGCAGGCATTTTGGGATCACAGCTGTCCTAGAAAACTCAATATAATTAAGAAGGACGTAAAACTATGGAGCAGTTTCTGCCGTACTAAACTAAGATAAAAAGTAATCTTAACGCGATTAAGAATTGGCCATACAAGAACTACACACCTTCACCTTATAACCAGAAAGGCTCCTCCCAAATGTGAAATGTGCGGCAATGGTTTTTCAATACCCCAACATGTTTAACGAGTGCCCTTACTACACCAAAAGGCTGACTGAATCGGGGATACCTCGAAGCATCTCAAAAGTGCTGGGAAACGATGAAAAAATTATATCCCCTGCTTTACAGACAAAAACTATATCATAAAACATATAAAGAATAGATAAATCATGAACGTTATTTTCTATACAGATCGAACGAGCATGACTCCTATGTTTTACGCTCGGAAAACCTCAAATAAATAAATAATTAATTAATTGAAACTGGGAACAAAAAAATAGAATAAAAAATCATTGTTGCCAATAAAATAAGTACAGTAAGTAATTGTACAGCACATAAAATACTTGCTGTATTGCACATCTTCCCTCACTCAAAGGCATTGTTTCGTGATAATAGTGAAATTCAAATTCTGGAAGATGTTTTTTGGCTGAGGGTCTATACTTTTTTGGTGTTACGTTTTTTTCAGACCCAAAAATGTAACAGAGCTAACTCGGTTGGTATTGCTCGGATCGAAAATTTTGCCGACCGTTTCCTGATCAGAAATTTAATAGAGAATATTTTTTGTTATATAAAATTTATCGGTAGGACCTACTGTTTAGGAGCTATATTGCTTTGAATAAAAAAAGTCAAGTTTGCTTATTTTTTTAAAAAGTATTTGTGCTCTCCTGACACGCTATATCTCTGTTGGTGCTGCTTGAATCTAAAATTTGCAAACAGCTTTCTGATCAGAAATTTAATGGTGAATATTTTTTGTTATATAACATTTGTCACCAGGTCCTACTGTTTGAGTGGAAAGTTTTTACTAAATTTGGTATAATATAGAACCGTGGCGGTGAGGGATTCAAGAGGAGTTCAGAGATGGCACTAGGGTTGGGCGATAGTCGATAGTTACTATCGATTTATCGATAGGTCATGCCTATCGATGGTCACTATAGTGTCGAATAACGATAGATCGTTTTTATCCTTAAGTTTTGAAACTCCTCCTGTATCCTTTAATGGAGTACCATTAAATAATGTAGAACAGATAAGATACCTTGGATTTTATCTGGACAAGAGACTTACCTGGAACCCTCATACAAGATTGAAAAGACAAGAAGCTGCACGTCGATTTCGACTATTACAACACCTACTTGACAAACGTTCAAATCTCCCGATTCACTATAAAAGACTCATATATATGACGATTATCAGACCTATTTGGACATACGGAATAGAGTTATGGAGATCCACCAAACCATCAAATTCTTCCCGCATCCAATCACTCCAATCCAAAATCCTTCGAAAAATCCTTAATGCTCCCTACTTTGTCACAAATGAAATCATCCACAATGACCTTAATATCCCATACGTCGCTGATTTGGCACGAACCAGATACCTCTCCTCTCATAATAAACTCACTGCTCATCCAAATCCACTTGTTGCACAACTTGCTTCCCATTCCATTCCTGGCAATCCTCCGAGGCGTCTGAAAAGAAGATGGCCTCGTGATCTTCTTTTGTAAATATTCATTAGAGTACTACCAATGGGTTTGGTATACAAATTGTATACATGTCATTATATCGCATATTTACTAGATGTGTTTTGTAATACAGTTGTAAATTTCTATTAATAAAAGAATAAAAAAAAAAAAAGTTTTGAAACTCTCGGAATTATGCTGATCAGTCTCTGTCCAGTGTCGAGTTTTTTTGAAATTGAATTCGGAATTCCTAGAGCTCATGAGTTCTCTCAAAGATTAAGCCAAAGGAAAGCAGAAATGCTAGTTTTTCTTTCGAGAAATATGTGGCTCAATGAGCACACTTGATTCTTGAAATTAACTATTTCGTTTTTTTTTTTTTTTTTTCTGAAGATTTGATTTGTTCATTATTATTGTAACCATTTAAATTGTAAATACTTTTTTAAAATTCAAATAAATTAGTTTTTTTTCTCTCGTCTTTATGATATAATCTTATAATTTATAATCCTGCAAATTTTCAATAGTAAGTAGATAATTGAATTTAATATAATTAGTTGAAATGCTTTAATGAATGGCTTCGGAAAAAAAGGAAGCAACTATCGAAAAACTATCGATAGCAATCGATGGTTCTCAAACGATAGTATCGGCCTATCGATAGTGCTAACTATCGACTACCGCCCAACCCTAGATGGCACCATCATTACCCCTATAACTACCATGGTTTCCCCCCCCCCCCCCCCACCTTTCAATATAATGGTCACAAACGAATACTGAACTACAGTGTTTTTCCAGCAAACATTAAACAGTTTAGTGATGCCTCGTCATTTCTGGAGGATTAAGAAATGTATTTTGGCTTTGAAATTTTTAGCAAAGGTATTTTTGCGATTATCAGGGTAAAGAGAACATTTTTTGAGAAATGTATTTTTCAATTTTTTGAAAATGGATTACGGCGAATTAAACTTTAAAATGACTAGGTTAGACTACTGTGTTTTCCCCCCTCGCCCTTAATATCATTCATAACACTTTCTAATTCTTTGACAATAACAAGCGTGCCTAATTTGTCTCAGCAATTAGTTCGGGAAACGGCAGGTACAAATTGAGGTCAACCAAGATTTCACCCAGTGAACTACTGGCACAAAAGTCCTGTTTTCGGAAATTCTAGGCAGAGAACTCATTCCCCATCCTTAGGGCACTTCTTGGAAAATATTTGCATTTGTCCTTGTTTGGACAACTAGACCATGAGATCATTACATTTTCTAATTTGCGACTTTCCTTAATATGAAATTACCATTGTGTTGGAGTTTGCCTAATTACATATATGTCCATTTTTATAAAACTATTTCTTTATTAAAAAAAAAAATAAAAAATTATATTGGTATAAGGTTGTTGCAAAAATAATGCAGGTTTTTATATTGGACGAAAAAAAAAAAAAAAATTTGTGTGGCTTATAATGTTGAGTGGTCAACACTTCTCTTGCAATGTCCCGAGTACTTTTGCGAGGGTTTTCTTCTACTAAAGCCCTCAGATGGACTTGATCAGCAACAGACCGTACTATTCCTTGTCTTAGAGATCAGAATCATAAAAAATTTTTGGAACCATCTCTTCCTTCACCTCAGGACAACACATATGTTACGCGCGGTTCGGACCTCGCTTCGATCAAGAACTCGTAAAAATAAATTTGATTAAAATCTTGTTTGACATGGTATTTTAGAGGTCCTTACTCATAGAAAATGTAACACAAACTTAACTAATATTTGAGGAAAAACAATCATTAATAACCATTTCCGGCAGAATGTTTCTCCACACTCGACACATAAAAATGAGTACCTTTTGTCGTCATAGGACCTACCAGAGATGGCCGAGAAGAAAACAAATCTTAAAATGCCTAAAGGCAAGAAAAAATCACCCATTCGCTTCCTTTTCCTTGCATGAAATTAAATAAAGAAGGATAGAAAAAAATAATAATAATAATAATAATAAACATTGTTTATAATCCATTAATTAGACTGGAGGATTATCTTTGTTTACTTTGCAAGCACTTGCCGAATCAAAATGGATATTCAAAACCCGCATTATTTTTGCACCAATGCAATTGTAAAATCTATTAATTTTCTAACTCGTATTTTTGTACTATCGAAAAAAAAAAAATGCCTTAGTAACTTTTTTTTATCGAAAAAAAAAAAATGTTGTAATCTAATCTTGATATTTCCAACCTTGATTTATCAGTGTTACCAGGAAATCCCCAACATAAAACCGAAATTTTCAAAATACGTTAGGGAAAATCGCAAATGAGGACATTTTATGACTTCACGGTCTAGTTATCCTACCAAGGACGAACACAAAATATTTTCCACGAAGTGTTCTAAGGATGGGGAAAGGGTTCTCTGCCTACAATTTCCGAAAACAGGACTTTTGTGCCAGTAGTTCACTGGGTGAAGTCTTGGTTGACCTCAATTCGTACCTGTCTTTACCAGAACTAATTGTTAGGCACAGCACAACAGACAAGTTAGGCACGCTTGTTGTCTACGAATTAGAAAGTGGTATAATATAGTCGTATAATAATGTGTTTTATATATATATATATATATATATATATATATATATATATATATATATATATATAGAGAGAGAGAGAGAGAGAGAGAGAGAGAGAGAGAGGTGTGTGTGAGAGAGAGAGAGATGAAGAGAGAGAGAGAGAGAGAGAGAGAGTGTGAGAGAGAGAGAGAGAGAGAGGAGAGAGGAGAGAGATAGAGAGAAGAGAGAGAGGGAGAGAGAGAGAGAGAGAGAGAGAGGAGAGAGAGAGAGAGAGAGAGAGAGAGGAGAGAGAGAGAGGAGAGAGAGAGAGAGAGAGAGAGAGAGAGAGAGAGAGAGAGAGAGAGAGAGAGAGGAGAGAGAGAGAGAGAGAGAGAGAGAGAGAGAGAGGAGAGAGAGAGAGAGAGAGAGAGAGAGAGAGAGAGAGAGAGAGAGAGAGAGAGAGAGAGAGAGAGAGAGAGAGAGAGAGAGAGAGAGAGAGAGAGAGAGAGAGAATAATCGGCTGCTTCTTTAGACCGCGAATGGTCAGCGATTAGGTGGCCAAAAACGCCGAATATTCGGCCACTTTTGTTAATTTATATTTCTACGTTTAAACAAAAAACTTTGATTGCAAAATTAATATGGTATTTATTGAATATAATTTTTATTTTAGATTCATCCTTACAATTTATTTAATACAGGGATAAGAACTGTGTGGATTTTTTTTTTTTTTTTAATCTATTCTTGAAGGTTATTATATCCTGAAGTAGCCAAGTAATGATTTCCATTTTGTTTCTAAATGAAAGGAGCTCTCGCTTCCCTTTTGTTAGCATGGATGATGACATGTCGTTTTAAAAACAAAAAGTGATCACAAAGGCGATGTATACCTCACAAAGAACGATTTAATACTTGAGGTGATATCTATTACCAACCAAATGATAAGGAAGATATTGAGAGAAACAAATGACATGGTCTAATTAGCTATACAGTTCTCAGTAGACGAAATTGTAGGTATGAATAGAAGTTCATTTTTTTTGCAGTTTCTGTGAAATAAATTGAGCTTCCCTTTTATAGACATTCATGGAAAAAATAAGTTAGTTTATTATTTAATTTTAATTTTAAATAAAAATAATTTTAACAATACAAATAAGTAATTATATGATCAATTTAATTAAAATTACATTAAAAAAAAAACAAGTTTCCGTTAACTGAAAGTATCGATAACTGACGTTCGGATATTCGGCGCTTCACTGTACGTTAGTTTACTATTACTTGTGTAAGTATTTGTTACAAATAAATAGTTCTCATGCAATATTTTTTTTTATTTAATAATCCTCCATGTAATGGAAACCTCTATTCAACGGGAAAATGGCCGATTCCCCAACCGTTTGGAGGTTATATCCTTATCTATACTACTATATAAAAGGACAAGCCAATTTTCGTTTGTGATCACTAACCGCGAAAACTACGGAACCAATCTGAACCAAATTTTAACTGCATTATCTTCATAGTTCAAGGCGGGTTTAGTAATAGTAAAATTTACAGATTTTCAATTACATTGCCATAAAAAAGTGATAAATATGTGGTGAAGTTTCATAACCGACCGACAGGTAGCGTGCACCATTCGAGAGAGGTTACAAAGAAACGGTGTTATATAGAGCTAGTAATTTATGATAACGTTTACTTATTTTTAATTAAATTGTTTTTAAAAATATTATAAATATATGTGGATCCCATTGCAGTTTAAAAATCGAGCGATATGTGGCTAGCACCATTCTGCAACAGAGTTTGCAATCGTAAAACTATTGAATCCAACTGTATCAGATTTTAACAACATCTTCATAGCTCTACGAAGGTTTACTATAATAATAATTTAAATGTATAGTCTTGAGTGACTGAAACGAGGTTGGCCAAACTGTAATATACTTTTATAATTAGAAATTAAAACCGAATCATATGAAATCTATAAAATTATTTCTGTCGCAATAAAAATTATTGCCGAATCAAAATAGTGAACCCTTGCTTTTTATATAGCGTGTCAAAATATAGTTCATGGGCCTTTAGTTGTAAGCACCAATAAAGCAAGAATTTCTTAATAGTCTTGTCTATCTGGATAACGAACTCTTACATTAAAATTAAAAATTGTCCAATTATGCAAAGTTATCTTCAAACGCGTAACCAGTGCAATTTTAATAAGGTTAAAAATGACTTCTGTGCGTGAAATAATTGAAGAAATTAAGCTGAATTGCATACCTCAATACAAGAATTTTATGGATAAACAAATATAACATTAATTATTAGTTAAAAATTATCTGAATTATTTATTTATGAGAACAGGAGATGCTAGTCCTAATAAATTTTAGTTGATTAACTTATTTATTTTTTAATTCAAAACTCCTCCCACCCTCGTAACGGATATAATTTTCTGCTTGATAGAAAAATCCTTGTCGATGGAATCCCATGCAATTCCTCTCCCATTTTTTATTACCTTAGACTATGGTCTGTACAACCGAACTGGAATGAAATTAAATAAGCACTGAACCGTGTAACTAAACGCCCTGAAGAAAGTTAAGTGATAAAAACAAAAGAGAAAGAAATAAAACCCGAAGACAGGAGGCTGAGTTGCGAGGGAGGGGTAAAGGGGTGGGGGTAAAGGAGTTGGGGTATATATAAAATACTGAAGCGTCACCCCAAACCTTGTGACGGCTTGCCTTTAATTTAATTTCACAGAGTTCTCCCATTTCTGGCCACTCTTTCCCCTCATTTGTCTTCGACGCCTCTACCCTCGATTTTAAATCTGACTCCTCTTTGGCATTTTTCTTTTTCTTTTATCTTCGTCTTCGTTCTTCCTTTAATTCTTGTAGTTGAATCTTCAGATTAAAACAATAGAATTCATTTGTCTAGATAAAAGACTAGAGATATGTCGATGATAATAAATTTTATACAATACAAATACAGTAGAACCTCACTAATCCGTCCTCTCAGAAGTAGGGCGGAATGTTCAAAAGGTCAGATTAACCGGAGATACAATAAACTCATGTTTTTAATAATTAAGAGTAAATTACAATTATAATAAAAGTTATATATTAACATTTAAAAAAATTAAGGGATTAGAAACATAATTAAAGGATTTGGTGAATGAGAAGGTTATGTCACATTTAAAAAAAAAATGCATTTCTAGTTCATTGGATGAAGGATTTATGTACAGAAGTGTTAGGAAGCAAATTCTGAATATTTCAAAACAAATAGAAAAATAGATCTGAATAATAAGAAGGGGCTATGTATCATTTCCCTGCCAAAGGAAAATGTAAAAAAAAATTATAAATTACTCAAAATTGTGTAATTTCCTACCCTTCACCCACCAAACCCTTCATTTAGTATTCAATGAACCTACTTACATTATTGTAGCTCTAGCAAATTTAAATTTGTTTACTCTATATATCTTTTTTCTATTAAAGCAGCTTTTATTAGGTATCGATATGAAATCTGCCATATCTATGAGTGTTTTACCTCAACTTCAAAACCATGGAAGAGAATTCAAAGGCATTTGGAACAAATTAAGGAGATAAACAAAGTGACTTCTTTAGTCCTCTCATTTTTATAATATTCTAAGATGAAATTCTAAAAATAAGCAAGCATAGGACAAAACAGACAGTGGAAAAGGAAAAAACAAAGACTATTCTTGCCAAAGTTTTGATTAAAACCACAGATTCAAAAAATCAGCTTCTGAAAGCAGCTGTTGAAAGAAAGAAAGAGAACATAAAGAGTGAATGCAAGGAAAATCAAGATGGTACATTTAGGCTGTGAGAAGAAAGTGGTAGTTAGACAAAACAAAAGAAAAATACAGTTACTATTGGATGAATGAAAAAAACAAAAAACAAACTTTATTCTGGAGTTAATTGTCTCCTAATAATGATATAAAGGCATAATAATACGGTACTATTGTCTGCCTTTATTAATTTTGAATAAAGACTTTAATAGGTATAATACAAGAGAGTTAGATAAAGAAAATAGAAATTATAATTTAAAAAGATTTACAAGTATTTATACACTAACACAAAAAATAAAAATAAAGATAAAGAATATAAATAAGATAAGATAATGTTTGTAAGTATGTCGTCTTGGAACAGTGATTAGCAGAAATAGAAAAATGAAACAAGAGCTTTCAGTCAGAACTAAAAAGCAAATATATATTCTTGACTGTTAATATAAAATGTTTAATAGGGTTAAGTCATTGAAGTAACAACTGTATTATAGCAACATTTCGAGGCTATATTGTTCTCATAATCATGCCCTTCAGTGAACAAAACAGATTACAATACAATTATATAAGTAACAGTAAGTAACTTCAATTTATATACACTAACATACTAATTATTATGTTGGCATAGATATGTGTTATTTATAAACAGAACCAGTGCCCGTAGTTTTATAGTATGTCCAGTAGTAGCCTATATTGTGTCATGTTTTTAGTGAACTAACTGACTTTTGATAACGTTCATAATGCAGTATGCTCTAAACGTCGTTTTGTTAATAAAAAAAGAAAAAAAAATTCTGTTTTTTTTTTTTTTAGAGGATTCCAAAAATTAGAAAGTATTTTATTCCCCGATTAAGCAACAGAGCTTAATTTTAGCTCAAATTTATGAAAATTTAGTTTAGTTTAGTTTAATTTTGAATACAAAAAGATACATTTAGAACCGACGGCGGAGCAGATATTTTGGTGAAACGTCGAAAAGGTCGAATGTTTTGACGCTATCAATTAGCGAAAGAAAATACTTTAAGATCGTTCATGCGTTTTATCCGAGTAGATCCCTCATTCAAAACCTTTTTACTAAAAAGGTATTAGACGAGGGACCTATTATATTTAAACATTTTTGAGTCATCTTCCACTATTTTCTGTCACGTTTCTTGGTATGAATTAAATTATAAATAGTCAGAATTTCCTAATATTGTTATCTCCTATAAGAAGAGTTAAGCTCCTTACTGCTCCTACTATCCTAATATGAAACTATCAAACTACTCGTAACGCACTCACCTAAAAGCGGTTGCTAGTTCACCGTATAAAACATTTCCCATGTCAAAGATTTATCTAATTCTAATCCTAAGTAATCAATTGAATGTGCCGAAGGGGTCGTGGTCCCATTTATCATCATCTTCTGTTTTAATGCTTTTTATACATACTTTTTTTTTTTGTCTATCAATTTATTGAAATTTACAACTGTACAAATTTATACATCAAGTAAATGTGTTGATAGGGAATACAATGGCATGAAAAAAACTTGTGAAGAACTACTCGGTAGCAGCACTTCAATACAAATTTACACTACAACGTCTCTAGGCCATCTCCTTTTCAGAAGCCGCGGAGGATTATCCGGAATGGAGTGGGAAACAAGTTGAGAATCTAGTGGATTTAAGTGGTTATGGAGCTTACTACGAAAGAATAGGTATCTGGTTTGGGCTAAATCAGCAACATATAGAACATTAAATCTTTATGGATGTTTATTGGTGACAAAGTAAAGAGCATTGAGGGTTTTTCTAAGGATATTGGATTATAAGGATTGGATACGAGATGAATTGGATGGTTTAGTGGAGCCCTAACGCTCAACTTATACATATTTTAAAATTTAGTTGTGTGCAGTTAGATATCTTAAATTGTTTGAAATATAAGTATTTAGGAATTTCAGAGTTCCTAGAACCTATTTTTCTATTAGGACGTTCAATTTCTTTCCTCAATAAGCGCAGTATAACTTTATAGTTCGCTTTGATCAAGCAATCATTTCGTCGCATTTCCATTTTCGAGTTTTGATATTCATTTCAGGCCTGCAGGCTTCCCGGTGGTTGTTCTAAGATATTTGTAAACGAAAGAAGAAGGTGGATTAAATTCGTTGCTGAGTGAGTGAAAAACGTATCGTATCGCAGCGCCGAGTGTACGTGTGGGTCACAGCTGTTCTGTAGTCCCTGAGTGTCTATAGAGGCTAGCTCGGGTTCTTTTCCACTTGGGGGAGATAAATTTCGTTACAACTTCACCGGCGGATCTTCCAGATCGATAGTACACGCTTCAGCCGAGGTATGAACCTTTTTTTCTATACCAGTATCCAAATCTATTCATGACATAACCTAAGGAAGAATTAGTTAATTCAAAGATAGATCAATCAAAGGCGCTTTTATATAATAATGATCATTAGCAATGACAGAAGCATTCGGCTATAATGTTAGCTATTTATATAATAAAATTAATTAGGATGTATCAATTATTTGAAATAAAAACTGCTAAAAATGTCCTACAAAATTGTGTGTATCATTCTACAAAATTCTAAAAGAAATAAGATCATCAAAATACATGAAGATTAGCTAAATAAATAACAAACATATTAGCTCCGTTGTTTATCAACGGTTGTTGTTGTTTAAAAATCTACTTTTATCGTAGAATATATATATTTTTTTTTAATATCATTGTCAATGACCCTAAAGATAAAGGCTTAAAAACAAAAAATAAAAAAAAATCTAATTTAACATTTTTTTTTTTTTGACATTATATATTTATTCACACCTGTCAATTAAAGTTTGAAAATCAGTGAGTGTGATGTTAGGATGTAAATGGCTTGAAAGGCATGAGGGGGAGTAGAACCCAACGGAACCTCCAGCCTTTATTTTTATTTTATTTCAATCTAGGAGGTCTCTCATCCAGCTCCTTTTTTAGCCTTCACTGGGTGTTGCTGAGAATATGTGTTGTGGTCATGTCGCGTAGTATTATTAAAATGTAAATTAAAGTAAATCCAGACTTTATACAAAAGATATCATGACAAATTCTACGGACATATCAGCAATTTAATTCAAACCATGGCCTCAAGAAACTTGCCAGAAAATAGTAGATGCCTAAAAAGGTGTTGGATGAGAGATCTACTCGGATAAAACACATGAAAGTATTTACAATAAATATTCTAGTAATTATCATTGAGAGCAATAACTTAAATCTATACTATTATATATATAAAGGACAAGCCATTTTTCATTTGTAACCACTAAACCCAACAGGGTTTTTTCAACTCAAGTTTATCAACAAAAAATTAACAAGATATTTAACACAGACACGCTTACAGAACAGTATTACATCAGCACAATAATAACGGACATTTAACGACTATTTACCACACCAATTAACACAACAAAAACATAACCACACTTATATCATTCCTTCTTGTTATTGCCCTGTCTCCTAGCAACGAGTAAATACTCCTTGGTTAGTCTAGGTTGCTTAGCAACGTGGTTAGTTCTCCTTATTTCATTACAATATTTTAATATTCATCACTGAGAGAAATAACTTAAATAATTATTGAAATATATTTATGTAAATCGATATTTTGAATAGCTTGGGCTGTGATCACTTTCCAAATAATCAGAGTATTTAAGTACTTTTTTTTATTTGTTATCCAAGTGGTACGAATTAGTTGTAATATAACTCAGCAGAGAGCAGTTGTGTCCACTTTATTGTCCACTCCATCCACTTAACGACCTAGAAAAAACTCTTAGGACCGCAGGAGGGCGGATCACGTATCAGTTTTATGGCGAGAGCCAATTTGTCTAAGATGGTCCACGGGCTGCTAGTGGTCCCCCGGGAATAGCCGCCCCCCCACGATATAGGGGGCGACACCCTTGGCATTAGCTGTCGTTACCTGCCCATGTTTACACGCACCGCCAACTCCTTTGTGTCTTCCTTCAACGGTAATAAGCTGGCGACCCTTAGGTTGTTTCCTACTTGTTCCCTCCAGAGCTGTCTGTATTCCACAAAGGGCATGGAACAGTTCAACTTTTTCATAAGTTTCCTCCCCTATATGCTCCATATAAATCTTCGCTGGGGAAGCAGAGAAAAAAATTTAATTTAGAGGCTTGAAATGCTGGAAGGGTGTTTTAGTCATTCTTATTTATATCATTTTACAGTATAACAACCAACGTATAGCAGAAGTAAATGTCTTATTCAATAAACTTCAGCTAGTTCCATATTTGTGGGATTCTATCAAGAGTTGAATGTTTTAATTGAATGGGTAATTTGAAAAAACCCATTAGTTCAAATTTGACTTCTTCTACTTCTTCTTTCGCTTTCTCCCATAGTGCCTTTCTGCGTGGGGGTGCACTCAGCCAAGTACTCCAGACTTCCCTGTCTCTTGCCAAGCCTCTCAGTTCCGGAAGTGTTTTCCCTCTCTTCTGTCCTAGCTTTTCTATGGGCTCCATATATGATGTTCTGGGACGTCCTCTTGGTCTCTTTCCAGCTGGATGATATTCCATAGATTTGGCTGGATCACGGTGTTGAAATTCTGCAGACGTGACCAAACCACTGCATCTGTCTCTTCTCGAGTAAATCCTGGATGGAACTTACATTCAGCGTCTCTCTAATGCGTTCATTCCTGACTCTATCTTGTCTTGTTTTTCCAGCTGCTCTCCTAAGAAATTTCATTTCGGATGCGGTTATCCGACTTCGAAGCTTTTCCGTTAGTACCCAGCTTTCGGTACCATACAGAAGGATTGGAAGGTACACTGTTTTGAAAACGAGTAATTTAGTGTCTCTATTAACCTCTTTTTTACCAATGACAGTATTACATATCTGGTACTAAACAGCATTAGCACGGTCTATTCTTTGTGATATTTCAGAGTATATTTTACCTGACCTACGTAAGACTGTACCCAAATAGGTGTAATCAGAGACTACTTCCAATTCCTCTCCATTGCACATAATATGTATGTCTTCTTGGTGCCTGCCTATATGGAGAACTTTACTTTTTTCAGTGTTTATTGCCATGCCCTTCCTAAATAGCTCTTCATGCCATCCTGTGATGGCCTGCTGTAATTTCTGTATGGAGTCCTAACATGAAATAAAATAATAATAATAATAATCTAACATGCATTATTTTTGTAATACCAATTTATTTTTAAGCCGAGGTATCGGTATTGTAAATCGACTTTTTTTTGGGGGGGGGGGGCACCTACCAGATGTCTAGAATGTGATGGCAGACTACTATTCTCCATATCTTCAAAGAATGCGAATACCACAAGTTCTGAACCAGCTAGGAATAGCAATAGATATACCTAACGAAAATACTTGGAGATTATAAAAAAATAATAGATTCAGTGAAAGCATTTCTAGGAAAGTGCGAATTGTTATACAATATTTAAGTTTAATTAAAATTCCATCAAATATCGTTTACCCTTCGTCGTAAACTCACGACTTCTTGTCCTACAGTATCCTTTAATGATATTCCACTAATCTCTGTTGAACAGATCCACTACCTAGGACTCCACTTGGACAAATGTCTTACGTGGAATCTACGTACCAGACTAAAACGACAAGAAGCTGGTCGTCGTTACAGAACACTTTACTTGACAAACGTTCAAAGCTCCAAATTATTTACATGACTGCGATTAGACCTATTTGGACGTACGGAGTTGAGCTTTGGGGCTCCACTAAACCTTCCAATTCATCTCCTATCCAATCCCTACAATCCAAAATCCTTCGAAAATCCTCAATGCTCCTTACTTTGTGACCAATAAACTTATCCATAAAGATCTTAATGTTCCTTATGTTGCTGATTCAGCCCAGACCAGATACCTATATCCTTCCATAGTAAGCTCCATAACCACTCCAATATACAAGTCTCCCAACCTGCTTCCACTACATTCCCGATAATCCTCCGAGGCGTCTTAAAAGAAGATGACTTAGAGAACTTTTAGTGTAGGTTGTATTGTGCTACTAGTGAGTAGTTCTTCACAAGTTATTTACATGCCATTGTTTTTACTATCGACACATTTACTTGATGTAAAAATTTTAACGATTAATTTGGCTTAGAATTAGATTAATCTTTGACTTGTTACAGTTGTAAATATCAATAAATTAAAATATTTAGATAAAATAAAATAAATAAAAAGTTCAGTTAAAATGTTAAATAATCGGTTCTTAAATAATCTAATGTAAATCAAAACGTGATGATCTAGAAGTTTAACGCTCTCAATGTGGTGATCGAATTTTTGTTTAGGTATATATGTATATTATTTGTCAATACATTTAAGAAAAAAATGTTTAATAGGCCAGAAACGGTTTACAGTCACGGAAACTATTCTACTAACGTATTCTTGAAAGATAAATCCGTTGAAAACGGCTCGAATGCATCTGTCACACTAAATATCCCGATATCACCTCATATGAGGTGGGGAAAAATGGAACTCATAAAATAGAGAACTGCGAGGACAAAAGGAAAAGAGGGGAAGGGATAGGGGGAGACTACATCTGTATCCCGGCGGAAGCGGAGGGAGGACCCGGAAGAGAAAGAATAAGAAAGGATACCGGAGTGATGGCAATCCTTGCGGGGACATTAGATGCTCAATGGGCTAAATGTTATCTCTTGGCGACAGCCGGCAAATGAGCAGAAAAACACGACGAACCCTCTTCACGAGACATTTAACTCCGAGAGACAGGAGCCTTGATTTATATGTTGTTTAAGGGCGTGCTAGTCTCCCGTTCTCGGCTTCTTCCCTATCACCTCCTTCCAGGATCTAGCGGGGAAAATGGATGTCGAGTCTATCCCGCAACCGCCAAAACCGGAGGACTAAATCTTGGAAAGCAAAAATGATATTCAGACCTCCTCTTTATTATGTTCTCGCTTCTTAAATATTGTATATTTCCTTTCATATATCTTTATATTTCCTATATTTATACACATATGTATAAATGAATTTTCATTTCATTTTCTTGGCTAAAGGATTAATTTTACTTTAGCTGTAAACTTCCCCCATATTCATTTACTAGGGTATATAAAAAGATTAATATTATTAAATTAAGTTTAAAAAAAAAAAACTATTTATTGATATTTACAACTGTATACAATATACATCAATTTATTGGAAGCTTTGAGCGTTTTTCTAGTAAATTTTGAAATAGTCTACAACGTCGGGCTGTTTCTTGTAGTGTAGAGCATTAAAGGACAATCAACGAAATTCCAGATAATTGAATACCTATTCACAATTAATGATCAGTTATTTTTGGAGTCGGTGCCAAATATCTGCCAAAATTTATTCATAGCTACTTGACAACTGATTCCCTGGAATTAATCACCATATTTAATAATGATGATACCTTTCTGTATTTTTTTAGTGAACTAATGACTATTTGACTGAAAGATTTAATTCTTATCAAATTATTAAATCATTATTAATGTTTATTGAATCTTGGAAATCAGTTGTCAAATATCTTTGATTAAATTTTTCTCAACTCTGAATGAGAGTGATCAAAATTATTTTGATAAAAAAAAAAAAAAAAAAAAAAAAAATTCAATTTCTCCCCGACTGGGTATTTCAAATGGTTATTAATCGGTCAAATATTTTTGGAGTAATAGTGAGAAAATAACGTGCATTTTAGAGCAGTATGCCTAAATTGTCATATAGTACTGTAAATATGCTAGGACGAGCAAATTAACATATTTTCCGATAAACAAATGAAAAAATGAAGATAGTGATAAAATTTCACGGTTTTTCGAGTACTAGAAACATCCCACCAGGTTTTGAGGGTTGCAAACTACCCTTATGGGACCTATCAACACACATTAAAAAATGGTAGATACATGCGCTTTTTCTTACTTCGATGTATAAATCGGCTTTGCTAAAGTATAAAAAGCCCCAAAGAAAAAATTTAGGTAAAATGTTATTATTTTCATTCAAACCTAGATAACTCCTTAAAGGTAGGTTCCCAGCGAGAAATCTTGTGAAAAATACAACAAAAAATATTTTCCATTAAACTTGTGATAAGAAACTGGCGTGAAAAAATCATTACGAAATAGACCGCCAGACAAAGGACATACCCATGCCTAACTCTCTTAGATCATTTTATGCCTATATATATATATATATATATATATATATATATATATATATATATATATATATATATTTATTTTTAAATTATAAACCTGCATTAATTCCATTGCATTGCATTCCAGACGATCCAATACATCAGATGTGGTGGATACGATCAGCAAAAAATTGGCAATGGACTTGTCATTTTTTTTTTGGAAGCTACTGCTAAGCTGGGAGAATGAGAACCCCCGACGGTAGTAACTAACTGAAGGGGCTGGATATGACAGATGATTGGAAGCAGCTCCCCCCACCGTCAGCGACACTCTTGGAACAATGAAGGGGTTGTTTGGAAATGGTGTTCCTTTTGACGAACATAACTCACCGCACCCTGTCACAATAATTGCTGTCACAGGGTTCATCAAGCATTCCGTCTTCCCTTCATTATCTGTCTCTAGCTAATTCTATCTTGTCTAAGTCTATTGTCGACGAGTGCTGAATGATGAAGACTATACGTTGCATACATTAATTGCAACGATAAACAGAAAAATCTTTAAACTTTTGAATTGATAATGACGTCAGTTAGTACAACCTGTGCTGCTATTTTATTTTCGAAAACTTTAACCCTCCAGCAGTCGCAACTCTAGGACTAACACCAATAGTCGCTACGATCTGACAGATCACCCCTTGAAATCCAATCGTTTTACTGATGATTATTTGATTTTTAAAGGAATGCGCATAATAATACACATTAATAAAATAAGTAATAAAAATATTATTTATCCATTATAACAACTTTAAACTATTTTTCTGTTATCACAACCTTTTAACTATTATCTACTTCACTAATTTTATTTATAAAGCTTTGACAGGCAATTTTTGAATGTTCTAAACATAAATACATTTTACATTGTTCACAAAAGTATTCAGTCAGCCTTCGGTTTTCACATAATTCACAACGTCGTCTTATAGAGCCGCGTCCTTCATGGCTTGCTTCAGGTGGATATATGATATATAAAACATTAACTATGATATATGAAACATTAACAAACCCTTATATATAATTGAATTATCGGCAATGTATTCCTCATCACTAGATACATCAACTTCGTGTTACGTATCTGAATGCTCAATTCTTTCTTCAACAACATCTGTTTCTCTTTCAGAATCTGTCTCACATTCATCAAAATTTTCTACATAACTATTATTCTCCTTATTATATAGAAATGATTTTTCGAATCATTTCAATACCGTCTGGGTTTTCTAAATAGAACATGCGCTTACGATTTATAATGTAATAATGATAGAATAAAATCTGTCGTGTCAATCGTCGCAATGAGCCTAATAGATCTTGTCCCGCTAACAGCAGAATAGAAACTAAATAGCTAAAAAATTAGAGAGAATATTGAGGCTTTGACGTCACTAATGCATTTGATGAATGTTAGTTGAAAGGTACTGAGTCGCTTATCTCATTATAAAAATCCTGCTCGGAATACTGCGCAAAAAATACTTTGGGTGATCTCTCAGATCGGTTGCGACTACTGTAGGGTTAAGCGTTTGTTCCTCCCTTAACGTAAGCAACCACGTTTCGCATCCATAGAGAACTATTGGTAGTATACTAGTCTTATATATCCTAATATATAAATTTCAGGAGAGTAAACGCGAACTGAGTAGTTTTGCGACCGAGAAATAACAATTATAACCGGTTTTTTACAACAACTATTACCAATTTCGTTAGCGGTTTTCGTGAGCGTAGTTGCGTTTACATTAATAGTTTCCTCGTTTTCACCCAAAAGTACTAAATCATCAGCATGACCAAGGACCGGAAATTTATCACTCATCCCTAATTCTATTCCTGTAAGCCTAATGAAGAACGGACTGGAGAAAGAGAACCTCCCTGTTTTAAATCCGAATGTACCTCAAACTTTTCGGAGTAAAAAGTACCCATACGGTCTCCATTCAATGTTTCATCTTTACAGGACATGCACATCTTTACTAGATTAACCAATTTCTTTGGTATCCCCAGTGTGATCAAAATATCAAACAGTGTTTGGTGGTTAGTGGAATCGTAAGCCTTTTGGAAATCAACATAGAGCTGATATACTATGCCCTTAAATTTTAATTTTTTGTCTTAAATTTGTCGAAGGGCACTACTCCGTCTAAAACAACATTTAGGATTGATGAATTAATTGCCACTTCTATTGAGATTATTTTATTAGAAAACTAATTTCGAATGCTAAACATTCATCTTCAGTTCTAAAACATACAAAATATTTTTAACACATCCGTACTATGTTACATACATTATATATACTAAAGTTTTTAATATAATAGAAGTGGCACTGAATAATAGAATAGAAGTGGTATAAAAGTATTAATAAGTAGTATAGAAATATTAATAATAATAGAAGTGGCAATTAATTCATCAATCCTAATTGTATTGATCCTTCTATAACATCATGCGTACCTCAAGTGATAAAACAACATTCATAGTGTCCAATTATTTCCTTCACGTAATCCTCAATAATTCGGTTCGTTAGAATTTGATGTGAATATTTTATAACACGTCAGAAGGAGTGAAATACCATGTTAGTCGCTACACTGATTAAAAAAAGTATTTTCTTTTCTATTATTTTGTATGGTAGCTTTTGCTTTTTTTTTTTTTTTTTTTTTTTTGCTTTTAAATCATTTCCGAGGTGTCATGTTCAAATGTTGATTCAGTGCCCTCAAAAGAATTTTAAAAAAACGGAATATATTTTTTCTATGTTTAGCCTAACCATATTTATCATTTTTGATCAGATTAATTAGACAACTCGTTCAATTTAGCACTTACAGTCCAGTCAGTGAGTGCTGAAATGCGGGTTGTAGAGTCCATGGAATATCCGATAATTTTTAACCTCACAGCTTTGTTAGGAATAGTTAGAAGGTAAACATAATAAAAGTCCCCGCCTCTGGGAGGTGAGCTAACGGTGGGGGAGGGGAGAACGTCCCAATTTCGTTTTTCGATAATATCTCGAAAACGGTGGACTCTGGAAGAATATGCTACAAATAAAAATTAAAGCTCATTATATTTCCTATAAAATTAATTGTATACATATTCGTCGAAATTCCAACATTTTTCGAGATATACGTTATTAAAAATCAATAATTTTAGAAATAAACAAAATGTTTACCTCATTTTTTGTTGAACATTTGCTTTTAATACCAGAAACGTATATATGAAATTAAAGTAAATTTAGTACTCTAAAATTTTGATTCTGACATTTTTTCTGAGAAACGATTGTGAAAGGTACTAAAAGCAAAAGTTTGACAAAAAGTGAGATGACATTTGTTTTTTTCCGAAAATCACTGATTTTCAATAACAAATATTTCGTAAACGGTTTTAGTATTTTTAGTAGTTTTACCTTCTAACTATTCCTAACGAAGCTATAAAGTCAAAAATTATCGCATATTCCATGGACTCTACAATGTGTTTATTGACTGGACTATTATTGAAACATATGTTCCAAAATCTTTATACTTCTAACACAATTCCTTTGAATAAAATTATTTTTATCCCCATTTTTATCCCTATTTTCCGATTGTGCACCTATTAACTATTATCTATCTACAGCCTTAATCTATTACTAGAACCTCCATTGTAAATAGCATAACAACGGATACTACATTTTTTTCTCGTGCTTAATGCAGACCCTGGAGGTTAGTTAATATGTTTTTGGTTTTTTATAATAATGGGTTGTTTTCTTCAGTAAATGTTATTATAAATATTCATGGACCCTGTAATTATATACACCTGCTCTTGCTATATACTATATTGGAACTAACATATATAGATATATTTCAGAGATGAGAAGGGGCCGGTGAAATAATGTAATTACCGCGTGCTGACATCGAGGGCCACCCAAGTTGTGGATTTACGACTCTACCTTTATCGTTACCCCACAGGTAGGCCGTCAGGTGTTAAACATGTCAGTAGGGGCTTTTTGCTAAGTCCGTTCCAAACGTAGGGTCAGAATTATGAAGCCGTCTCCTTTTCGGCTCGTCCCGAAGTGTCCCATTACGTTGATGTAATGTCGGTTACAGTCCCAAAGAGGCGCCCTCTGTAGCTAATTGTCGCTCCAATAAACATTTCAATCCCCTTTTTGTATAAGCGGCTTTCTATGTTTCTGTTGCTCGAGAAAAAACTAAAATAAAAGCCAGTAAACAAAAAAAATACCACCGAAAATTTTTTTTTTTTATTCGCCCAGGAACGATGTATGGTTTCAGAAATTATGTGTACGATTAGTTAGAAAACAAAAGACGAAAGGTTGCCCTTTTCACCGACAAAAAATACTACCCACTTTTAACTTTCCTCTTTTAATAGTAATTCATTATTATAAATGGACTCAAATTACAAACTGCAGGTTATTTCAAAAATAAGACTATTTAAAATCCCTGATATCCATAAGTTATAATTTGGGTATTTTATACGATGGGGTGCCAGGTTTTACTTATTATGTCCCTCAAACTTTTCAGGCAAAAACTTTTAAGACAACCACACAAGCACAACTGTAGGGTAAACCAGACAGTTATTGACACCCATAACACCAATATTCATACTAAAATTATAAAAAGAATAGTCCTTTTTCATTTTTCCTTACTTACTATACTTAAACTAAGATAGTTCACATCAAACGTTACTCCTTGAATGTATTTTATAAGATACTAGCTGAAAGTACCCTGCTCCGCTACGGTTTAATATCATTAGCATTAAGGACAACTTAAATTAGTAAAAGTTGATAATTATTATTACTTAAATAAACCTAAAGAATTCCATTCTTAGAATAATTCCAATAAGTAAATTTGACAATTTGCAAAAGTTAATTTTATATTATTTTGACAGTCCTCTAGTAAAGCTTCGAGGCTGGAGTACCATCTTACCCAGCTGTGATACCAGACCATCAGTTTTCTTATGGCATACTTTAAGTTAATATGATCTCAACTTCTCAACTTTTTTGATTTTTTCAAATAAAGTTTAGTCTTTCTGTTTCTATTTTTGCGTACATATTAAGCATAAATTGAGTAGATTACGAAATTAAAGTAAATTAGGTTCTTCACCTCCTCGCTCCACTAACAGTTATGCGTAAAATTCAGCTGCAGGCACAGTTTTCTTATGCGGTGTATTGGTGTATGGGTCACGCTGAGGGATGTTAATACTGTACCCCTCTTCTCCATGGTAGAACATGAGACGATACTGAAGAGAATCATTCACTTGATAGAACTTACTGATTCTTATCAGTTTTTTGTCCCTACATCGAACTGGCCTTACATGTCATCACCAGAGAACATAAGTCTTTTAACCTCCTATTTAACATATGTCTTTTAATAGCTTCTCGTCACGAAACAACTCAAACTTGTAAGGGTCCACCTCTGCAGCCACCATGAGCTCACAGAAAGTATCATATTATAAGGTTTCGACATCGATCGTATTTTTGTTTGCTCACAACTATAAGGAACTTAATTTGTGGTCAAAGTGTGCGGCTTAAACATCTAACCTATTTTTTTAACTTAGCACATCTCCAAATACCATATGACAATTAATCTTTTACTATTTACCCAATAAAAATTGTAATCGCATTTTTCACGAATTAGCCGCGATCCAGGCCGATTATTTTAAATTCCTTTCTTAGCGAGCACCTACGGCCCTAGAGGAAGCTACATATAGAATTTCATTCCAATGCGTTCGGTGATTTCAGAGATTTCGTGTTAAATGAGTGAGTGGTATTTGACAAATATATAGTAGATAGGCCATAAATAATTTAAAATCAGTTATTGACATCTTAAGGATATCTTTTAAAATATGGACAGAATTGAAAGTACTTTTACACAGTTGAGTTGTAGGATTTATAACACACATGTGTCATCAGCATACGTGGTGAGGACGGTGCTAGGATGGGTCGGAATATCAGCTGAATAGGAATAGTTATGGTTAACTTTGAACTTTCTATCACTGAGATGTGAGCAGATAATGAGGAAGTATGTGGAAGAAAGGAAATTACGGAGTTCGTAAAGCAGCCCCTGTTGCCAGACACGGTAAAAGGCTTTTTCTACTTTGAGAAAGGCTCTTGTGTTGTGCATTCCGCGTTCTAATGCTGAGGAGAATATTTGAACTTAAATTGCTAAAATAGGCTAAGATTAATAAACAGAAGAAATGATTAGGGGAGTAAGCTTAGGGGTAATCTGAAGCTCCAAGGTAAACTTTAGGGATGTCTTTTGTTTCTTCTTTCCTATTACGTAAAACGTTAAACACAGAAGGATCAATACAATTAGGATTTGCGAATTAATTGCCACTTCTATTGGGATTATTTTATCAGAAAACTAGTTTCGAATGCTAAACATTCATCTTCAGTTCTAAAACATACAAAATTTTTTCAACACATCAGTACTATGTTACATAGATTATATATACTAAAGTTTTTAAAAAAGGTAAGACAAAAAATCAAGCATGGGCACTCACCTTCCAGGTAACTAAAACAGAAATGGAATTCTCACTGAATTCGTGAGAAGTAAAAGGAGCAGGTAGATTAAATTTTTGATTTACAATTGGGTTTCCCTTATGACTCATTGGATTTTTCCGTTCTTATGGGAAACAAATTTAAAATGGGGCTATTGTATATGTTTATCTGATCATTAAAACATAAATCTGAATCGGTTTTAAACAATTTTATTATTTCTAGTGATTCAAAAATATTTAAGTTTAGGCTATTTTCTACTTGATGCAGTATTTTTACTCCCGAGTCTTTAATTAATTTCTGGTTATTTTCATTTAGATGGATAGCGAAATTGAAGTTTTGGGTCTTATTAGTTTATGCTCATATATGTTCTTTTACTCTTTGATTTACCGATCGTCCAGTTTTTCTCGTGTGATTTGCTTCACAGTCATTACATTTTAGTTCGTATATACCGCTGTTTTGGAAAGGGTCTATTTTGTCTTTATGTGAAGGGGAATATGATGACAAAAGTTCATCTATTTTAAATGCACAGTTTAAACCTATTTTTTTTAAATTCTTTCCCAACTTAAGCGGATATTGGTCCGTAGTATGGTATCAAAATATATTTCTTCGGGGTAGCTTTATGTATATATCTCTGGGTGTGTTATGTATATATTATTCATAGTTTTTTTATGTATTTGTTTTGTTAAAATATTATCGATTGTGGTTTTACTGTATGAGTTATTGTTAGCTATAGTGTATATAGTTTGGATTTCTTTGTTATAATTTTGTTCATTTAGCGGTTCATATTTAAAAGGCGGTATATCATGCTATTAAATGTTGCGAGTTTATATGTTAGTGGTCTCTTGGCATTGTTGTGTATAACTACATCTGTGGGGTCACCTGTGGTGTAGTGGTTAGCATAGTAACCTACTAAACCCAAGATCGCGGGTACGCAGCCCGGCAGATGACCTTAGGATTTTTTAAAGGGAGTAAAAAATCGTTAGCTATGCCGTCCTTCGGAAGGGACGTAAAATGGGGGTCCCGAGCCTGTGCGATGTCAGGTACTCGTTAAAGACCCCTATCCTAATTATACCTGGATACCACAATTTAGGACTCACATCGTAGCATCGTCCGATTAGCCATAGCAGCATAAAGTGACGTTAAACGAAATAAATAAACTACATCTGCGTGTGTTCTGAAGGGAGTGAATTTTTTTTTTTTTTTTTTTTTTAACTGCGCACCACATATTTATCGCTTTTTTATATCAATATAATTTAAAATCTTTAAATTTTATCATTGCTAATCGTTCCTTGAACTATGAAAAGGATGTAGTTAAAATTTGGTAGAGGTAGGTTCAGTAGGTTAGTGATCACAAACGAAACATGGCTTGTCCTTTTATATAATAGTTTAAAAAAATGGCTTGACATGTCATGAGAATGAATTTGGCCCCTTATAAATACTGTCCTGAATAAGACGCGGAAGCCTCGGAAAAAAAAAAGGTCAGAGAAAAAAAAAAAGTTAAATTAATAAGTTGATTGGCAAGAGTGTTTAATTATTTTAATAATTTGTGCCTGTTGTAAAATCTTGGGTTAGCTTATAACTCATTGATCCTCTCTGGCTCGGAAGAAGAAAGGATGACTTATTGAAAACGAAATCAGAAACTTGTTGAAATTGAGTGATGAAGGGAGATATTGAGGAACAGATGCAGCTCGTCTGTTGTCCGGGTTCTCTCATTACATCCCCCAGCCTCTCACTCCCACCCCCACCCCACCATCCCACGTCACGACGAATTATCTTGAATTATAAGCGTAATCTCTTCTGTCAAAGTATCCTCTTAGATTAGAGCCCGCCGGATTGATAATATCAAAATTTCTCTTAACTGAATTATTTTATCGGTGGCTCTTCAGGATTGATGGAAGCAGGGAAATGACTTTGAAGCAATTTGGTCGGCCAAAGGAATTTTACATACAGGCTTAAGTTTTACGCTTGTTATTGATAGACATCTATATGGGGCTTGGAATTCTTAATCCAGACTAGTCCATTTTTGAATTTTCCTCACAGCTGGTTGATAAATGTTAAGTAATGCCTGGATTATTAAGAGGACTTATTTTTGTATGGTCGTTTTATATTTGTCCAGTCAATGAGTGCTGAAATGAGGGGTGTAGAGTGCATCAAATATGCGATAATTTTTGACTTCATAGCTTCGTTAGGAATAGTTAAACAGTAAACATACTAAAATTCCCCGCCCCTGGGGGGTGAGCTAAAGGTGGGGGGAGGGGAGAAATTCAATTTTTTTTTCTCGATTATATCTCGACAACCGTGGACTCTAGAAAAATATGTAGCAGATCAAAATTAAAGCTCATTAAATTTCTTATAAAATTAATTATATACGTATTCGTAGAAATTCCAACGGTTTTCTTAAAAAGATATACGTTTTATTAAAAATCGGCAATTTTAGAAATCCTTTGAAAAAGAAATGTTTACCTCACTCATGTATCATTTTGGTTAAATAAACATTTGAAGCAAATACCAGGAACGTATATATGAAATTGAAGTCAGTTTAATGCTCTATAATTTTGATTCAGGCATTTTTTCTGAGAAAAAATCGTGGAACGTATAGAAGCAATAGTTCGACAAAAAGTGAGGTAACATTAGTTTTTTTTCAAAAATCACCCACCGATTTTCAATAGCGAATATCTCGAAATCTGTTATAATTGCGACAAATTAATATAGAATTAATTTTATAGGGAATTTAATTAGCTTTAATGTTTAGTCGAGTTAACATTTTTCGAGATATTATCGAAAAACCAAAATAATTGAAATTCTCCCCTCCCCCCACCGTTAGCTCACCCCCAGTGGCGGGGACTTTTAGTATGTTTACCTTCTAACTATTCCTAACGAAGCTATGAAGTAAAAAATTATCGCATATTTCATGCACTCTACAATGTGTTCATTGACTGGACTAATAGGTCGAATTTAAAAAATAGAATTATAACAAAGACAGTACAGACCTAATAAATCTTAATTAATGAAAAAAAACTATAAAAATTTTGAAACGACCTGATACTATTAGTAAT
Organism: Euschistus heros; assembly: GCA_003667255.2. Classification (NCBI taxonomy): domain Eukaryota; kingdom Metazoa; phylum Arthropoda; class Insecta; order Hemiptera; family Pentatomidae; genus Euschistus; species Euschistus heros. Next base: position 2,399,154 of record RCWM02000133.1, read on the forward strand.
TACTGCAAATACTTGGACTTGTGTGCTGAAACCCCCGTTGCACCGATCCACGCTGATTGGTCGAGATGAGATTTCGTTGCAGCTGATGATGCGACTATTGCAATCTAGCAAATAGCAGTCAGGGGAGGGGGAGGGGGGGGGCGCATATTGCAGGAAATTAGAAACCGCTATTGATGCCGTTGCAATCAAGTGGGCCGTGCATTGACTGAAATTGAATAATCTTCTATCTGTTTCAACTACACTAGTACCCTTCGGATAGCACTGCACTACCTAAATCTAGCGTCCATTTCAGCCAGAGTTTAAATAAACTGTAAGGTCATAATATATTGTCATGTTGTATTAAATACAAATTATTTTAGGTATAGTAAGCTCACTAGTTATGGTCGCCTCACCAGTTATGGGCAGGCTAATACAATTTCCACAATAATAAGGGTCTAATCGATGTATTTGTGATATCACCAGGAGAAATATTTCTGAAAAGGATTTAAGATTCGTTTACTTATGAATCTCTCACTCCTTTTCCTTTCCAGTAGCTAATAAAAAATATTTTCATTAAATAATGTCCTGAAATACCTATTTTTAAATTAATTAAAAAACATAGTCCAAATAAATGATGATAGACTTCCAAAGTTGTGTTTTTATAATTGAGTCAAGCTGTCTCATTCAAGTAGAAATGCTAATTCTAAGTATAAGTATAATTAGTGTTTAAAATTTTTTTTTTTTTATATATCAATTTATAGAAATTTACAACTGTACAAATATATACATCAAGTAAATGAGCTGACAAAGATTATAATAACATGTCAAAACTTAAAAATGAACTACTTATCAGTAGCATTTAAATAAAAATTCTACACTAGAAGATCTCTAAGCCATCTTATTTTCAGACGCCTCGGAGGATTATCGGGAGTGGGAAGCAAGTTCAAAAACTAATGGATTTGAGTGGTTATGGAGCTTACTATGAAAGGATAGGAATCTGTTTTGGGCTAACTCAGCAACATATGGAACATTAAGGTCTTTATGGATAACTTCCATCTAAATGAAAATAGGAACAAGCTCTCGCTGACGACGCTGAACCCCCCGACGAGGATGAGATAGAGGAAACCTTCAGGAAGCTAAGGAACAACAAAGCACCTGGGATTGATGGGATCCAGCCAGGACTCTTAAAATAGAGGGGATGAGCTAAGGAAGGAACTCCACAACATGATGGTGACGATTTGGGAGCAGGAACAGATGTCAGAGGACTGGGTGAAAGCCGTAATATACCCTATACATAAGAAGGGAGATCAGTCCGACTGCGAAAATGATCGAGGAATTGCACTCCTGTCATGCGCATACAAGATTCTCTCAAGTATCCTCTTTGAACGGCTGTCATCCTTTGCTGAAAGACAACTAGGAAATTATCAGGCAGGCTTTAGATGAGGTAGATCTACGATTGACCAGCTTTTCTCATTAAGAATGACACTTGAAAGGTGCAAGGAACACCAGATCGTGACTCACCAGCTCTTTGTTGACAGCTCTTGAAGGCAGCTTACGACAGTGTAGACCGGAAGGAGCTCTACCAGACCCTTGAGGAAATGGGAATACCTAAAAAGCTGACGCGCATGGTAAAAATGACATGGCACATGGTAAAGTGTGTTGTACGTATTGGGGCCGACGTCTCAGAGGAATTCTGCAAATAATGGAGTGAGGCAGGGAGATGCACTTGCATGCCTGCTCTTCAACCTAGCCGCAGAAGGGGCTGTCAGGAAGTCAGGTATCCAGGTTGGTGGGACCCTGTTCAATAGACTGGTGCAGCTGCTGGGTTATACTGATGACATTGACATAATGGCCAGATCCAAACGAGCTTTAAGGGAAGCATTCCTTGCCCTCGTAGAGGATGCATAAGGTTTGGATGAAAATTAAACCAGCAAAAAACTAAGTATATGCAGGTTGGAGGGCTAGGAAACCACGAGGCGTACTTTGAGGTTGGACAGTATAGATTCCAGGCGGTTAACAACTTTATATACTTGGGAACTACCAAAACGATATCACCCAAGAAATTAAGCGTAGGATAATAACCACTAATAGGTGCTACTACAGCTTATCAAGAAACTTCAGGAGCCGATATCTGACAAGAAAGACAAAAATCAAGCTATATAAAACAATTTTCCGCCCAGTACTAATTTATGGCTCGGAAGCATGGGCAATTAAGAAGGCGGATGAAAAACGGCTCTTGGTGTTTGAAAGGACGATACTGAGGAGGATATATGGACCCATCAAAGTAGGCGAGACGTGGAGGAGACGAGATTTCCAAAATCATAAAATTGGGAAGACTTCGATGGGCTGGCCATCTAAGCCATCAGCCAGAATGGATAAAGGCGAGATTTCAAAGGTGACCACAGAAGAGATCTTTGGAACAAGGAGAGTGGGACGGCCGAATGTAAGATGGATGGATGGTGTGACAGAGGACGCTAGGACTCTTCTCGGCGTGCGGGACTGGAGGACTGGAGGACTGCTGCACAGGATAGAGCCAACTGGCGGAGGCTACTTGAGGTGGCCCGGACTCGGTGACGAGTTGTTGAGCCGGATATTGTATTGTATTGTAAATGAAAATAACCACAAATTTAATAAATACTCGGGAGTAAAAATACAACATCAAGTAGAAAATAGTCTAAAATTAAATATTTGTGAATCATCAGAAATAATAAAATCGTTTAAAACCGACCCAGATTTTACTTTAAATGATCACATAAACATATCCGATAGCCCCATTTTAAATTTTTTTCCCCACAGGAACGGAAAAATCCAATGAGTCATAAGGGAAATCCGATAGTAAATCACAAAAATTTAACCTACCGGCCCCCTTCCACTTCTCACGAATTCAGTGAGAAATCCATTTCTTTTTCAGTTACCTCTTAGACCCCCTAAGGTGAATGAGTACTGAGTTTCTAGTCTTACATTTATAAAAACTTGTATATAATCTATGTAACATAGTACTGATGTGTTAAACAATTGTTTTTGTGTTTTAAAACTGAAGATAAATGTTTAGCATTCGAAACTATTTTTATAATAAAACAATCCCAATAGAAAATTGAAATTAAATCACTTACTTTGTATCTACTTATTAATTTGAAGCTTTTTATATGTAGCAATTAATTTGTTGTATTTACTCATTAACTTTTATTTAATTAAAACATTTTATTTTATTTTCAATTCAATTGTTAATTCAATAATATTTATGTATCGTCTTCATGGTCTTTATATTATTGCCTTTATGTTATTTTTTTCATATATTTTTGTTTGTTCCATTTTTATTCTAGCCCTGATAAAGGCTTGTAATGAAAGTCGAAACATCGGCATTATATATTAAAATTTATTTTTAATTGCTGTGTATCTATGATTACATACCCCAACTACCTGCATCTTTAAATCTATTTTATTATGATAAAAGATCCAAACCTGAATTATGCATATTTTTGAGTTTACTGAAATATTTTCAATTTTGGATTTACTCACTTTTGAGTCTCCATGCCTTAATTATAACATATTTGCTAACATGAAATCCTCAGAATATGATACCAATAAAGAAATTTTTCACATGTAAAGAAAAAATATAGTTAAAAAAATATATAAATACAAAAATAAAAGATTCAAAGGAATATAAAAAAAACAAAATGTTAATTTTTGAATTTAATTTTTCAATATATTTTTCTAAGAGGTACATCATAAAACACTTATTTACATATAGACAATCAAGGGCATATGTACTTATACACACATAGACATAATGTCGTCTGGAATGAATCGAATCCGTTTAAGTCACATATATAACATTTTTTTTTTTTTTTTAACGTACATCTCCAATCTTCACTGATCTCAGGAAGCTAAAATATCCATATATACAGATAAACAACATCTAACTATATTTACAATAAATTTGGTAACCTTACGAAACGAAAATTCTGTGCGTGTGAATATGTCTTTAAAGACAACCACATTTTTTGTGAATACCACAATCCCATCATTAGTATTTATATACTGAAATTTTGCACATATCTACACCGTATCATTATTAATTAACATCAGTATTTTACATTAACATGGATCACATTTATAAGAGCGAATCAAAATAATTTTTTTTTTATTTCATTAAGAGGGAGAAGAACAAAAAGATTAATTTATGCATTTTTTTAATATATGGACTATATCAGAAATATTTATATCCAATCACATTGGAAGTCTATTAACATATCCATATAAATTGAAAATGTTTTTAGAGCGGAATAACATTTTTCGAACAATAATATGCTAGACAAATAGCATTTCCTAACTTTTATAACTGATTTTTAAAAGTTGAAAAAAAAATAAAAAATTAAATGGAATTACAACAGAAATAATATTTCTTGTATTTTTTAAACTTCTTCCTAGAGAAGTTTGTAACGGGACAGAGTATATATATATATATATATATATATATATATATATATATATATATATATATATATATATATATATATATATATAGTTGTTTTTTTTAAAATATTATGAAAAGTTTATTATAAATTTTTTTTTTCTTAGTTGAGGACGTTTTTGTCACCAAATGATGTCAGAAATACTATTAAAAAAACCTAATTTGACTATTAACAATTAAAATACACAAAATTAATTTATTTGATTACTATTTTAGGTGAAATGAATTTAAAATCCCAATAAGGATATTACTCTAGTTTAAACAATAATATTTAATTGAAAATAAGGAAAAACAAAAATTATTCATATAAATTAAAATAAATGTACAAATTTTTTTTTTGCTTAGAAAAAATAATATAAACTAAAAGAGATAAGGGAAAGCATATGGAAGATTACCAAGGAATTACGAAAATCTTTAAATCCCTTAAAACATGTTCAATGTCATTATTATTTATTATTTTTGGAAATTTTAATATAATTAAATATTTATTTATTTTACAATATTTGTTCTTCTCCATTTTTGATATCTATATAAATAAAATTTACATATTAAACATCAATAAATTTTTTAAAATATTTTTTCATAAAGCAAAAACATTTATTATACATTCAGAACAATGTTATAATATGAAAATATAGTACATTTCATACACTCATTAAAAAAGAAAAAGAAAACTGATGGACAGTTAGTATACACTTTAATACAAGGATCAACACACATATTTTCGAAAGTCAACACAGTCAATTCCTGTTGAGAGAGGAAAAGTTTTGAAGTCGATTTTTGTACTTTTTTGTTTTTGTATTTTGTATGTAGATGCTTACTCATTATGTTTTGATATCAGACCAATTGGATATTAATAAAAAATCTGATAGAATAATAATAAAAATAATAATAATAAAAAGCAATAAATAATAGAAGCAGAATAATAAAAATTAATAAATAATCAAATCGACTATAATGAATTTTTAAAAAAGTTCACTATATAAATAAATTAAAAAAAAAAAACTTCTGCTATTTTTCTAATATTATTTCATGTTCGAGTTATTTTTCATAAATATCTTTTGTTGAGAGGTCTTTTGTTGATCAAATTTATTATAGATAGAAGTTCATAATTTTTGGTTTGGATTTTTTTTTCAGAATGTCACTGGATATAAGCTGGGCACATTTATTTTAATAAGTTGAATTCTGATTTTTGTTATCATAAAAAAAAAATATATTATACCAGCTGGAAATAATTGTAAAGAGGATGGCTCCGTACGGAAGGTGAAATGTATTTAACCCCACATCATCCCCTCTCAAAATAATTTGAAAAAAAATCAAATTCATAAAATTTGAGGTTTGAGAATCTAATCTTTGAAAATTGAGGCTAAACATTTTACTCAAAAAGTTACTAAAATTTAAAGCCTATTAATAAACCGTTTAATTAAGAAATCGTTTGCGATAAATGGGGATATCCGGTCGAAATTGTTGGGAAATTCAATCTAAATTGTTTAAAAATTTTATATTTTGTCCCCAGATAGATTTTAGGAATGCCACTGAATATATCTGTGGTCACAGCGAAAATGTTAAGTTAAAAAAATTTAATGATTTAAACAAGTATTATCTTTTGAATTGTTATATTTATAGTCTGTTACTATGGAACTGTTAAAGTTATGTAATATTACTAAAGAACTTTTATATAGTTATTATGGAACTGTTATATTAGTCGCTTAATGTACGCATGATGGTATAGATGGATCAATACAATTAATTGCCACTTCTATTGGAATTATATTATTTGAAAACTAGTTTCGAATGCTAAACATTCATCTTCAATACTAAAAGTTTTCAAAAATGTAAGACAAGAATTTAAGCTACCTACCCCCTTACCCTTTCTATGATGGATATATTTTAGATCTCAGGTGAGTACCAATGTTTGACTTATTGTCTTACATCTTCAAAAACTTTAGTATATATAATCCACGTAACATAGTACTGATGTGTTGAAAATTTTGTATGTTTTAGAACTGAAGATGAATGTTTAGCATTTGAAACTAGTATTCTACTAAAATGACCCCAATAGAAGTGGCAATTGATTAATTAATAATAATTTTTATATTAGTGTTGTGTTACTGTGTAACTGTTAATAAATTTCAAATGAATGATAAATTTATCTGAAACGTACTGAATTTTGAATAAGTTGTATCTTAAAATATATATGCATTACTGACAGAACTAAAAGTGTTAACTTTAAAAAAAGCTTTTAGAGTTTTAAAGTTAAAGAAAAAAAAAAATCGAATGTGTCAGTTTGCTTTTTCTTCAAGTATAGAGGCCAAGTGCTATAATTCGACTTATGCACTTATTCTTATTGAAATTCTAAAAGAAAAGAAAACTAATAATAATTTTATTTGTAAAGCTAATAGCATGGTTTCAGACACGATAGGTTAAGTAGGAGCAACGCACATTATGTCCACACGGAGCAGAGCGCACTTTTCTATTTAACCAACTCGGTTGGAAATCCGCTTTGCTGGGCTGCGCCTTAATAGTTACTTCATTGGGGAGTGTTCTTGTGCCATAGTAATCCGAATATCTTTCAAAGAAACTTTGCAAGTTTTATAACTAACTGCTCGACTATTAAGTAGCACCGAGCAGACTAGACTGACTGTAGTATTGATTAAGTGACGGAAACATTATACAGTGGTTATGGTCCCAAAATAAGAAACCAAATAGAGTCATTTTTTAGCAAAATTTGTAGACACTGTTTGAAATTCAACAGAGAGTAGCGGAAATTAAAACACATATCCATACTCTTTTCATTACAGTAATAGTTGAGAGATCGTAATTCGACAGAGAGTTATCTTCAAGTGCAATGGTTGAACCTTTGGTTTCACAAGAGAAGACGACCGACCGACATAGGCCGGCGGAACTACTGCTAGTACGGCCTCCAGACGTGAGGTGTCTTCTTGGCCGTCGGAGACTTGGTCGGAGAGGATGGAGGCTCTGCCGCTGGCCGAAGGAGCGGAGGGCAGAGGTGCGGGTAGAGCCAGTGCGAAGGTGGCAGGAGGGCCGGTGCGTGGAGGAGGAGGCTGAAGAAGGCGGGGTGGGGCGGCATCGGCGGCGGCGAAGGAGTAGAATCTCCGGAGGAACCTGTCGTCAGGGCGGCCTCCGAGGTCTTCTCCCCGGCCACAGAGACCGAGAGGGGGCCCAGCGCTTCTCCGGTGCGGCAGCCTTCTGCAAGAAGAAAGAGAATTAGAAGGAAACTCATAAAGAATATGATTGGTATATGGTATTAATGAAATGCAGAAAATCTAATAACAAGTTATAACTATTAAAGGATCACTGTCAGTACGTTTATATCCCTTTCACTTAAATAAGTGACTAGAATAATGCAACGGCGTCGTTAGCAAATAATGAATTGGAATAAATCCAACAAAACGTCGGTTCCTAGACCTAATTCTCTCGACAGAAAAAATGAGACGAGGCGACAAACACAAGTCTCAGAATTGAATCATGCAAAAAGTTACAGGTGTCTTCTAGAAAATTTATCATCATAATTTCAAAATATTTGCATGAGGATCATCAATGATTATCCTCGTTATACTAAAATATCAACTATGTTCCACGCCCTAAACTTACTCCCGTTAAAACAGCACGTCTTCGAACAAACCAAAGCATACTTTGCAAAATAAACAAATTCAGAAAATTTACTAGTAAAAGAAATTGGTAATTATGATAAAAATTCCCTCAAAAGATACACACACAAAAGAACCAATCATGTACTCTTAACATAAACCTCCCCACAGATTACTCAATTGCTATGTATACATATAGTCACCTCTAATGTATGCTGGTTATTATATATTGATTATTATTCTTATTGATTGTATTTTATTTTATATTATGTAATTATTGTTTCTTCCTTTACTTTTCTTTCTTTTTTTTATGCGGGTTTTTTCTTATTTTTCCCACTGTTCACAGATAAACTTTAAAGTGTAAAACTATTCACCAAAGCATAAAACTATGTTAATCATGTAGAGGAATTTTTGACCGGCACATGTATTCTAAATGATTTTGTAAATGTAATTGTAAATATGTCAATAAAGCCTTATTATTATTATTATTATATATCATCATAATCATTTTATCCCCTATACCGCTGCGCAGTGTGGGGTTACCATTTGTAGAGTCTTGACCAGATGTATCGTTCTTGGGCCAACTTTCTTCTCTTACTCCAGTCCATATCCCGCCTTTTCAACGCCTCTTTAAATCTCTCCTCCCAAGTACAGTCGATGGAATGAAAAGAAGATATTCAGAGAAATACCACGTCTAAGCAGAAATACTTTAATGCGTGCCAGCGTTTCTACCTTGCAGGTCTTCTTCAGGGCTATAATGAACGAAATACTAGATGTGACAAAAATAACAGACTTATAAACAGGTGACAAATGGAATACAGAATGACATGGGTAAAACAACTATATACAAAAATGGCTATAGAAAAGAACAAGACAGGAAAGAAAAATTAAATTTCATTTACGTTACATGTCCTTCTGTCCTATTTTATTTTTCATTTATTATTCTTTCATTCACTACACTTAATTTTTTTTTCGTTAACCTTACCTTACTGATTTGTATTATTAATGATTTATGCATCTGTTCTTTTCTATAGCCTTTTTTGTATATAGTTTTCTTATCCGTGTCATTCTGTATCCCATTTGTCATTTGTTTATCGGTCTGTTATTTTTGCACTAGTATTTGGTTCATTATAGCCTTGAAGAAGACCTGCAAGGCCGAAACGTTGGCACGCATTAAAGCATTTCTACTTAGACATGGTGTTTCTCTTGGACTGCATCCCTAATTATCTTCTTCCTCGTTCATTTTTGTTTTAGTCTCAATCCCTTTAAACTAGTAATTTTGTGTAAACTAACCCATAGATAATGATATTATATTATATGATATATATATATATATATATATATATATATATATATATATATATATATATATATATATATATATATATATATATATATATATATATATATATTACTTACCCTGAGGAGGGGATTGTGGCGCGGCAGACAAGGCCAACAGATGGGGGTGGTGCGGGGGCGGCGGAAGGTAAGGTGGGTAGCCGCTCCTCCAGCCTGCCTCCAGACCTGCAACAGTCGGTCACTGTGTCAATGCGTCAACTAATATAAACTTCTACTTTCTTACTATGTATACTTCTTCTATGTATAACATATAATTATAAAACAAAAAAAAAACAACAGAATAATGTTCTAAAAAAGTGTGTGGATTCATACACATCAAAAACTGTATGTGTATATAACACCTACAGTTTTAAATCAAACGAAAGACACTTATGTATAAATCGTACTTTATATATCTGTTTTAAATAGAAAATAAATTTTAAAAAATTTATGGGACCACGAATAACCAATTTTTTTTTCCCTACAAGAATAACAATTTTCAGCAAAAAAAACACACAACAGTATTCCTTATATATATATATATATATATAAAAAATAATATATATATATATATATATATATATATATATATATATATATATATATATATATATATATATGAATCACTTACTACAATATATTTATAGTAATATATAAAAGGACAAGCCATTTTTCGTTTTTGATCAATAACCGCGAAAACTACCGAACCAATCTGTATCAACTTTTAACCACATTATGTTTATAGTTCCACGAAGGTTTAGCAATAATAAAATCTACTGATTTTCAATTAAATCTTATTAATAAAGCGATAATTATGTGGATTTCAGGTGGGGAGCACCATTCTGTAATAGAGGTTACAATTTAGGTACGCTGTTATATACCATAGAGCTTGAAACTGGTAATAACAATTAGTTATATTTCACCAAATCATAAAAAATAAATAAATAAGTAAGTGGTGCATTAAATTAAATCTGCCGAGGAATGTTATTATGAAATCAAAATTTCGATCCTTTGCTTCGATATTGTGGGTAACAATGTGGAATAATAGTCTATTATTTGCAACATGTTTTTAATGGTCTCTGTCCATCTGGATTACCAACTCATACATTAAAATTGAAAATTGAATGTCTAATTATGCTTTTAATTAATCCTCAAACACCTAATCAGTGCAATTTCAACCAGACTATCAATTACTGCTATGGGTGAAAATATGATTGAAGAAAGAATGTTCAATTGCATACTTTCATACATGATTTTTATCGATAAACAAATAAAACTTCAATTTAGACAACATTATCGATTTTTTTTAATTATGAGAGGGGGAAAAGCTGCGACGGGAGATTCTAGTTGTATATAAATAAATAAATAAAGGCTTAGTGAACCCGAAGGTTCGATGCCGACATCACCAACCGTCGACCGCACACTTCCCTCAAATCCACTCCTCCAAAACCCAAATCCCCCAGGCAATCCTCCCATCTTCGTCCCGGTCTACCCCTCGGTCGTTTACCCGACGGCTCATAACTGATTACTTTTTTTTCGGAATGCGATCATTATTAAACCCAAAGACCTTACATGCCCATTTTAAGCGTCGCGCTGCTATTACCTGAACTATATTTTCCGGATATAATTCTCGCAGTTTCGCATTGTGAAACCTTCTAAATTCTCCTGTTTCTTCATCCTTTTTCGGGCCAAATATTCAACGCAGTACTTTATTTTCGAAAACTTTAAGGCGTTGTTCCTGTCTTAACGTCAGCGGCCTTATTTCGCATCCTTAGAGAACTGTTGGTAGTATAATAGTTTTGAATGTCCTGATTTTTAAATTTTTGGAGAGCAAGCGCGAACTGAGTAATTTTGCGGCCGAGAAGTAACAAGCATTTTCGACTTTTAACCTAGCGATTATTTCTTCTTGAATTTCATTTTTCCCTCGATATAATAGACCCTAGATATTTGGATTGCTCAACGTGTTCAAACTTTATCCCGGAAATATCTACATTATTAAAATGTTCACCGATTCTACTACTAACCATATATTTCGTTTTATTAGTATTAATATTAATATTAAGTTTTATATTATAATATTAAGTTTTATATAAAATTAAGTAATAAATAAATATTAGATATAACAATATACAATAGTTTTGTTTGTTTGTTTGTTTATTTCGTTTAACGTCACTTTATGCTGCTATGGCTAATCGGACGATGCTACGGTGGGAGTCCTAAATTTTGCCTATCCAGGTATAATTAGGATAGGGATCTTTAACGAGTACCTGACATCGCACAGGCCCGGGACCCCCATTTTACGTCCCTTCCGAAGGACGGCATAGCTAAGGATTTTTTACTCCCTTTAAAAAATCCCAAGGTCATCTTCCGGGCTGCGAACCCGCGATCTCGGGTTTAGTAGGTTGCTATGCTAACCACTACACCACAGGTGACCCCATACAATAGTTTTAATCAAGTCACTGGGGAAAATAGATGAGTAAAGCAACGAAAAAGCAATAAGTTAATTTTTTTTAAAAATATGTCTAAGGTTGAGCAACCTTCAATCATCTGTTAATTATTTATCATCGGTTTATTATTTATCATCTGTGTTTATTACTTTATCTTAACCTTCATTAACCTATTTTAATTGTTGTTTGCTGTAACTAACTGTTGTATTTACGTGTAATTTAATTTCTAAGATCGTTAAAACGTGATTTATTCAATGAAAGTAAAGAATTAAATTACACGTAAATACAACAGTAAGTTACAGCAAACAACAATTAAAATAGGTTAATGAAGGTTAAGATAAAGTAATAAATAAATAATAAACAGATGATGAATAATTACAGATGATTGAAGGTTGCTCAACCTTACATATTTTTGGATACTGATTACTGGGTTTGGAGGATGAAGGGATTATGTCACGTTTTTAAAAAAAAATAATCTAGTTTTTTTGATGAAGAATTTATGTGCAGATGTGTTGACTAGACAAAATCTGAATATTTCAAAACAACTAGAAAAAAAGAAATGATGAAGATGAAGATGCTATGCATAATTTTTCTGTTAAAGGAAAAAGTAAAAAATAAAAAACAATAAACATATAGTTATATACAGGGTGTCCCGAATTTAAATAGCAAAACTTCAGGAACTTATAGGGGACCGAAAAACTAAGACAAAAAGTCCTTTAGAGATTTGCTCGTTTTTGCTTGGTTTTAGAGAAAATCGCAAAAAAAGAAACAAAACAAGTTTTCATTTTTATACTTATTTATTTACATTTATATTTATGTTATGTTCTTTTTAATGTAAATTTTGCTCAAAACGTTGTCTTCTTGCACCAATGCAAGCAATACATCTAGCACTCACTTGATAAATTGCAGCTAAACATTGTTCTGATGGTATTTGATGCACTGCATCTATGATTCAGTCTCCTAATTGCTCACTTGAGTTGATTGACACCGAATAAACTTTCTGCTTCAAGGTTCCTCATACGAAGAAATCCATGGGTGTCATATCAGGTGATCTGGGTGGCCAAGGTACTACTCCTCCACGTCCAATCCATCGTTGTGGATAATTTATATCCAGCCAAGCTCGAGCAACTCTGCTATAATGAGCTGGACATCCATCGAGTTGGAAAACCACAGCTTTTCAATCCGCTGCTGTAAGGGAATGCCATCTAAATAATTAGAAAAGTCGTTCTCCAAAAAATGTGTAAATGTGATACCATTCAATCTTCCAGGTAAAAAAATATGGTCCCACCAGTAATCCGTTGCAAATTCCAAGCCAAGCGTTAATAGCAAATTCATGCTATTTCATGCAAATTCTCTGGGATTTTCAAGAGCCCATACATGATAATTTCTTTGATTAACAATTCCTCCTCTTGTAAAGGTAGCTTCATCGGTCCATATAATTTTTAATGGGAATAAATTACATCGCGAATTTTGTCAAGAAACCAGTTACTAAAATTCAATCTCTTGACATAATCTTGAGGTAATAAATTCTGAACTTTTTGAAGATGGTATGGGTAGCGATTATCACCTTTCCATATTGCTTGCCGCGATATTACTAATGCAGCAGATGCTCTTCGGATGCTAGTCTCAGGATTGTTGGACACAATTTCTTCTCCGATAACCTGCTCTTATTGCTGCCTGGAATTGGTCGCCTTCATTACGTATTAAGAATGACCCAGTCTCTCGTAGTCTATTAAAAGTTAACGAAAAGACTCGTCGATTAGGCACTCTAGGCACTATTTGGAAATCGGCGCGCATACTCCCGCACTGCTTCTAAAGCATTACCGTTCAGAAACCATACACAAAAGTCATATCAGCGTATTCAACATTAGAATATGTATGCGGCATTGTGGCTGATGCTATTCACACAAAAATATCTGAGTAACTGACTGAAGACTGATTTAGGAATTATAATCCTAGAAGGAAGCCGAAATGTAAACAAATAAAAGAATGTAAAGGATAACATTAAGTATTTACATATCTCATTGCCTAGCCTTACGAACTTTGAAAGGTGGTAATCGCTACCTGTAACATTTTTGTTTTGTTTCTTTTTTTGCGATTTTCTCTAAAACTAAGCAAAAACGAGCAAATCTCTAAAGGACTTTTTGTCTTAGTTTTTCGGTCCCCTATAAGTTCTTGAAGTTTTGCCATTTAAATTCGGGACATCCTGTATAATGAAGTATTATATTATAAGGTCACGAGGCTATCTTCTTTTCAGGTGCTTCGGAGGGCTATCTGGAATGGAGTGAGAAGCAAGTTGTGATACTAATAGATTTTAATGATTGTGGAGTTTGTTATGAAAGGATAGATATCTGATTTCAGCTATGTCAGAAACGTAAGGTATATTAAGATATTTGTGGATAAGTTTATTTGTGTAAGGAGCATTTAGGATTTTTCTAAGAATTTTGGATTGTAAGGATTGGATACGAGATGAATTAGATAGTTTAATGTAGCCCAGAAAACTAATGTTTACGTAAGTAAACCTTACTGTTATAGGTATTGCATTATTAAAAATAATAGTGGTTTGTTTGGAAATAATATTAATAGAAGAGAGGGCATCCAGACCTTGTGAGATATTGAGGAGAGCTGGTTGAGACAGAAGAAAACGTTTCGAGATGAGGGGTGCGGGGTGGAAAGGGGAGTGTCCAGTAGCAAAGGGGGTAATATTTCAGAGAAGAAGGCTAAGAAAGGGTTGTAAAGGTCCCGGCTTGGTATTTCTGAAGGTCCCGTCACTAATTAACGATACCTCCGCCGACCTTTAGGTTTAGGTTTAGGGCTAGTAATCAACGCATCTCTTCTCCCTATCTGATGACAAATCGCTTTGTCTCTGAGCGTACTTTTAAGCAACGTATAGTATCTGTGAAAATATGACAACACTGGGCTGAAATTAGAAAAATATGGAGGCAACCATAGCGAGTTAAGTATTTCTCGTCATTATTCCATTTATTAAAAACAAAAAACAAATATAGATACGAGCAGACCCTTCACAGCCCAATATAACACTTCAACACAACCTCAACAAGATATAAATTTAATGAAAAAAATGGAAAATAAAACTGAATTCAGAGATGCAGATTGTTGGGGTATGGAATCATAGACAAACAGCAATTAAAAAAGTTATTTTAATTTATACATTTTATGCATTGCGTGCCTTCATTAGGGTTTCAGAGAGAGTGGTAATCAGAAACCACCAGTTTAAAACTAGGTAGCAACAATAAGATATGACTTCTCTACCCATCCGTCGTAGCACCAGAATTCTAAACCATTCAAGTAGAAACTTCAATCATCCATCTCAGGTTACTTCCACTATGCAACACCTACCTGTTCTTTCACCACAGAATACCTGTACTGCCGTACCTCCTCAGACAATTGTTTACACATTAGCACCAACTCGATGTTATCCACCCCTTCTATCACCCCCTTCAGTTACTGAGGAAAGTTTATCGTTTTCCCTCCTAAAATCCTGTTGATTTAATTTATTAATTTTTTTTTTGTTGACATAATAGCTATAAAAAATAATACAATTTAATTTAATTTCATGTTTTTTGTTTTTAATAAATGAGTGATTTTTTTTTTAATTTATTTTTTTTTTGTTCAGATGCCGCTGTATACAATTTTTGCTGACTGTAATTTTTATAATGATAATTAATACTTAATTAATTTTTTAAATAATTTGTTTATTTATTTTTATTTTTTTTTTGTGTGTGTTTATTTGTATACATGATATAAAGGAATACAACATATCTAATACCTATTGCTGTTCACTGATGCAGATATCTATCACACATAAAAGCTTAAGTTAAAAAAAAAGTATTTTAAGATTAGTTGAGGGAAGTGTAAAATATAAAGAGGTCTCTCTCTCTCTCTCTCTCTCTCTCTCTCTCTCTCTCTCTCTCTCTCTCTCTCTCTCTCTCTCTCTCTCTCTCTCTCTCTCTCTCTCTCTCTCTCTCGTCTCTCTCTCTCTCTCTCTCTCTCTCTCTCTCTCTCTCTCTCTCTCTCTCTCTCTCTCTCTCTCTCTCTCTCTCTCTCTCTCTCTCTCTCTCTCTCTCTCTCTCTCTCTCTCTCTCTCTCTCTCTCTCTCTCTCTCTCTCTCCTCCTCTCTCTCTCTCTCTCTCTCTCTCCTCTCTCTCTCTCTCTCTCTCTCTCTCTCTCTCTCTCTCTCTCTCTCTCTCTCTCTCTCTCTCTCTCTCTCTCTCTCTCTCTCTCTCTCTCTCTCTCTCTCTCTCTCTCTCTCTCTCTCTCTCTCTCTCTCTCTCTCTCTCTCTCTCTCTCTCTCTCTCTCTCTCTCTCTCTCTCTTATCTCTCTCTCTCTCTCTCTCTCTCTCTCTCTCTCTCTCTCTCTCTGGGGGAGGGGAGAAGTTCCATTTTTTAGGTCTTTCAATAATATCTCGAAAACGGTTGAATCTAGAAAAATATGTTTCAAGTGAACATAAAACCTAATAAAATTTACTATAAAGTTGACTATATATAAATTTGTCGTAATTCTGACCGCTTACGAGACATACCTAATTTACGTGAGGTAAACATTTTTTTTTTTTGCTAAAATTGGGTATGGGTAATTAATGGGACTTGATCAAAATTTCATATATAAGTTCTTATAGTAAATTTAAGGAGTTTTTATAAAAAGAGTAGAAATTTAGGATCGAACAATTACTTTCGTAATGAGTATGAATAAATTCATAGAAGTGCGACCCCAGATAAAGAGTGCCGTGATGAGAGGTGTTGGGTGCATGGAATATGCGATAATTTTTGACTTCACAGCTTTGTTAGGAGTAGTTAGAAGGTAAACATATTAAAAGTCCCCGCCTCTGGGAGGTGAGCTAACGGTGGGGGGAGGGGGGAGAACGTCCCAATTTCGTTTTTCGATAATATCTCGAAAACGGTGGACTCTGGAAGAATATGCTACAAATAAAAATTAAAGCTCATTATATTTCCTATAAAATTAATTGTATACATATTCGTCGAAATTCCAACATTTTTCGAGATATACGTTATTAAAAATCAATAATTTTAGAAATAAACAAAATGTTTACCTCATTTTTTGTTGAACATTTGCTTTTAATACCAGAAACGTATATATGAAATTAAAGTAAATTTAATGCTCTATAATTTTGATTTTGACGTTTTTTCTGAAAAACAATTGTGAAACGTAATTGACAGTTTTGTGACATTTTTTTCCCGAAAATCACCGATTTTCAATAACGAATATCTCGTAAGCGGTTAGAATTACGACGAATTTATACATAATCAACTTTATAGTAAATTTAAATAGCTTTTATGGTCACTTGAAACATATTTTTCTAGAGTCAACAGTTTTCGAGATATTATTGAAATACCAAAAAAATGGAACTTATCCCCTCCCCCCACCGTTAGGTTCCCCCAGGGGCGGGGACTTTTAGTATGTTCACCTTCTAACTATTTCAAACGAAGCTATGAAGTCAAAAACTATCGCATATTCCATGCACTCTACAATGTGTTTATTGACTAGACTAATCTGTTCCTTAATTTCTTCAGTATTTTATTTTTTTATTATTTTAATATATCGCCGATTTTCGATTTGTTTATTTCTGTATGAGGTCTAGAATAGCGCTAACAGGCGGGAGGATTTTTTTCCCACTTTAGAGGAATTTCTTAGTGGGAAAACGGGGAATCCAAAGTAGAATCAGTGAATTTTTAAAAATCATTTTGAAAACCAAGAATGATAGATGTTTTGTTTCTATTAATTATTTTTTTACAGTTGTTTACTTCAATTAACTCGAAAATTAGAACAATAAATTTAATAGTAGTCACCTGATTATTGTCTTGCTTTTAATTTATTTGGCTTTATTGGGATACATATTTTCTTTTCATAATTTACTCGGTGATAAATTTTCTTGTATAAATTAAAAGTTTTTTTTTTTTTGTAAAAGCTCTATGCTTGATATTTTTGCTAAACACAAGAATACATTACATTACTTACTGTGATTTTAAAATAGTTAAGTTGTTAAAAGCATGTTAACATTTTTACATAATATACGATTGATTGGTTCACTTGTGAATTTTGACTTGGGAATTTAAGTGGGAAAAGGTGACGGAGGACTGAAGACATTTTGTTCTGGGGCAAGTGGGGAAGTTAACCCCATTCCATTGTGGAAAATATTTTATGTCACCTGGAAACACCTGCATATTGTCACACGACAATAACAGATCTACTGTATTGTAATTATACAACTGTCCTATTCAGTTGTAATGCTCAAAATAAAACAAAACAAAAAAATATTTTTTGGACCTATGCATTATAAAAAGTATAACAAGGATTTGTTAATTATTATTCTTGGAAATAATTAATCTCATTGGACAGTTTATAAGTGAAAAAAATATATAAATGAAATGTTGTGTCTTGTAAATCCTGCCTGAAAACTGTAAGGGCCTTGTTAAAGCTCTTGCTTTGAGCAGAACAAGGCGATTGTCGGAACGGAAGCAGTCATAAGTAAAAGAGGAGTTCGATAAGTATCGGGTTGTAAAGAATCGATTAATCTGACCGAGGACGAGGTGGAGGCGCGAGGCAATAAGAAGCCAATTTTAGGAAAATTGCCAAAGGAAGAATGTAATTAGTTTGGTCTGTGTAGTAGTCGGGGGAGGGGGGGGAGGTTATTGTGTTTGGCGTCATATGTAGGTGCAATGAGGGGGGGGGAGGGGGGCGTGGTGGGGGTGCGGCGTCCCTCATTGGTCCTCCGCAACCCACAGCGCCCCCCACTCCTTCCCCCACCCCCTCCTCTCTTCTTTCCCTCTCGTCCTCCTTCTCCTTCTTCTTCTTCTCCTTTCTCCGCGACAGCGCCGCCGCGAAAATTTGATTTCCCCGACCCCCGGCGGCGACATACGCGCCCCCTACCGGACCTTCCCCTAACCCAATTATCCTCTATACACCTAACACGTGTCTTCTCCCCCTAAATTGTCACCGCTCTCTGCTACAAGCTCTCGTTCACACTTTCACTACATTAAAACTCCGCCTTTAGCCGGCGACTGAAACAGATTACAGAAGCCGCTACTTTTTTCTTTTTCTTTTTTTTTTTTTTCGTAGGACCTCTCTTATAAAATTATTTTAAATGGAATTCCCTTAATAACGTATGATTGGAATAGTACTACAAACTAATCATTTAACACTACAAAATGGAGAGAAATACCACTCAACAAACTACTATGCAAAAAAGTTTTAAAAATCTATTTATTTAATATAAACTAGGGGATTTGAGTGGTTATGGAGCTTACTATAAAATGATTGGTATCTGGTTTGGGCTAAATCAGCATCATATGTAACATTAGGATCTTTATGGAAAAGTTTATTGGTGACAAAGTAAGGAGCATTGAGGATTTTTCGAAGGATTGTAAGGATTGGATACGGGATGAATTGGATGATTTAGTACAGCCCCAAAGCTCAACTCCGTATGTTCATACAGTCTAATTACAGTCAAGTAAATGAGTCTTTAGTAATTAATTGGGAGCTTTGAATCTACTAAGGATTAACTGTAACTCTCGTTAAGACATTTTTTTCCGGTTTGTTCCAGTTTCTGATAAAACACTTGTGCGATACTTTTCGTTTTCTGTTGTTCCTCAATATTTGTTTATTCTCGAAAATGGTAAAGCGTAAAACCCTTTCGTATGAAGAAAAATTGAAAATTATTCAAGACAGAAAGTGCGATATTGCAAAAAAAGTTCCTTACAAAAGAAAACTGTGATGAGTGATCGGGCAATCCAATCTATTGATGTTCAAAATGATGAATTAGACAAAGAGTCGTTTTTAAGTACACAAACTACTATTTCATATTTTTTTGCAATGGTCCACTTAAATCTTTTACAAATTTAATAATTATTCTTTCATTATTATTATTTCAATAAAATATGTATATATTTCCAATAGTTACATTGTGTATTTTATTATAAACCTATCGAAGTGAGTCAGAAATTACCTCAATAAATCGAACCTCGATAATTCGAAGTTTTCTAGTTCCCCTTGAGGTTCGATAGATCGCCCGCTCTCATACATAAAGAACTTCTATTATTTTAACTAATAATTGAATTTCATTTGTTTATCAATAAAAACACGTACTGAAGTATAAAATTTACAGTTGTTTCTTCAATGATATTTTCAGGCATTAACCTGGTTAGAATTGAATTGATTAGGTACCAAGAGTACTTAAAAACATAATTAGACATCAATTTGGCAGAAATAATTTTATCGCTACATCTAATTGAATTTCCATTTCTAACCATAAAAGTAAATTACAGTTTTGCAAACCTCGTTCCTGACACTCAATACTATAAATTTTAATGATTATTATAGTAAAATTTATTGTTATAAACCTTCCTGGAACTATGAAGATGTAGTTAAAATTGGTACAGTTGGGTTAAATAGTTTTACCATTGCAAACTCTGTTGCAGAATGGCCACATTTCTGTCGATTTTTAAACTGCACTGGGATCCACATGTCGCTCCATATATTTATAGCTTTTTTTAATAACAATTCAATTGAAAATCATTAAATTTTATCATAAATTTCTAGCTCTATATAACATCGTACATTTGTAACCTCTCTCGAATGATGCTCGCCATCTATCGGCCGATTATCGAACTTCACAGCGCACTACCTATTTAACTTTTTTTTTTTTTATGACGATATAATTAAAAATCTTTAAGCTTGATTATTGCTAAATCTTCCTTGAACTATGAAGTTAATGTGGTTCAAATTTGGTACAAATTGGTTCAGTAGTTTTCGCGGTTTATTTGAGGCGTAATAAGGAGCATTTAAGATTATACGGGAAGAATCCTTAGTTTTAATGGAGCCCTAAATCTCAACTTTATATTTCCAAATAGGTCTTATTGTTATTATGTAAAAATGTCTTTCTTAATTTTCTGAGATCTTTTGACGCTTGTCTAGTAAATGTCGGAGTTGTCGGAAACGGCGAATAGTTTCTTGTCTTTCAAGTCTGGTGTGTAATGCAAATAATTTTTTTAAATAAATTTAGTGAAATTTACAACTGTATAAAATATATATAACAAGTAAATGTGTTGAAAGTGAACAATGGCATGTAAATAACATGTGAACAACTATTCACTAGTAGCACTTCAATAAATTCTACACTAAAAGGTATCTAGGCCATCGTCTTTTCAGACGCTTTGGAGGATTATCAGGAATGGAATAGGAAGCAAATTGGGAGGCTGGTGGATTGGAGTGGTTATGGAGCTTACTATGGAAGGAGAGGTATCTGGTTTGGGCTAAATCAGCAACATATGGGACATTTAGATCTTTATGAATAAGTTTATTTGTAACAAAGTGAGGAGCATTAAGGATTTTTTGAAGGATTTTAGATTGTAAGGATTAGATACGAGAAGAATTATAAGGTTTAGTTGAGCCCGAGAGCCCGACTCCGTATGTCCAAATAGGTCTGATAGATAACTGTCATGTAAACTGACATTCTACTTTTGTAGAAAATCGGGAGTTTTGAACTGAACTTCTATAATTGATATTATAGAAAATAAACTATAAAAAACTGATTTTCACAATTTACATTTCAGAATGAAATGGATCAAATTACTTAAATTAATAATTGAATTCAATTAACATTCAATAATTATTCGAATAAACAGAGTCGAGAGAAAATAGAGTTTTCGAACGTGTCTTTTTTCATTCAAACCAATATAGCCCCTAAACGAAAGATCCTAGTGACAAATAGTATATAACAAAAAATATTCTCCATTCTCCATAAAATTTTTGATAGGAAAACTGTCAGATAATTTTCGATCAGAACAGAACGGAGGGTCTATACAAAAAAGTATAGAAACCCAGTCAAAAAACTTATCCGTGTCACACTACCATCTAAGATATGTGATAACATAATTTTGTTGAGAACTAACATTAGGCCAATCCAAAAGTTCATATGAAGATTACTTATAAAGTGCGTCTCACAACTATAAAACCACTTGTTTTTATTCTTTAATTTGAAAAAATCAGTAGAAACTAAAAATTAAACGGTATCTTTTATTTTGGTTCATTGAATGAAATATATAATATGACATAAAATTGTGAAATAACAAAAATAATACTGTCTCGTTACTATAAAACCAACTGGGTAATCAGAATCTGCAAGTAAGCAAATATTTTGAAAAAAATCTTAATACTCTTATTGTGATAACTGGACTCCTTTCTTAGTCTCTTTTTTCCAACCAAGATGCCTCGGGGTAAAGTGCTTTCCGAAGAAGAAAAGGGATAAATGTTGGCTTTCGCCATAGAAAATTTATGTTTTCGAAAAATCAATAGATTGCGGAGGTCCCATTAAATTGCGGAACAAGCAAAATTATAGTAAAAATAGAAAAGATGGCCCCAATAAGAAGCTTTCAATACATTGTAAACGAAAAATTATTAATGCGAAGAATTACTAACTGAATGTTTCGAGAACTACAGTGTATCGTGTTCTAAAACGCAGCGAAGTTATTAAATGCCAAAAAATGCAAAAAAAAAACACCTAAACTTTTGCCCCGACACATCGCAGCAAGATTGATGTTTGGACGCGAAAATATTTCAACTAATTTGAACTCTCAGTGATTTTTCAGATAAAAAAAATATTTAATTTAGATGGTCCGGATGGTAATAGATATTATTGGAGAGATCTTAGAAAAGACCCTAAGAGAAATTTCGTCGGTGAGAGTGTGCTGGTATTTTGTTAGAAATGTTTTATTAAAAAAACCATAAAATAATTTTTTTAACTTAGTTTTATAGTTATGACACAGTATTATTTTTGTCATTTCGTTTAGATTTATGTTTATGATAAAATTTGTAAAAATAAAAACAGGTTTTATTCATATTATGTCTTTCATTCAATGAACCTAACAGATATGTTAAA
Organism: Euschistus heros; assembly: GCA_003667255.2. Lineage (NCBI taxonomy): Eukaryota > Metazoa > Arthropoda > Insecta > Hemiptera > Pentatomidae > Euschistus > Euschistus heros. The sequence continues at coordinate 2,421,919 of RCWM02000133.1, forward strand.
TGTTTAGTTTCTATTGAAAATTTTAAATTAAATCATAAAACAAAGTGAAACAAAGTGTAGTTATGAGACGCACTTTAACTATTATGTTGCTCGAAAGTATGTCACAACAGTTTTTTGCATCTCTTGTAAGATTTAATTTGTTACTTAATTTGTTAATTTGTCCCACCAGGTGAGCGATATGTTGCTGAACTGGGACCAAATTCCTTCCATCATCCTTCATTCATATCTATTGGAATCAGTCTCTTCAATTGCTTACCATGTGATTGCCGACACCCTCTGAGGAATTTAAAAATATGATATCCTTGGGAGCTTCTTGAATTAGTAAGTAATTGACATGTTATTGAAATCATACTTCCACATATTTAGTTGCTGTATATATTTTATACAATTGTAAATATCATAAATAAAAAAAAGGAATAAAAGATATTTTTTTAAAAATTAGGATTCTCCTATTGATTAAGTGTTCGATGCTGATTAAAGAGTCTTGTTGTTACAATTCGGTTAACAAAAAAAAAAAAAAAAAAAAAAGAAATCAAAAACATATTTAAAAAATAATTACCACCGAGCTTAATAAAACGTGCTCAATTTGTTCCATTTTAATATAAATTTCATTCTAGTAAGAAAGAAAAAAAAAATTAAATCGTATAGCGGTAACGAGAAGAGGGCCGAGCGCCACCAGGTGGTGAGTGCTGGTACTAATGAGACCAGCCAAATTACACCCCCTCCCCCACCACCATCCCTTCTATTCTCTTCCCCTCTCCCCTCTCCCCCCCCCCTTTCGAACAAAATAGAATTCTGTCGGCAATTAAAGTCTGGGCGGCCATTGTCCGTTCGGGGCAGGAGACACTTTAAACCCGACACCCTTCCGCGTCACGGTCCCTCGGGACGGAGGTAGTCAACTGCGAAGTCAAAAGAATATTCTGGAATCGGAAGTAGGGGGGAAGGGGAGAAACTTCTTAGCTGGAAAATTAGGGGGGGGGGGGCTAAAGATGAACCTACAACTATCAAAGAATGCACTTCTGATTCTGATATTTGTTTTTTAAGAAAAAAAAAAAAAAAAAAAAAAAAAAAAAAAAAAAAATATATATATATATATATATATATATATATATATATATATATATAAACTGTGTTTTAATGAACGTATATAACATGTACAACAAAATTATATTAAAAAAAAAAAATTAATAATTTTTTTAAAACTTCTAACAGTAAAACATAATAAAACATATAAATATAACGTTATAAAGGAATAGATAAATAAAAATAATTACAATACCATATGTGGTGGCAACACTGTCCGTGAGTACCCGTGGCAACACTGAGTACTAATTAAAAATTCTTACTAAGGTTTCCACCGTGTGGTTGCTGTGTATAAATATTTTGGGCTTTGTTTTGATCAATTTCCCAGTTCGTTGTATGAATTAAGAGACTGGTATTTTTTTTTTTTTAACGTAAGTGATATTATAATTTTGTGTTATGTATAAACTTTATTTAAATAAAAAGGAGTATTTTTGTGAGCAGTGATTGTTAATATATCTATAATAGACATCATTTAGCCTTTTAGCATTACAAGCACCAAGAAAATTATTACTCTGTTACGTTTAAAAATTATAAAGATGGCCTAAAATTGCCATTGGATGTTCCTTGAGAGGCTCAACTAGCGGTACTCTTGGACACGGCAAGGATTGTTCGAAAAAAATTTAAACATATGAAGAGAGAAAAAAAAAATGAACGTAAGCCGAAGATGGTTGGGCTTGTCCCCCCCCCCCCCCCCCCTCAGTTCAAAAACCACAAAAAGCGAGATGACAAATAAAAAAAAAAAAAAAACTTTAAATTTTAAACAGTTGTGGACATCAATACAAAAATAAATAAAAAATGTCTGCATTCTACAAATATAGGTCTCTGTTTTCTATTGAATTTGTTTTTGCTGAAATAAACGTTCATTATGACTTTTTTATTATAAGGATGCAAAGTGTTTTGTTATACATTTATTTAAAAATTTTATATCAGTCCTCAACAGACACCTTGATGACACATGTACGTTATCAGTAAATCATGATCCATTTCCAAACACTCCAATCTCATATCATAAACCTTCAAGAATAATATCAAAATTGGAGGATTAAATATATAATAAATTGAAATAAATCTCACCATATAACTTTTACCTTTCCAGCCTACGACTTCCTGCCCTACAGTGTCCTTTTTAACATTCCATTGATCCCTGTTGAACAGATCCGCTACCTAGGACTCCAACTGGGCAAACATCTAACTTGGAATCCAGAAACAAGATTAAAACGACAGGAAACTGTTCAACATTTACTAGACAAACGTACAAACCTACCGATTAATTACAAAAGGCTCATTTACATGACAGTTATCAGACCTATTTGGACATATGGCGTTGAGCTTTGAGGCTCCACCAAACCAGCTAATCCATCTCGTATCCATCTCGTATCTTACTATCCAAAATCCTTAATGATCCTTACTTTGCCACAAATAAACTTATCCATAAAGACCTTAATGTTCCATATGTTACTGATTTGGCCCAAGACAGATACCTATCCTTTCATAGTAAACTCCTTAACTATTCTAATTCACTAGTCTCTCAACTTGCTTCCCATTCTATTCCCGATAATCCGCCGAGGTGGCTGAAAAGAAGATGGCCAAGAGACCTTGTAATGTAGAATTATAATTGAAATGCTACTAGATAGAAGTTCTATACTTGTTATAGACATGCCATTGTAATCATTTTCCTCAAATTTACTTATATATAATGTATACAGTTGTAAATATCAATAAATAGTTGGAAAAAAATATTAAAATACACAGATCAAAAGGTACATAGTATATACTTAAATTGAATTGCTATTAAGTTGAATTTAAATTAAATTAAGATGAATAGTGATTCAAGATATGAATACACCCCTCCTAATATGAAAAAAACAGCAGAAAATGTGATTAGGAATCTTTTACCCAATAAATCACAAAAAAATTACAACATAAGGTTTAACAATTATAAAAAATGGTGTGTCAAAAACAAGATTAAAAATACTTCAGAAAACAACGAGAGACCTTCTAATATAGAATTTTTTTTTCTTTTTGTTGAAGTGCTACTAGTGAGTGGTCCTTCACATTTTATTGACAAGCCATTATAATAATTTCCTCAAATTTACTTATTGCATGTATGTATACAGTTGTAAATATCAATAAATAGTAAAAAAAAAAAAATAAAAAAAAAAAAAATAAAAAAAAAAAAAAAAAAAAAATTAAAATAAAAATAAAAAAAATTAAATTAAAAAAAAAATGTAAATATATAAATAGTCTATCAGGCAAATACAACTAATCCATAACCACTGAAAATTTTATATTGAAGGTCACCTTCCAAGTTTATTTTCTTATCACACCGCCAGCCTTCCCAAGCGTTTTCGTTTACGTTTTAATCGTTCTAATCCGTCAGTTTCTATCGAACACTAAGGAGGTGATTGCGGTAATACGTAATGGTATTATTTATAATGTAGGGCTATAAGAGAGGCTAGGGAGAGGTTAGAGGAACATTACACGGCGGCGGTAAGATATTGCGGTGGGGCGGCGGTGTGTGGTCCGCCGGGCAGGACCGCACTCCCAGCCCCCGCATCCTGGCGGTCTCTTCTCGCTCTGTTTTACTAAATATCTGACCGCTCCTCATAGATAATTGTCGTAGTTATGGCTCTAAGTAATAGTAGACGTGTTCAGATTCTAATTACAGGTGTTCTCAAGTTAATAACATACGCCACAATAAATATTTTTTCATTAATAACGTCATTTTATTATATGGGGGAAATTATATGTAGCAATGGCCCCGAGAAGGAACGTATAAAAGAGAAAATAAGTACATTGAAAATACTTAGCTTCGCGACAAGCAATTTATATAATAAAAGGAACCTGTCAATAAACCCGAAGACACTAGACACTACGGTCGTCAAACCAGCGATACTGTACAGAATGGAAACCACTTTCCTCCACAGCCTAAGGAAAGTGATAAGGATAGAAAGAAGTATTTACGGCCCAAAGAAGACACAAGAAGGCTATAGATTGAGACTGAATAAGGAAATATACAAAGAAATAAATGATTTGGAAATGGAATAACAGACCCAGACTGTTTCGATAGGGGTGACTGTAGGAAAAGACTGAAACAAATTAAGGTCCTTCTGGGAAAGAGAGATGCGAGAAAAGGAATTGGGTAGACCTAGGAAAGAAGGAAGGAACAGTTCTTTATTTTTAAAGAAGGAACAGAAACAGGAAAAGAAGTGGTATTCATGGAAAAAAAAAATGGTATTCGCGTGGTCTCTAAGGCCGTTCAATGAAAAAAATAAAAAATAATAATCGACTTCAAGATTAAACCTTCATGTACAATGTTGAACTAAAAAGGAAAAAAAAATAATATTTTAATTACTTCGAAACAGAGAGCATTATCGATACTTATATACCTATTCTCAATTTACGATAGAAGGGCAGTTTAATCCTGCCTTTACTACAAACTTTCGAATGGCGCTGCGGTGTGGCGGTAATGAAACAGAGGGAGGATCTTAACAATTACCATTTCTGTTCGGATTCTGTTTGTTTTGGTTGGCACCGACTCCAAAAAATAACTGATCATAAATTGTGAATAGTATGTAAGTATCGATAATTTTGTTGATTGTCAATTAATGGTTTTTGTTTGGAAGCAATTAAAATATTATTTTTTATTTTTTAGTTCAAGTCTGAATATGTAGGTTTAATCTTGAAGTCGGTTTTGTTTTTTTTTTTCTAAAAATTATTTTTATTTTTTTATTTTTCGTGGTTAGTGTATTTTTGTTTATACAGTCAATTCTCGATCTTCAAGCTACCCTGAAAAATAGTTCGACTTACTGAACAAAAACTTATCGAGGTTCTCATTCCACTTATCTGCATGTAAATGGGAAAATTGAACACAAAATTGAAGTTGAAATAGTTACGTATATTTTTCATTAATGGATATGTGTATGTTGTTTGTGCATACATATAATATCATTGTTACAGAAAATTAAATACCCAGTACCAATTTATCATATAACTTTGAACTGAACTGCGCTTTTTTCTACGGGTGCCTAAAAGTAGACTTACCGCTTTCCACCAGTGGCGATCTTTTCTTTATTCTTTAGGACGATTCAAAGAGAACTACGCGGAATTTGGAATTGACAAACGCCGAACTTCTTTTTCCTTTCTCCACTTTACTAATCAATTTTAACTTTTCGTTAATTGAAAGAATTTTCAATAGACACTGTAAAACCACTCGGGTGAATAACTAATAATTAGTGACTGGTGTAAGAATGAACTGAAAAGATAAACAATGACAGGAAACAGGAAAACAAATTACACCTGAAATTCTTTTAATTTGAGTTCCAGTTTTAGAGGCGATGACTGTTAATAGTTCGTTTCATAGAGGTGGTCCTAGAAGTTCCCTCTTTTGAACCTTATTTTCAGTTCGACTTATTTACACAATGTTTCACGGTTTTTGTCTGAAATCGTCACATTGAAGTGGAATTTAAGTGTAATGTACTTCCGACCGTAGATTTTGTTAGACTTATTTAAGAATTCAACTAATTGAAGTACGACACATCGAGAGTTGACTGTATATGTAAATTATTTTGACTAATAATTTAGATTTAGTTACTATGGAGATTTTACATTATCATGGTTATAAATCTGTTTAAAATGGAAGGTTATATAACAGTGATTTTTATTAACTGTTATTTTCTATTTTCTTGAAAAGTGCTGAGTTGATTTCAAAATATTTTTTATGGGACCACCTCTGAAGTATGCCCTACCGATCTAATAAAGAATCATCAAAATTGATTTATTGATTGATTCGACGGAGTAATCGCGTAACATACATACAAAGAAAAAAAAATACAAACAAGTGAGAACCTCCTCTTTTTTTTCAAGTCGATTGAAAATTGGTTAATAATAAATTATGAGTTCCAAAATAAATGAGGAATCTTGTAAAAGGATACAACTTATAATGTATAAAACATAAATATTCATGTTTTACATTTGCTCGGATGATTGAAAATTCAGGAGTTAAAGAAATAGATGATGTTAATAGGAAGCTAAAGTGGAGCTTTTTCGAATAGAGATGGGCAGAGAATTCCATAAAGAGGAAGCGCGGATAGTAAAGAATTTTTCAAACAGAAAATGAAACACAAACGTAATTAATTTTTGAACAAAAACAACATTAGTAACCATTAGTAACCATTAGTAACCATTAGTAACCATTGTTTATGATCTATTAACTGGATTAGAGGATTATATTTGTTTATTTGGCAAGCACTTGCCTAAACAAAATGAATATTCAAAACCTGCAATATTTTTGCACCAACCCAATATTTAATTCATTTTCCCTTATTTCTTTATACTATTATCGTCTAATTTACTTTTGTTATTATTAATTATAATTTTTATCTTGTATAGTAAGGTTGTTGTTTTTTTACTGTATTTATATTTAATGTTTTGTTTTTTTTATAGTCTTTTATTAATTCATCTGTTATAAAAATACCTTATAAGATTCAAATCTACATTTAGTATTCTCATCCTTATCCTGAGTCTAGCGCAATAAAATTCTTTAAATCTTCAAATTATTTATTTTTCTATTCCAGAATTTAAATGAACTAATCCACTTGTATTTTAAAAGGCGTACGATTCAATTCCTAATAATCTCCGAAGGATTTGAAGATAAGATGGCATCGGAGGAAGCATATGATAGTAAATAAACAAAGAGATATTGCGTTATTATAAAAAACACATGACTTCTGTAATATAAAGATACAGTTAAAAAAAAAAATAATAATAATGGAACATTTACAGAATAAAAATTAATTAATTAAATTATTTTTTTTTTAAATTAAAATTAATAAATCAGAGTCATATTTACTCAATTTAAAATTTTAAAACTATTGATCCGAACTTGATAGTACCAGAATTGAGTCAGATTAGAATAGAATTTCCTGTTTTTAGAAATAGAAAATTTTAATTTTATTCATTATTATTCCTTGGTCGGATTATTCATTATTATTATTTAAGGCGTTTGTTTACGTGTGGAACAAGATAGTTTGTTATGCGGTATTGTATAACTTAAGCGCCCTAAGAAGTGCCATACCACTTATAATACATATATCATAATATTATATATTATTTTATTATTATAAGCATACTATAGCAATATTATATACCATAATATAGGACGAACTCGAATAATAATAATTAATGATTATAATTATTATCAGTATGATGAACAATATTTATATGGGTTTAACGTACTTAGATGACTGTGAGGAAAGAGATAAATTAATATCGCATTTTTTTATTTTGTTCTTTTACCGTTGTATTCAACAAAACCTACCTGTGGTAAAAAGCTAGAAATTCGTAAAAATGACATTATACCGATTCCGGTCTTCTAATTGCAAATCAGTTTTTAAAAAAATCCACAAGGCCTGTAAAATACAGCGGTAAACGAAAAAAATAATAAAATGTGTGTTAAGATACTTATTATTAAATAATACATATTCCATTGCAGACAATACATTTTTTTTTTGATGTTTAGTAATTTTATTTTTAACTGATTACACTGGTCTACATCAAAATTTCCTTTTACATGAAAATATTTTGATAAGTATTTGATTTACTGAATCTTATTACCCATTAATGTCAAATTTAATTTAATGACAGGTAACTTTATAGATTTATCATATTTATGTTCAGAGTTTAAAGTTTTAACGGATCACTAGTATAAACACTAGGTTACATTATAAAGGGCCACATATCAAGAGAAAAGGAAAACGTTCAACCAAAGAATAAGACATCCATCCTCTCCAAACGTTCCACTCTACAACTTAAACAAAAAAAATACTTATACTTACTTACTGAAACCTATTTGGAAATACGCTTCGCAGGAATACGGAATAGCTAAGAAGACACCTATCAACAAACTCGAAATCATCCCGGCAAAAACATAATTATGAAAATTAGATTATTGCAGTTGGTTATTTGTACATATATTAGAAAAAAAAATGACGCCCCATACAGTAAAGTTGGAGAGTTCACACTTTTATACATAATTAATTTTAATGTACAAATAAGACTAAAACTAAAAGAAACTGCCCGTCGTTACAGACTACTTCAACATTTACTAGGCAAACGTTCAAAGCTACCAATTAATTACAAAAGACTCATTTACATGACTGTGTTTAGACCTATTTGGACGTACGGAGTTGAGCTTTGGGGCTCCGCTAAAACATCCACTTCATCTCGTATCCAATCCTTACAATCCAAAATCCTTCGAAAAATTCTCAATGCTCTTTACTTTGTTACCAATAAACTTATCCATAAAGATCTTAATGTTCCATATGTTGCTGATTTAGCCCATACCAGATACCTATCCTTTCATAGTAAGCTCGATAATCCCACAAATCCGTTAGTTTCTCAACTTGCTTCCCACGAAGATGGCCTAGAGACCTTCTAGTGTAGATTTTTCATGAAGTGCAACTAATGAGTAGTTCTTTTCAAGTTTTGAGATGTTATTCTAATCGTTTTAAATTCTAATTTACTTGATGTATATATTTCGTACAATTGTAAATTTCAATAAATAGATATATAAAAAAAAAAAAAAAAAAAATGAAGAAATAACTTAAGAGGCAGTTAATGATTGATTCAGCCAGTACTATTTTAATTTCGCTTTCTTATTTTATCAAGTAAGTAGGGCAAAAACGTAAGATGTCTGTCAAATTTAACATTCAGATAAATATTTTTTTTTCTCGGAAGTTTGTTCACTGGACTTTTTGGTATCGATCTTTTTATAGAAAATCGAAAAATTTTGTTAATGTGTCACTAGCTCATAATATAGTAAAAATGAACAATAATTAAAAAAATATGTTAAACAAAAGGTATACTCCATTGACTAGTGGCAGACTGTTGGTATTAAACGGGATTCGCTCACCATACCCCCAGCTGAGTAGGGAACAAAGCTGTACCATTAACAACAAAGTTGAAGGCGTCCAATTAAACTGAAAGGGTTTTAACATAACTTATAAATATTTAAGTAATTAATTCGAACGGGGCAATTTCTCATTGACTCCTGGCTAATCTTGGTAAGTAGCTGGCAGTATCTTAGGATTAGGGGGGCGAGGGAGGGGGGAGTATAAGGGGGTCTTCTTAGGAAAAGAGGGGGAATTCCCCCCCCCCCCCAGGTGCCTCCCTTTTCTTGAAGGTCCTTCTCCTTTCCTTCGATCCCCCACTTCCAGGACAGCTCTTGAAAAGAGCAGTCACTCCTTGGGGGACCGTCCGGAGAGATGGTGCCGAATTGAACAAGACTCGTAATGTTAGCGGGATTCCGTTCCGAATTGAGCATGCAGCGCTTTCTGTGTGTGGATGTGCAAACTAGCTCGGTCGAAAGGGTTGAGCCGTCCGCCGGCAGGTTGCGTGGGCGTCCAGTTTTACGGATTGATCTGCTTGATTCGTATTGTTTGGGCTATTTATAGCTTTTATTATATAAAAAAAATATATTACATTAAAAAACAAACAAAAAATAAATAAATAAATAAAAATACATCTAAATAGCAATTAAGGATAAACAAAATAAAATGAGAATAAACATCAAACACGAAACAAAAATAAGAATTTTTAAAAATGACAAACAATTTAATTACTGCTAAATAATATTTAACAATTTATATAGATAAAATAAAAATGTTAATAGTAGATAACAGTAAAAACGAGACGAGTAGGAGATAAAGTTTATAAAAAATATACGCAAACAGTTAATAAAATGTAAGCTGCGTGGGAATACTAACGGACAGCCAATGAACTCTTTATATGATAAAAAAACAGACACTGTCACAATCCCATCATTGAAAAAATAAGATCATTTTTAAAACACTTACAAACTGACGGTAACAATCAAATTTCATTCAAGTGGGTAAAAGGGCATTCCGACGTAGCAGAGAACGATTTGGCTGACAAGGCTGCAAAAGCAGCTTCGGAGGATCCTTCCCTTCCTCTGTTATATACCTTGAAATCTAAGGAAGACCTAAAGCACACGCTAAAAACACAAGCTGTAGACCAGTGGCAAACACGTTGGAACACAAGACCCAAGGGATGATTACTTCATTCCAGACTTACGGACTTACATTTCATCAGACTTATGGACTGATGTCTACACTACACAAGGAAACACAGGACATGCGGCAATAAACAGTTACTTTTATAGATTCAAAATAAGAGACTCATTCTTATGCCCTTGTGATTTCACACAAGAACAAAATATGCACCACCTCATATATGAATGCAGACTACTCACTGACTTCAGAACTATTCTACAGACAAAAACAGTACAGAATCCGATGCCCACTAACGCCAAAGTAGTTGGTTAAAAAAAAATTATCTACTTTATGTGAATTTTTCTTTACAATTACATGTGAGCTATTTTTTTTTTTTTTTTTTTTTTTTTGTATGTATATACATATAATAAATTCGTCAAAGAAAGTCCATAAACATGAAATATTTTTCAGCCCGAATGAATTTCAAACTTAAAAATTAAGTGTCTAAGCTAAGTAAAGTAATTGCCTATCCAAGCTTTGTCCGATATGCTTTCGGAATCCTGAGACGTTCCTCTGTTTCTCACCTTTACACTGCTTTAGAGTGACTCCACCCATCCACCCGCAGACTATATTTCCTATATTTATAATCTTTTGAAGTTCAAATCTTCCATCCACTACCAATTCACAAGATCACATTCCTATGACCTATACTTGCCTTTCTATCGAACAACGTTATCAACATTCCTTCCTGTCCCGATCCGCTACCCTCTGGAACACTCTCCCTCCTGAAATTAGACATGCTTCTTCCTTAAGCTCATTTGGAACACTCCTTTTTCAATATCTCCTTACATTCCAATCAGATACCTGCCAATATGATTAAAATTAACATTTAATTTGGTCGAATTCAATAAATCCGATACCGATGAACTAGTTAATAATTTAAGTAAATTCAAAAGTGCCCCTACTTTAATCAGTTATTATTCCTAAACAAAGAAATAATTTCTTTACTCATTATCTTTTTTTCAGGACAATTCAAATGTGTATGCTTAGGTGCGCGGAATGGTACGAATATGGGTATGAAATGTATGTGTGTAAATGTATGTGTATGTATAAATATGTATATGTATATATACATATAGGTGTATGTGCGTGTGTGTATTCTGATATATATACATTGAATATAAATGAATATCATGGTATCTGTAAATATAGTCTCCAAGCAATGTACATACAGCTATAGTCTCTTTTCTTTACAAATCTTTTCTAATTCTCTCATGGTTATTTTGTTTCTCCTTCTTAAATTGTATATTTACTGAACGATCTTTATCCAATCCTATTTACTATTAGCTATTTTATAATACTATACTAATTACTATTTTATTATTTAACATGTTCTTCATATAGAAATAGCCTTGTTAGAAATTATATAAGTCACACCATTGTACTTCCTATTATACAATTATGTTATTCTTAGGGGACAATAAGCCCCAGAATAAAGTTTGTTTTTTCATTTCATTTCAAAGTAAATGCTTACTGGAGCTTTTGAAAAACAAAAGAAAACCGTAGCTAGATGTACAGACAACTATAAAGCTATAAACCCAACCACTTCAAACATTGCCATTGTCATCCGAATTCTAGAAGAAGCAATGATTGGGCTTTTTGCGAGCCGATCTGTTGGCCTGTGACAAGTCAGCCCATCTCTATTCATAAGTTTATAAGATAAATGATGAAGAGCATTAAGTTTATTACAATGATATACTTTATAGACCCAAAGAAGTCTTAAAAACAAGCCTAATATATAAATATAAATTATTTCAATTTAAGAAAAAAGAGAAATGAACTTTAATCTGGGACAGTTACGAATAAAAAATGAGTACAATACATGAGGCAATCGTCTGGCTGTGAAAATTGATTGATGATTACTTATGAGTTACAAAATAAATGAGAGACATTGGAAAAGATACAACTTACGTATACTATTAGAGGTCACTGTGGTGTAGTGGTTAGCATAGCAACCTACTAAACCCAAGATCGCGGGTTCGCAGCCCGGCAGATGACCTTAGAATTTTTTAAAGGGAGTAAAAAATCCTTAGCTATGCCGTCCTTCGGAAGGGACGTAAAATAGGGGTCCCGAGCCTGTGCGATGTCAGGTACTCGTTAAAGATCCCTATCCTATCATACCTGGATAGGCAAAATTTAGGACTCCCACCATAGCATCGTCCGATTAGCCATAGCAGCATAAAGTGACGTTAAACGAAATAAACAAACAAACGTATACTATTATAATATATATTACATAAATATTCATTTTCACATTCTTTCGGTAGATTGAAAATTTAGGAGGTAAAGAAATAGACGATGCTTAAAGGAAGTTAGGGTGGAGCGTTTTCGAATTGATTTGGGCAATGAACTCTGTAAAGGGGAAGCACCGGATAACAAAGGATTTTTCGAAGGATGCAGTTCGATGCGGAGGAGTGTATAGGTTGATGGGTTGAAATACTGACGTCGGATATTGGGGTAAAGCCACCCAATTTAAGAATACCTAAGAGATGTGAGAACGGGTAGAGATCCCGAAAATAAATCTAAGAAAACAGTTCATTAATTGTTTACATCTCATCTCGAGCTCACTACACAGTCCTCCATTTTCTATGCATCCGAAGTAGGGATGGGCAAGTGAACGGTGAATCGATTCACTAGAACCGATTCAGTAAAATAAAAGAATCGACCTTCGATTCCTTAAAAAGAATCGCGGTTCAGTTGAGTAGGGGGGGGGGGAATCGAGAGACTTGACAAGTGCGATTCTTTCATTCAGTTTACGATTCTTTTTTTTCGATTTGTTCAGTTTCTGTTACAGCGCCGCCATGATCCTTTTCTTCCACGATTCGTTCAGTTCCTACGTCATCACGATTCTTTTTTTCTACGATTCGTTCGTCCAGTTTCTGTTGCAGCGCCACCATGATTCTTTTCTTCTACGATTCGTTCAGTTCCTACTTAACCACGATTCTTTTTTTCTACAATTCGTTCGTTCAGTTCCTACGTCATTACGATTATTTTGTGCTTATTTTCATCCCTTCTACGATTCACGTTCACTTGCTTGTTACCAACCATACCCAAGCCATTTTACCGACGCTACTTCGATTGGTTGTTGATTCATTGAATTGGTAATATTATTAAAATACATTTATCACTGAATTCCTCAAAAGGTAGGTACGTTTTTTATTTCTATTAGCACCTATAGTAAAATAACAAAAGATACTAATATTTGTGAATCAAAATTTGAACTATAAAAAAGTTAATCATATTTAAAACTCGATCACAAAATGCTTTTTTAAAATTGTAAAATACAAAACATTTCAACCAACCTAAAAGTGAACTAAAAATAGTGACTAAATTAATGTGTTCTACTTTTCTGTTATAAAATTAAAATGCGTAGGGGGGGGGGGGGGCATGAACGAATCAAGGAATCGATAAAAAGAATCGGTTCACTTCAGCGAATGAATCGATTCACCTACGTTCAGTTAAATGATTCGACTTGCCCACCTCTAATCCGAAGTCCTGTGCGATTGTGCCATAGCGATCTCTCAGCCTCCACTGGATTCCACTAATGACGCAGCTGATAGAACAGCGCTGGGAATTCTCTGAGCCCGGCTTGTCCTCCTTATTGGGGGGCGGGCTTGGACATGGGTGTTTCCCGGAATTTTGGTATATAGAGTATGAATGTAGTTACGATTCTTTCTGTTCTTTCTTAATTTTTCTTTTATTTATTTAATAGTTCTAATATATTTTATATTTATATTATTATATATTTATATATATATTATAATATACTTTATATTATTATGTATTATATTCTATTTTTAACTCGTATATTTTATTTTATTTCTTGTATTTTTAAAGGCTGTTTATTTTAATTTTCTTACTTTATTTCTTTTACTTTATTTTATACCATTGTACATATTGTATGAATAAATGTCAACCATATTACTCATTACCCTTGAGTGAGGCAGCTTGTAATTATTCAAATAAATAGTTTTCCAAAAAAAAAAAAAAAATAGTGGAAATGAATTGCGGGAATATAAAAGTTGCATAAGAGTAAAAATAGATTTCCTTGTGATTAGGGAAATATGATTATTCAAAGAAAGATGTTGATCAAAATTTTCTCCCAGATTTTTAATGGAATTTAGGAAATGAATTGGACGGTTTTTGAGGAAAAGCTGTGGATAGTAGGGAAGGGCTTTTAGGTGAGGTTTCGACCCAATGAGGATTGCCTTTGTTTTCTCCGGATTCAAACTCGACTTATTCTCTATTACAAATAGTTTAATGCTATCTTTGTCTTTCTGGAGCTTACAAGTCGCCACTAGCATCTATGAAGGATGAAAGGATAAATATATTTGCATTTCGTCAGCATAAAAATGATATTGAGAGTAGTGGATGCCATTTGGCAAGTCATTATTATAAATAGAATATCTTTTACCGATTTTTTTTTCTTTTTTTTTATTCTTTATTGTAAATAAATTAATAATAAAGCCAAACTAGGCTAATAAAAACATAGGTACATGTTTGGATACACATCCCTCTCACATGAGACAATAAGTAATAATAATAGAGGAATCTATAAACAAACGAATAATGCAAACGAAGTAAAACAGTAGGAGAACTTTAAAAAAAACCTACACAGCAAAATAACCATTACTAGTTAAATTAACAATTTATGAATAACAATAAATAATAGTCAAATTATAATCCAGCCTGGAGTGATAAGGACAATAATATAAAACTTATACTGTTACAAAATACAAACAAAAGATAAGAAAACTACTTTTGTAAAATAATACAAAAATCAATCTTTTTCTTAATAACTTTATGGTGTGAAAATATTTTTACACTACTCTAATTTATGTAATATTTTGTAATTTATAGAAATCAGTTTTTTAGTCTTCAAGTAATATGTGTTTTATCCGTTTGTGTTTGTATCTTTTTAGAGTTTTCTTGTTGTAATTACCTATTTCTTGGATATTTGGGTTTTCAGATATAGCAGTTGATATGAAAAATGAGGTTGTTTGCGAATGAATGTGTTGTTTGATTTTGGGTAGATTGAGATCAGTGAGCATGGTGGATATTCTTGTGTACCTGGGGTAATTGTTTATGATTCTCATGCAGATGTTTTGTATAACTTCTAGTTTTCTGTAATTTGTGTTACAAGTGTTACTCCACACAGGTCCTGCGTAGGTTATCATAGGTCTGATTACAGTTTTAAACAATATTAATTTGTTTCTATTGGATAAATTGGAGTGCTTACTGAAGTTAGGGGACATTTTACTGATAAGATTTTTTATTTACATGTGCTGTATGTGAGAGATCGGTCTAGTTCAACACCAAGATAGTTTTACAGATTTGAAAGTATATGCTTCTTAAACAATGAAATATTTAATTTACCAACTATAAGATACAATGATTTAATTAATAATGTTATATATTTAGCCTGTGGGAAAAATGCTAATGACTAACAAAACCCCAACTTCAAACAAAAAACCATTGTCGTGTATTCTAGAGGCGTTTAAGGATTAACATGTGAGCCTGGAAGGCAAGCTCTGATTAAAGGAAGGCTAAAACCCTTTAAAGTTTTAGCTAAAGTCTAATGGAACTTGGCTGGGGAGGGAAGGAGTCGGATTGTGAATCAGTATAACGAAGGGTCGTCAGTTTAAACAGGGCTCTAATCTCCTCAATACTGCCATGATTGCTGGTATTTTTTGTCTCTCTTAGGGAGAGGGGAGGGGGAGAACAAATTGACAAGGACACCTGATGGTGTTGTAGGAGCAAACAGTGCTGCTCCCTATAACCTGATTATGGAACCAGAGCCCCCTCCCCACCCCCAGCTGCTGCATCGCCTAATGCACTTAGCTCCTGCTATTGTAGCTAACCGCCCCTGTTAGCAGGCACCGACCGGCTCCGTCCAATCACAATGGGGCGCGATAAACTTACCAGACGTCGGGGATTGTTATTTCGGAGAAAATCGAAGAGGGCTGATTGTTAATGCCGGGTGGAAAATTCCTGAGACATTTTTCTTTAAATTGGCTCAACACGTGTTTCAAATGTTATTAGGTTGAATTCACAACGAAACTCACTTTTGGTATAATAACACAAGAATGAAATTATTAAAATGCATACCAAACTTGAAAGAAAAGAATCGTTTCCAAAAACTACAATATTACTACTGTAATAAATTTCAAAACTTATTTACATGACAATAATTAGACTCATTTGGACATACGGAGTTGAACTTTGAGGCTTCAATAAACCTTCCAATGCTTCTCATATAAAATCCTTAGAATTTAACTCCTTCGTAGGGTTGGGCGATAGTCTATATTTACTATCCATTTATCGATTGGTCATGCCTATCGATGGTCACTATCGATAGTGTCGATTATCGATAGATCTTTTTTACCCTCAAGTTTTGAAACTCTCGGAATTATGTCTCTGTCCAGTGTCGAGTTCTTTTGAAATTGAATTCGGAATTCCTAGAACTCAAGGGTTCTCTCAAAGATTAAGCCAAAGGAAAGCAGAAATGCTAGTTTCTCTTTCGGGAAATATGTGGCTCAAGGAGCACACTTGACTCTTTAAATTAACTATTTCGTTATTTTTCTTTTCTGAAGATTTGATTTGTTTATTATTATTGTATGTTCAACTAAATTAGTTTTTTCTCTCATCTTTATGATATAATCTCATAATTTATAATACTGCAAATTTCAAATAGTAAGTAGATAATTGAATTTAATTAAATTAGTTGAAATTGTTTATTGAATAGCTTTGGAAAAAAGGAAGCAACTATCGAAAAACTATCAATAGCAATCGATAGTTCTCAACCGATAGTATCGGCCTATCGATAGTGCTAACTATCGACTATCGCCCAACCCTACTCCTTCGTGACATCCTGCTTAATAAACTCCTCCGGAAGGTTCCTTACGCCACAAACAAACTTATCCATAAAAATCTGAATGTTCCATATGTTGCTGATTTGGCCCAACCCAGACGCCTATCCTTTCATAGTGAACTTCAAACCCACTCAAATCCAGTAGTCTCCCAACTCGCCTCACACTCAACTCCTGATAATCTTGAGTGGAGTCTGAAAAGAAGATGGCCGAAAGACATTCTAGAATTATTATTGAAGTGCTATTAGTTAGTAGTTCTTTACCTATTATATTGACATGCCATTTTTATCATTTTCCTCAAATTTACTTTGTACATAATGTATGCAGTTGTAAATACCTATAAATAGTAGGAAAAAAATTATTAAAATACACTGAATATAAAAGAGTGCATTTACTTGTAATTACAGGACAAGACTTAATAGGTAATCTAACCACATTAGCCTGTATCACGCATAAAACAATAAGGGTCTTCGGTTGATAACAAAATATTGTTTCAAGAACAACAGTCACACAAGGAAATGATGTCAGCCTCACTCAACTGCTAGATTTTTACCCCAATTAAGAGTACCCTCTTTACAGAAACTGGGAGTGCCATAGCAATCTCCCGAGCTCCAAACTAAATCCACGGCTGAATAAATTGTAAATTTTTCTGCCCTCAGCCGGAATCTAACTCGGGTTGCGACTGAAGATGTGATTTCAGTGCCTTATCCAATACTATTCCATTCCTTTACATCTAAGTACATACGTTTTAACATAAATAGCTTTTTTATTCATGGCTTGATTAACATAGTCTATTTTTTTTTTTCTTTAAAATTACAATAAGAATAAATATATTCAAATCATATTTTAAATTACAAAAATTCTAAATTGAAAAAATAATTAATATTATTGTAAGGGTAACTTGAAGGCTTACAAAGATAGGAATACAATATTCACATATACTTTGTGATTTCAAAATTTCGGTACAATTTAAGTCACAAAGGTATTTTGAAAATTGTGCTGAACATAAAATTTAGATTTTAGTTTACATGGCCAAGTACCCATTGTACCATTATGGACTCCCAACAATAATGATATATCTACATATATAACAGGAGTATTTGACGTTTATGTATAGCATTTACTCACTCCCTAGGTTGTCACAACTTGAAAATGCTTGCATTTAGAAAATATTTAAGACCTTCTCTTACGCTTATTTTCTAGTTTGAAAATATGAAGGGGTATTGTTTTCTAGTTTTTATCCAAAAATAATTTTGATAAAAACTAGATTTGATATTTAGCCTTCTTAGCACGATATACACCATCATAAAGAAGTGTCACAACCCTCCAGTTCACTCCCTAAATTACTTTTGAAAATCCCTCCATCGCTCTCTAAAAGGAAGATTTAAGTGGTGTTTTGTATAGGGCAACACTATTTCTGGCAGACTTGTCTACTGCCATCTATTTGAAGACGCTGAGTTCGTTGTTAGACAAGTGGAGGTGCATTGACTCTGCTCGGTGAGTACCGTATTTTAATTCATCCTCACTCCCTGGGGTGTATCAACCCATTGAAAAAATGATATTTTTTTTTTTAGATTCAAGATAAATTCAAAGCTGTACTGAAAACCCAATAGATAACATGTTTTAATTTTCAAATAGGCCACGTGTATAACGTGATACCTACGCTGTTGTAGTTAGAACTCTCTCCCTACAACTCACACCCTAGGCATTTAAATGCAAAATGTGAATATTAGGTAGTGAGGATATCGTGGGATATTTAAACTTAAATTGCTTTTGCGTTTATCTATCTGTTTGATGATATATCTGTATGATAAAGTTAAAACTTATACAGATCGGTTCAGTACTTTTCGTGGTTAGTGATCACAAACGAAAAATGGCTTGTCCTTTTTTATAATAGTATAGATTTGAAGAAGAAGCAGAAGAGCAGAGTGGTTTCCGCGCCGGTAGATCAGTCATAGACAATATATTCGATCTTAAACAGATTATCGAAAAAAAAATTGCTACTGATAGAGAAACACATCTACTCTTTATAGACCTTCGAAAGGCTTACGACACCATTCCTATATTTAAACTATGGCAAGTATTAGAGGAAGCACGAATCAACCACACCTTAATAAAATCTCTTAAAGAACTGTATAGAGGCAGTTTACACAGATAAAAATGGGAAGCAAAACATCTCCAGGTTTCTTTGTAACAAAAGGTCTTAAGCAGGGATGCTGTGTCTCTCCCACCTTGTTTAAGATATATATAGAACATGTTTTAAAAACTTGGAAAAAGAAATGTAGAGGAATGGGATTAGAACTAGTAGGTACGTCCATATTTACATTACAATTTGCGGACGATCAGGTTCTCATTGCTCAAGACAAAGATGATATAGAATATATGACTCGAAAGATCAAAGAAGAATATGAGAAATGGGGCCTATCAATAAATATATCGAAGACAAGGTACATGTGTGTGGGAGGTAGCACAGATGATTTGGAGATAGGAAACGACATAATTATGAAATGTGATAAATATAACTATCTTGGAGTACTATTGAATAATGAAGGGAAAGATTCACTAGAGATAAAAGAACGTCTAAGACAGAGAAGAAGAGCCATAAAAAGATTGAACGGAATTTGGTGGCACAATAAGATTTCGAAAAAAAGAAAACTGAATATATATAATGTTGTCGTAAAAAGCATAGCATTGTATGGAGCGGAAACATGGAAGCTAACAGAAAGCGATAAGAGCAAAATAAAAGCATTAGAAATGGATGTCCTTAGAAGATCTTGTGGAATCTCGAGAAGACAAAAGGTAACAAATGAAAGAGTAATGCAAATAGCCGACATTAAAGAAACTATTATCGACAACGTTACCAAGAAACAGCTGATATGGTACGGTCACGTGCAGAGAATGCCAGAAAACAGACTTCCAAAAGTAGCTCTTAAATGGGTACCGACTGAAAGAAAGAAAAGGGGAAGACCTAGAAGAACGTGGGGCGAAGGAATAAGAAAAGCAATGAATGAAAGGAACCTCACGGATGATCATTGCCAGAATCGTGAACAATGGAGAACGAGTCTAGAGGTCGGACAGCGTAGACAAACGCTATAAACCGGCATATATATATATATATATATATATATATTTGTTTTATTTTATTATATTATATTTTCTATAATATCTTTAATTGTTTGCTTTTGTATGATTTATTTTTATGTTGTATATTTTTATGCAATTTATTATTTACAAATAATTAAACGTTAATTATTTTTTAAGTTTGTTTAAACACAACATAAAAACTTTTATGAGAAGCTTTTCTGTATTTTTCATTTCAATACCCTTATTCAATAGTACATCTGATTTTATTTATTCATTATGTCTCTGACCAGATGTAACTAATTTTATTTTGTTCTGTAATTGTTATTGTTAAGGGAGTTTGTCCTAGGATTTTTCTATTCTAAAGTAATTAAACCAATAAAAAAACAAAAAAACAATATTACAGTAACTTTTGGCATAGAAACGAGTTATCTTAAATTAAAACAGGTTTTATTTAATCGTAACATTTAGGATTCTACAAACGAAGGGGTCGTTGGGAAGGTTGAAGAGGGTAGAACAGAGGTTTGAAAGTATGGAGGCATGAAGGTATTTATGTATATAAATAATAAGGGCACTTAGAAGATATTTCCTCGAACGAACGATATCGAACGAACCAACGATACTGTAATTGGCCAGCTAAGCTTCTTAGCGTTACCATGGCACCAGCGGCTCTTCACAAAACTCCCACAATGCAGATAAAAGAATTATTTCCCCAATTCAAACGGTCAGCTTTACGTTTTCCACTCCCCTTTTGTTATTTAAAAATTTTATCTTCATTTTCTCAAACACCGATTTACAAATATAATATAAATCTGTGTTTAATAAACGAATACTGTAATTTGTAAATGAATTTTTTTTTAAATTATACATATTAAGTACCAGTATCGAATTGTATGGAAAACATTAGAGTTTTTCTTGTTTCCTTTGAATTATTCCTCTGAGTAATACGTACGTATGTATATTAGTGACGATATATTAAATAAACATACAAAATGGCTTAATCGGGGAGCATGTAACAGAAACGATGTTTCATGTCAAACACCTGTTTCCATTATTGAGTGCTACGTTTAACCTTCTTAAAACTATTTGAATGTTTTATTAATAAATTTTATTCAGAGTGCATTTTCTGTATATATATATATATATATATATATATATATATATATATATATATATATATATATATATATATATATATTTTTTTTTTTTTTTTGCTGAACAATATCTCTATTTATTAATATTATTATTAATATAGAACATGTCCTGGTCAAATCCTGTTTGTACTCATTTATTTTATATGAAAAGAAACAGGAAAAAAGCGTGAGCTCTCATTAGAATCTGCCTCCTTGTCGAGATAATGTTATTTAGTACAAGAAGAGTTGAACTTCTAACTCCTCCTAATCTCCCAATATTACTACATAACGCCCTCGCGTTTCCCAAAAGTGTATCGCTTTTGACCGACATGTTCCAATGGTAAAACATATTTCATCTTAAAACAATTATAACATCCAAAGATTTTAATATAGAAACATGTTTTGTACTAGAGTTTGTAATTAAAAATGTGTAGAAAAAGTTTCATAACTTTTCGAAGACTTGCAGAGAGCATAACTGACAGAAAAGTGAACGACACTGATCAATAGAATGTATTTCCCAAGCATAGAATCACAAACAAAAAAAAAAATTTAAATATAGAATGAAATAGTGGAACCAATTGCCCTGCAAAGTTAAAGAAATTAATAAATATGAGCTACTTCTGAAATTCTAGACAGTTATCTTGATCAGACTTAGACATACAGTTTCCCTGATTGTTACCTGATTTTAGGTCAGGAATCACCAATTTATGAAACTTGTTTGTCTATCGAAGCACATGGTTCTATCATGCACACTATACTTTGAAACAAGAACTTTCCATTTTTCGCGTCCCAAAAAAAATTTCAAATATAAACGAATTTTATCTTTTTACTCATTTCTTATCTCTATATATTATGTTAGCTTTGTACGGTATAATATGAAGACAAAACTATTTTTATTATATAAGAAACAAAGAAATAGGAAAACAAAAATGTTACCTGAGAGTTTGAAAGGTATCGAATCCGTCCTCTGTGGATCGATAGCAGAATGGAACGGAAAAGGTCTTGGCCCAAAGTGGAAAGGATGGAACGACTGGTGCCCTGGAACAACGAATTCACAGCTATTATTTAAAAATATTAAAAAAAAAAAAAAAATTATTGTAATATATTCATAATAACATCATGCAATTGTTATTTGCGATACAATACCAGCTCTCAGTATTCATATAAGACCATTTATTTTATAATTACTTTTAAAAGCTTTTAAGTATTATATTTTTTTTAAATATAAAATAAATCATTTCACCCTTACTGGGAAATATAAATGGATATGTCTATCTATAATCAACTGCTTTTCCCAATTTACATTTAAGAATTAAAGGGATTAAATTTCTTAAATTGAGGATTAAATTGGTGGCGTGGTTAATCAGTGGGTAAGGCACTTGGCTACTAAGCTCCCGGGCCAGAGTTCGAATCCGACTTAAGGCAGAAAATTTATTTTCTGTTATTTCGGTTGTAGTTCGACTTCGAGCTCGGGAGACCATCCTAGGGTACCCTCTATAAAGAGGGGACCCTTAATTTGGAAAAAATCTGGTGGTTGAGAGTGTTTTAGGCCAAATCTCCTCCTTTGACAACCGTTGGCCCAGAAACAGTACATCCTTACCTAAGTACTGAGGGGTCACCTGTGTTGTAGTGGTTAGCATAGCAACCTACTAAACCCAAGATCGCGAGTTCGCAGCCCGGCAGATGGCCTTAGAATTTTTTAAAGGGAGTAAAAAAATCCTTAGCTATGCCGTCCCTCGGAAGGGACGTAAAATGGATGTCCCGAGCCTGTGCGATGTCAGGTACTCGCTAAAGATCCCTATCCTAATTATACCTGGATAAGCAAAATTTAGGACTCCCACCTTTGCATCGTCCGATTAGCCATAGCAGCAGAGAGTGACGTTAAACGAAATAAACATAAACAAAACCTAAGTACTGAACCTAAGACACTTCATGGGTTTTAATTAAATTATTAATTTTTTTTTTTTTGACTTTATATATTTATTCACACCTGTCAAATAAAATTTGACAACCAGTGAATTTGCGGTACGAATATATATATATATATATATATATATATATATATATATATATATATATATATATATTTTAATTAAATTAAATTAACAATCAATGATTATTCGCAATAAACAATGTCGAGGGAATAGTGGTTTCAAAACCGACTTTTTTTTCAGACAAACCATTATAGTTCCTAAACTGTAGGTCTACAATACTATAGTTCCTAGCAACAGAGGTTATACAACAAAGAATATTCTTCATTTAATTTAATCAGGAAATTGTTGTCAAATTTTGATCCGAGCAACGTCAAAAGAACTATAATATATCAAAAAAAGTCCCAAAACTTGACTTTTTTCATTCAAACCTAGCTCCTAAATGGTTTGTTCTAGCGACAAATATTTTCCATCAAATGTCTGCCTAGAAAGCTCCCTTTATGTTTTCAATCCGAGCTACACCAACACGGCTAGAGAGTGTCAAAATGTTACATTTTTGAGGGTGAAAATAACGTTACAGCAAAAAAATATAGATCCCTAGCCAAAAGACTCCTTATCAAAAAGGTTTTTAAAATTTCTCTGAGGATTATCGGGAATAAAACATAAAGCAAGTTGAAAGATTAGTGGATTCAAATGGGTAAGTAGGATAGGTATAAATAGTTTATTAATCTAGTGTTCCAAATGAGCAAAACTTAGATCATTATGGATAAGTTAATTTCTGACTTAATAAAAAACTTTTAACGATTGCGGATTGCTAACATAAGATATTGGATGAATTAGATGGTTAACGATAAAAACGATAATATTTAAAAAAGCAAACAAAGTTTTTACCTCACTTTTTCTCAAACAATTGCTCCAAGTGTAAGAAACCTATAAATGAAATTAAAGTAACTTTAATGCTCTGTAACTTTGCTTCAGATATTTTTTCAGAGAAATGATCGTGGAAAGTACTAGAAGCAAATATTTAACAAAAAGAGAGCTAAATTTTTTTTTCTTGAAAAATATCGTTTTTTAATAACGTATATCTCGAAAACAGTTGGAATTTCGACAAATATGTATATACAAAGTTTTATAGAAAATTTAATTAGCTTTAATGTCTATTCATAATAAATTTTTTTAGAGTCTACCGTTTTCGTTATATAATCGAAAAACTCAGAAATGGCACCTCTCCCCTCTCCTTCACCGTCAGTCACCCCCCAGGGGCGGGGACTTATAGTATGTTTACCTCCTAACTACTAACGAAGCCCTGAGGTAAGAAATTATCGGATATTCCATTCACTCTACACCCTTCATTTCAGCACTCATTGACTGGACTAACAGTGGAAGGTGATTTTCGAGTTTCCTAAGACTGTTATGGATTATACTAAGCTCTAGAGTATAATGATAATGATGATTAAAATGATGTTAGTAAAATTTATCATCGTTTAGTTTAGTTTTAGTAAGTTTTTATTTTAATAACTAAAAAAATGGCATACTTGTCTTAGACCTGGGTTCCCTCGGTCCATCCACCGTCACCTTGATGGCCTTGTTGTAGGTGGCGATCTGAGGCGGGCAGGAGTTGACGATTATCGAAAGGGTGAAGCTCTTCCCTGGAAAAAAAATATATAAAATAAATTTCATTACAAACTGAATCTAAACTTTACATTTAACTTATTCAAATTGTATAATATAACTTTAATTTTATATTAAACTAGCATTCCCGTCGCGGCTTCGCCCGCCCTCATAACTAAAGATAATTTCAACTAAAAATTAAAGTTTTATTTGTTTCTCGATAAGATTCTTGTATTTTAGCATGTGGTTGAGCATTATTTCTTCAATGATTTTTTAGCAGTAATTATTAATCTAGTTATAATTGCACTGATTAGGTCGTTGAAGATTACATATAAGCACCATTAGGCATAAAATTTTTAACTTTAATGTATGAATTGGTAATCAAGATGGATAAAGACTATTAAGAAACTCTTGCGGAAAATAAACTGCATTATCAGTGCTTACGAAAAAAGGCCCGTGAATTATATTTTTACACACGATACAATAAAAAAGCAAAGGATCGACATTTGATTTAGTAATAATTTATATTCGACAGAAAAAACTTTATTGATTTGATCTGGTTGGATGTTGATTTCTAACTATAAAAGTAAATGACAGTGTGGCAAACCTCGGTCCTGCCTCTCAAAATTGTACATTTAAATTTTATTTATTCTAAATTTTACCATTGCAAAACCTTCCTAGAATTATAAAAATTATTTATTTAGATGTCGGTACAGATAGGTTCAGTTTACCATTGTTAACTCTATTGTGGAATGGCGCTATACACAATCGGTCGATTTTCAAGCTTCACTGGGAT
The DNA here is from genome assembly GCA_003667255.2 of Euschistus heros. Classification (NCBI taxonomy): domain Eukaryota; kingdom Metazoa; phylum Arthropoda; class Insecta; order Hemiptera; family Pentatomidae; genus Euschistus; species Euschistus heros. Next base: position 2,447,494 of record RCWM02000133.1, read on the forward strand.
CCACATATCGCACACCATATTTAAATCTTTTTTAATAATTTTCTTGATAGTTTAATAAGTAAATTTTATCATCAATATCAAGCTGCTTTGTAATCTCTCGTGTAGTATAGCACTCCCCACCTATCGGTTAATTTTCATACTGCACTGTTGTCCACATATTAACCTTTTTTAATAAAATATAAATTAAAAATCAGTAGATTTTAATATTGCTAAACCTTCTTAGAACTATGAAAATGATGTAGTTAATATTTAGTACAGATTGGTTCAGTAATATTCGCGGTTAGTGATCACAAACGAAAAATGGCTTGTCCTTTTATATAATAGTAATAGTCATTATTATAGTAAATTTTCTAATTGTAAATCTTTCAAGAACTATGAAGATGATGTAGTTAAAATTTGGTTCATATAGGTTCATTAGTTTTAATAAAATGCTATTGTCGCTTGCCACATATTCGATTTTTAAATTTCACTGGAATTCACACATCACACCACATATTTATAGCTTTTTGGATAACAAATTAATTTAATTTAGTAATTTTATTATCAATTTCTAGCTATAATTAACACTGGATCATTGTAACCTCTCTTGAATGGCGCTCGCTTTACTACCCACTACATATTTATCGCTTTATAAACAGTAATTTAAGAGAAAATATGTAATTTTTATTATTGCTAAACCTTCCTTGAACTGTGAAGATGATGTAGTTATATTTGGTACAGAATAGTTCTATAGTTTTCGCGGTTAGTGATCACGAACGGAAATGGCTTGTCCTTTTATATATAACTTCATCATCCCCCGTCGAGGAATTTTAACTAATAATTGATTTTTTGTTTATCGATAAAAATCTTGTATTAAAGTGAACAATTGAAAATTATATTTTTGATAATATTTTCACGCATAGCAGCCATTATTAACTTGGTTAAATTTAGATCGATTAGGTATTTGAAGATAACATAAAGCATAATTAGACATCAATTTTCAATTTTAATATATGAGTTGGTAATCCAGATGGACAGAGACTATTAAGAAACTGCGGTATAAGAAACTGCATTATCAGTGCTTACAACTAAAGGTTCTAAATTCATATTTTTACACACAATATTAAACAGCTGAGGATCAGCATTTTGATTTTTAATAATTTTCATTCGACAGAAATAATTTTATTTGATTTGATCTGGTTGGATTTTAATTTCTAACCATAAAAGTATGTGGTAGTGTGGCAAAACACGTTTCTAACACTCAACATTGTACATTTAAATTTTCATTGTTGCTAAACCTAGAACTATGAACATGATGTAGTTAAAATTTGGTATATTTCACTCCATATGGCTGTTTTTATAACAATTTAATTGAAAATAAGTAAATTTTATTATCGATTCACCTCTATGTAACACTGTACCTTTTAACCTTTCATGTAGATGGCAATTGCCGCCATTTTTGAACTTCACTGTTATCCACTTATTATTCATTTTTCAATAAAGAATTAGTTGAAAATCATTAGATTTTACTATTTCTAAACCATTCTATAAAGATGATGTAGTCAAAATTTGGTAGAGATTGGTTCAGTAGTTTTTGGCGGTTAGTGAACACAAACGAAAATTGCTTGTCCTTTTATATAATAGTATAACCTTATACCGCCATATGTTAGAATCGTATAGAGCTAACAGATAATTGTGACTTACAGATAATATACAAATAATATTGCAACTATAAATTAAGATATAAGGTATCCTATCTTTTTTGTTGGATCAAACTGCACACGGTATGCAAATTTGATTAAAATCGGTTCAGTAGTTTAGGTGTTAGCCGGCCCCTAGGCGGCGACACGTAATTTATATATATTAAGATTATACATTAGTCCATTAGTCCGGCATCCAACAGTCCGGAATGCTCAATAGTCCGGCATCACTCCGGAAAATTGTAAAAATTTTGGTTCTCTCAAAAAGTGTGTCTTTAAAGGAAATAAAAACGCTCGAGAGCTATTCGAGAATGAACCTGTTGAACAGTGTAGTAAACCCTCTGCCTACTTAAAATCTTGAAGAAAGTGACTCTGATACCGAAAGGGAAGAAAAGGAAAAAATCAGCTGGGCAGAAGCTGGAGAATCACTAAATAAGTTTATCTCTTTTGCTGAGGCTAGTACTAGCTCTACAGTCCTTAAGGTATTATTGATTTCCATATCATTAGATATGAATTTTATACTAAACGCCAAAAGTCAAGAAAACAAAATGACATTCATGACTTTTTTAAATCTAATAATAACGTTTTACAGTACGTGTACATACATACATTATATGAAATGTAAAATAAACTTTGTCGTATGTATTTGCATACTGTATTTGTTCTTATAATTACGACTTATGTATGTACAACATACATTTATTCTACGGCAAAGCCTACACTAAAAGGAAGGGGCACCGCCCGATAGACCGGAATTTTCGGTAGTCCGGCACCGAGCCGGTTCCGAACGTGCCGTATTATCGGACTTCTACTGTACTATCCAGTTGAGTGCAACTCATAATACAATACAATAAATATAATGTGAGCTATAAAAAAAGCTAAACTTAGAATGATACAGCTTCAGTTAGGACACAGAAACTTATAACCCATAAGATTTTCTGTGTTAGCTTTCGCGGATGACCTGGTCCATGCTTCTAACTACTAAGACCTCCATTACAACATAAATGTTCTTCAAAACAAATGGGCATTTAAAACATGAGAATTAACCCGGAAAAGACCAAATGTATAAGGATAGGGAAAAACCCCTGGAGAATAATGGGAGTGATAAGAGGGAGCGGAGAAATATTAGAACATGTCTATGAATTCAAATATCCAAGTGTTCATCTCAACGAAAGCAGCTACATTGAGGAGGGAGTTTATCAGAGAATTGGTGCAGCTGGAAGAGTATTTAGTTTGCTCCAAAGGAGTTTCCTCGGTAAAAGGGAAGTGACGAGAAAAACTATAATGATGATTTATAAATCGACGTTCCTTCCTATTCTTTTCTACTCTTCGTGGACCCTAAACTCGAAACACAATCGGATGAAATCCATGGAGATGGGCTATCTTCATAAAGTGGAAGGAAGGACACGACAAGAGAGGATACACAACAGTACCATAAGGACTAATCTCAAAGTTAAGTCGGCTGAGACCATCCTAGAGGAGCAGAAGCTAAGGTGGTTCGGTCATCTCCTTAGGATGGACCTGGATAGAACTGCCAGGAAGACGTACGGAACTCGCGTGGATAGAAGTCCCAGAGGAAGACCGCGCATTTCTTGGTAGGAGACTGTTAAAGAGGCCTTGGGGAGGCGGAACATCGACAGGAGTAAGAGAAGAGAGCTGGCCCAAGAACGAGACATCTGGTCCAGACTCTACAAATTGTGAACCCACACTGCGCAGCGGTATAGGGGATAAAATGTTTATGATGATGATGAACATACATAATACATAATTCATATCACAATCATACTATACCTTAACTGTGTGTATAATAGAACCTCACTAATCAACAGCAGAACCTCAAATGCTATCCCACCCCTGGAATCCGTGGGAGGGTTAGACTAGCCGTAGGCGGATTATTGACGTTCTACTGTATTGATATTTACGAAAGTAATATAATGTAAATTTAATTTGAATAAAAAAATAAATAAAGAGCTACTGTAATTAGTATTTTAATATCGAAATGAGTCAATAAAAATGACACAAAAGGAATTCAACACTCACATTGAGGGAGATAAAATTCATATTCAGAGCCCTGATATTTAAAAACTGTGTCATATTTGTATAAAATATTGTATTGGGAATCCTTTATTATATTTATTTTATTTTGAGCTTCGAAAAATTATAGGAAATATCGATACGTAATATTAGTCTCAGACATCTCTATGAATTATCCTTTTATTATCACCAAAATTTCAGAGGTTCAAAGAACATGTAGTTTAAATGTTTTGAGTAGAACCCTTTTCTAACAACTGTAATATTTTTGAGAAAAATTCAATCAAAGATGAAAGAAATTAGAAAATTGCTTTTTCTTCTTCTTCCGTAGTTCCACTTCAGTGCCTGAGGTGTGTTATGTTCGGACCACAAAGTTAAATACTAAAAAGTCTAAATAAGCTTATTTTAGAGGATATTTAATCTTATTTCTAATTGGCAAATTGAAATTTCAAGCTCAAACTTTAGTAGTTCAGGAAATATAGACAAAAAAGTTATGATTTCTAGAAACAAATTAAAAATTAAAAATAAACTATAAAACGTACGGTTTACATATTAATTCAACATTTATTAGAAAAACGTTCAAAGCTCCCTATTAATTACAAAAGACTCATATACATGACTGTGATTACAACTATTTGGACGTACGGAGTTGAGCTTTGGGGCTACACTAAACCATCCAATTCATCTCTTATCCCATCCTCAAAATCCAAAATCCCTGAAAAATTCTCAATGCACCTTACTTTGATCACAAATAAACTTATCCATTAAGATATTAATGTTCCATATGCTGCTGATTTAGCCCAAACCAGATATCTATCCTTTCATAGTAAGCTCCATAACCACTCAAATCCCCTAATTTCTCAACTTGCTTCCCAAACCATTCCCGATAATCCTCCGAGGCGTCTGAAAAGAAGATGGCCCAGAGACCTTCTAGTGTAGAATTTTTATTAAAGTGCTACTGATGTGTATTTCTTTTCAAGTTTTGTCACGTTATTAGTACTACTTAACACGTACTAGTTAACAGCACATTTACTCTATGTATAAATTGTATACAGTTGTAAATTTCAATAAATTGTTATTAAAAAAAAACGTATGGTCGAGAATCGTGCCACGGTTTATATGGAATTTTTCGTTACAAATAATGTCAAGAATTGGCTCCGGAAGTTACTGCAGTCTGAATATCCTGTATATATCTAGAACCGGTCGCATCATGGAAAGGACAAAAAATCGAAGGAATTTTATGGAGCTGTTTGCTTTTTAGTATTCTTAAACTTCAGTCAACTGTTTAGATGGATTACCTCATTATTTACATTTTTCTTTAAGTCAACCTAAGTATTTACGTTTTGATGATTCTTCTTCTTCTGCGATCTTTCCTTAGATGGCCAGGTCGGAGGTCAAGATGAGGAATTCAGTGGTCTTCTTAAGGTCCCCCAGGTCACCATGGAGCTTGATCCGCACATCGGTTGGAGAGAGCCAGATCAGCTTCCTTTGCTCAGAATAGAGCCTGCAGATCTGAAGGATTTATATTTTGTGATTTATATCGTATTAGTCCCAAATTATGTTTTGTTTTATTCTCATCTCATTAGGGAGAAACTAACCATTTTATAATCAAATTGCGTCTATACAAATCCTAGTTAGACCGCTGCTTACATATGGGTCAGAGAGTTGGACGCTTACCAAGGCACAAGGAAATCAACTCCTCCGATTTGAAAGAAAAGTGCCTAGAAAAATTTTCGGAGCGAAGTATGGCGAATAAGGACAAATTCGGAAATCTCTGAGCCATTCAACGATTTTAATGTCGTGCGTCTTATAAGAGTTGTTCGGCGCAGGAGGGCTGGCCATGTGACAAGGATGAGCACTGTCTCCGTGCCAAGAAGGAACCTCGAGGAAGAAATTCATTCCAGCAGAAGACGTGGACGCCCTAGACTTCGCTGGGTGGACGGTGTGGCGAGTGTTGCACTGATCATTCTGGAAATCCGGGCTTCGAGAGCTGCTGCAGAGGACCGGGGTGAAACGCAGAGATTCCTTCTGGCGGTCTTGACCCCTCGCGGGTTGTAGTGCCAAAGGAGAAGAAGAAGAAGTATTTACGTTTAGCAATTTATATCGTACTATAATCGATTTATATCGTACTATAATCGATTTATATCGACAGTACTGTTTTATTATTCTATTTTATTGAAGAAGAGTCAGCCATTTATTTATTTAGCCAGTGACCAGGCTGCTCAAATATATTCTTTCCCACAACAAATCAGATCGGATAAGTGCAGTAACTGATATAAAAAGTTTGTATTGAAAACACGCCAAAAATTCCATATTCAATAAGGATTAATGAATTAATTGCCACTTCTATTGGGATTATTTTATTAGAATACTAATTTCAAATGCTTACTAAAGTTTTCAAAAAACGTAAGATAAAAAATCAAACATTGGAACTTACAAGTTTAACCTACCTGCCCCCTTCCCTTTCCATGATGGATATATTTCAGATATCTATTAGATCTTCTCAGGTGAGTTCCAATGTTTGATATCTTGTCTTACATCTTTGAAAACATTATTATATATAATCCATGTAACATAGTATTGATGTATTGAAAATATTGTATGTTTTTGAACTGAAAATGAATGTTTAGCATTTGAAACTAGTTTTTTTTTTTTTTTCTGTTGGCTCCACAGAGCTTGTAGATCCATGCAATGGTCTCCTCAACCAGCCTGCTCAACCTCTGCATATCTTGAGCCATTGCTTCCGCTTCGTGTCATGTTCGTCTAGTATCTTAAAGCCGAGGCCCGTTTTTATCACAGATTTTCTGTGGCTGATTAAGGTTTCTTAATGGTGAGGATTTTACAGGAGAGGGTTATCAGCCTTATGCCTAACCCCCTACCTGGAGGACCAGGAGCTGTCAGGCACAGGGGTCGCTCACCTCTCTGTGACTTCCAGGGTGAGTACAGTATACTGCCCCCAGGTGGGAATCGAACCCACGCCGTATTAGCCTGCGTATCTGGACTTATCTGGATGGCGGACACCCATCCAAGTACTGACCACGCTCGACAATGCTTAACTTTTATTATCTACTGCACATGTCTCAGTCTACTCGGCTACCTCGGCCCCTTTGAAACTAACATTCCAATAAAATAATCCCAATAGAAGTGGCAATTAATTCATCAATTCTAATTAAAGACAAATTTATTGTTTATAAAACTCTTTTTTTACAAGTATCTTTCCATGAATTTTTATAGGTGCATTTCCAGACCCATGTTTATAGAAACTGTTATTGAGCATGTAATGTCCTGTGAGATTTTGAAGGTTCGTTAATTTTGTCCACGCTCATCATACGTTCGAAGCATTGTGGGTCGTGATAAAGTTGTGCCATAACTGACCCAACTGAGAGTACGCATTATAGGGCGTACCCCAAAAATAGCGTGGCACTGGTCAACCCTGCACTAACTAATGCAACTGTCGATCTTCCAAGTTCCCTAAAATAGCATTGAATTATTGATGCCTAAACAACACCGATGGGGCACTTCGTAACGTTTACTGCGCATCCAAACAGATATACATATTAGCAATATGGGATGCGCATGCTGATGTCAATGGACAAAATTGCAAATCAATGCTTTCCAAGCTCTGTCCTCCGCCTCCCCCCCCCCCTCGGCTTAATTCACAATTTAGTTTAATGACAACGATCGGCCAATTACTACAGGAAGTGTGAAATGTAGTCGGATATTTAGGAGGCCTCTTCCGGGCGGGGGTATGTATTAATAATTTACCCGTTACCGTTACATAACCGACTAAAATGAAGACTGACGTTTTGTAACCGAGGGCACGCGAACATCATATGCAGAAGAGGGCTGATCAAACTTCCATGGACCTGACAAGGGAAAACCATGTCATTAAAACGTATATTTATGGAACTATTTATGAACTTGTCAGTCAAGATTACGTAGTGTACCTCATCATGGAATAAACCAAAGTCCACTGCTGATACATTATAATGTTTTTATTAATTTTGTAAATTAAATTTTTTAATCCACTTGGACAAACGTCTAACTTGGAATCCACATAAAAGACTAAAAAGAAAACAAGCTGCCTGCCGGTACAGACTAATTCAACATTTACTAGACAAACTTTCAAAGCTCCCAATTAATTACAAAAGACTAATATACATGACTGTGATTAGACCTATAGGAGTTGAGCTTTGGGGCTTCACTAAACTATCCAATTCATCTCGTAACCAATCCTTACAATCCAAAACCCTTCGAAAAATCCTCAACGCACCTTACTTTGTCACCAATAAACTTATCCATAAAGATCTTAATGTTCCATATGTTGCAGATTTAGCCCAAACCTGATATATATCCTTTCATAGTAAGCTTCATAACCACTCAAATCCCCTAATTTCTCAACTTACTTAACACACCATTCCCGATAACCCTCCGAGGCGTCTGAAAAGAAGATGGCCCAGAGATCTTCTAGTGTAATTTTTATTAAAGTGCTACTGATGAGTAGTTCTTTTCAAGTTTTGTCACGTTATTGTAATAATTAACAGCACATTTACTTGATGTATAAATTTTGTACTGTTGTAAATTTCAATAAATTGTTATATTTAAAAAAAAAAAATTTAAATCGAAGGCAAGTACACATTGAAAGAATGTATCTCACGATATGAATTATATCATAACCAGACCACAGCTCCTATCGCATGTTAGAACATGCTAACATTTGGCAGAGATTAAGCTCAACCGTCAGGTTTTTTTCTAATACGGGTACCTACTTTATAGAGGCTGGGTGGATCCCAAGAGGGTCTCCCGAACACGGAGTCGATCCACGACAGATTGAATAGAAAATTAATTTCTGCCTTAAGTCAAACTCCAACTCGGACCCGAGAGCAACCGTGCCTCCTGATGATATCTTTTGGGTTGATAAATTATTTACTACCTTTATTAGATTTTTTTTTTCATCGGAAGACGAGTCTCGAATGTTAAACACTCATCATCAGTTATATAAAAATACAGAAAATTCCAAACATCAAGACTACACATGCTACAGGCCGGGTGAGGACTAAAGGAGGTAGCAGGGCATCGCCTGGAGCTGGTGGCCGGTGCGAACGGCGAGGGAGACATGCAGCTCGATTGGAGAGAAGAGGGGGGTCACGGGGTTGTACTGGGTGCTAGGGTGTCGCGACTGGTATGTATCTACTTCGTTGGGCAGTGAGTTAATCTTGTCTGTCAAAGTTTCTAAACTTACGAGAAAGATGTTCATCGAAAACAGCCCACTTCTCGTCCTCAGTCGTTGGCAGTGTCTATCCCGAAGTGGTTAGAGTGGGGATCTGTGTGAGTGTCCAGTCAATCGGTTTGGGGTTCTCCCCAAAGGCGTTTGGGTCCCCCCGGCTCGAAACTCCCAGGTAGCGGTTGTATTTTTGGACCCGCTCTTTGTCCATCTCTAGTCTAATTTGCCTAGACAGTCGGTTCGCTCTCACGTTTGTGGATCCGGTAGTCTGTAGCGTTGCCATTGACGACGAATGTGGTTTTTTTGTGGTGTATAAGGTCAATATGTGCTGTGGAGTTTCTTGTGTTGGTTTGTGGTGTGTGAGGGTACGTATGTGAAGTGAGCTGTTGTTATGGAATGTATATTGGTTGTCGTGAGTATGGATATGGTTGTGTCTATGTCTTCAGTCGTGTAATGAGTGTGAGGGATGGGAAGCGAACACATCTCCTCGGCGAAGATCCTCGCCAGTCCCACCTTTCGGCCGTGATGAGCCGAGGAAAGAGGGTGGTGCGTTGGGCTCGGGCCCTAGAGAGCAGATCACAGGGGAGGTGGTCCGATCCCATTTCTGTTACAGCGTGTGATGACACTGGGAGTCGGGAAAGTTTCTGACGAGAACCTATGTCTAATATGTCTGGGCGGTAGCCGTACTGGGTTGGATAAAATGTGGGCTCTTCTGGGAGAACTTATTGTGGACGACACAGAGTTTCTCAATGATTTTTAGAAGAAATGTATGGTCACACTTTTTGAATGTACGGGTTCCGGCAAAAGCGCAAAGTCTGTCATGTTTGCTGTTGAGGTCTCCGATTATAGTTTGGCTTTCCAGTAAACTATCAGTTTTTCCCAAAATCTGGTCTCAGTCAGAAATCATGGTCGTTTGCTTGGTCTTTGTAGGCCGACAACAATATTTAAAGTATTATCTTGGTTAGTTTCAGATGCTAGCTGCTACTTACTTCTTCTACTACTCGTCTAAATTTTGAAGGCGGGGATAGGATTATCTCGGATTGCTCTAAGATCTTTTCCTATAGAAGTGTCTTGCTACGTCCCCAAATCTATCCTGCCTAATCCTCCGTGTCAGTTCTGTATATTGTGTAATTCCTAATTCAATCTGTCGGCCAGGCCGTGAAGGTGTGTGACTGGATAACTGCTATTGGTCTATTTATTGTAGGCGCGGCCAAACAAGTCGATCAGTGATGTTTTGGCGTTTCTTCACACCGTTAGGCATTCCATTAGTAGTGTTAAGTGTATGATTCTGTGAGTTATTACTCTCTATATATATATCGCTCATTTGCTGCAACGACATAACTCAAAAACAAGCTTTTGAGTTATGCCGAGCTGTTGACTGTATAATGAACCATTCCACCTATGTAGTTTTAGTCTCTAGGAGGTTATATTTGAGCTTCAACTGTTCACTAAGAGAGAGCAGGATATGTCACCATTGTATGTCTACAGATCGTTCTGTACTTAATTCACAAGGCTATCCTTCTGCAAATTTGAAGTTTTTGAGTTATTTTGTTGTTGCAGAAAATGAGCGATATTGTTTAGGCAAATCAAACATGCTAATAACCACCCAAGAAGGCAAAATGTAAGGGCTTCTAAAGTATATGAGGATCTAGAGCGGACTGTATGCAAAGCGTCGAAAGAGGGAGTTTGGTTATAAGGTGAATATATTTTGGCTCCTACATTTATTAGACCGGTAAATGGGCAGTCCCTTAAGTTTTCCGTAGGATTGGTCGGTTTTTTTTTTTTTTTTTTTTTTTTTTTTTTTTTTTTTTTTTTTTTTTTTTTTTTTTTTTTTTTTTTTTTTTTCCTACTGGAAACAATACTAAAATTGGACTATTCGAAATATTTATCTGGTCATGTAAACAAAAATATGTTTTGGTTTTGAACAATTTTATTTCTACTAATGATTAATAAATATTTAATTTTAGACGTAATTATATGTATTTCATGCACCATATATTAGTTTCACACCCTTTTCTATGTTGGATTTGTGGTTATTTATTTAAATGGTTAGCGATTTTGGACAAAAAAAAATATTGTGTCATTTTATTTTGCCTCCTTAGGCGAGTAACAACATTTGATAGTCTGACCCAACCGTCTGAAAAAAAAATGGTTGGATCTCCTAATATTTTTACTGGAGTGCTAGCGATAAGTATTTGCTCATTATAATCATTCTACTTCAAATTTATTTGACGGATTTGTTTTATTTAACTAAATTCCAATTAAAAATCATTCAAAAATATTGTGGGTAGCTTCTTATAACGGCACCATTAAAAAAAAGAATTAAACTGTTCAAAACTGGTACCTCGACATGATACTTCTCAATTCAATAAAAGCGGAAAATACAAATTATAAACATTGAGCAGAAAGTACTAATCCAAAAAGCTGTATCACAGGGATACTCCTGACAAATGTAAGTTCTCACATCAACGCGTCACGATGTCACGAAATTTCGGGCTGATATTTTAATCCACAGCATCAGCTAATTCTTGGTATCACGTCACAACTGATGGACCATTCTTTGTCAGTATTAGCCCAAACAGCGTGAGGCATCCATCCTAATATTACTCGTAACAGGGCTGCTATACCTAATTTGTGTCTTTTAAAAATACAAGTAAAATACGAAAATTCAGCCTTTGTATACCGATATGCAAATAAAAAAACGAAATAGAAATTATGAAGAACATAAAAGTTTGTCATTTGATAATTAACAATTTTTTCTTGTCCAAATATTATATTTGAATATTTTGGCTAAGATATTGCTCAACCTCATTGGAGTTTTAATTTTTTATCTTGTCACTTGTCATGTGTCAATAAGCAGATGTGATGATTGTATGTAAGATAATTGACATGTCAGCCATGAGGGAGGTAAGGACCAAACGGTACAATATGAAACATGAAATCACTGAAAACTTGGAGTGTGTAGATAACCTAAACAGTTCGTCAACAAAATATGCGATAAAGGGCGAATGAGATTTATTTTTTGTTAGGATCTAGTGTTTTTTTATTTATTACCCTAAAGCGACAGGTAAATACTTATTAAATGACTATTATATGTTAAGTAAGGTTCTTGAGGTTCAGTCAATAAATAAAAGTTTGGCGACGTTTCGAGACTATATTGTACTCATAATTATGCCCTACAACTTAGTATAGAATGTCCTTGTATTGTTCGCACTCGCCAGTTTTCAGTTGGATTTCTGAAGTTCCTTCATCACAGTGATTGCTTCAGGACCTGTCGGTTGTGTTGATTTCTTCGTAAAATCCCATTCTTCCAATATAATTATGAGAACAATATATTCTCGAAACGTCGCTAAAATAGTTGTTTTTATTTATTGACTGAACCTCAAGAACCTTACTTAATATATATATTTTTTTTTCTCTCGAAAAAATTGGACTTAACGGGTTCGATTCTAAACGACCTTATTAAGCCTTGATTAAAATGTTATTTATTCTTAGGTTTTGATAAATATGAACGATTGAATTTGCTACAAAAATTTGAACGATCACTCAAACCTGTCGTGTTTTCGTAATGGACAATGTTCTGGAGTCTCCCAAGAGTTGCTACCCCCTCCCCCTCATATTTGAGTAGTGACGATACCAAAAAAGCACCACATCACCACAAACGATACGGCGGCTTTGAGGCAGAATCGAACCAGCGCAGAGCAGACCCGCCATCGACCGACAGATCATTAACTGATTTCCCGGCTCAGCGCCCTGTTTGCACTATTATCTTGTGTAAACAAAAGGGCTCCAATCACCGCTTCGTTTGCTTTTAAAATGTTCTCTCCCTCAGGACCAACTTCCTGCCAGTTAGCCAGGATTAGCGACTTGAACTTATCTTCCTAAGTCCTTAAGGACTTCTCAAAGAGTCGGAGAAGGTAAAGGAGGTAGAAAACGCGGGGTCTCACCTACAACCGGTATTAATAGTTCAACTACGGTAGTTCCAAATCAAAATAATATTTATAATCAAAATACCAGGATATTTATTATATTACATTATAATACATTATATATTACATTATTATACATTATATTACAGGATATGTCTTTGAATAAATAAATACTTCAAATTATATTACAATAATACCCGTCTCATTGCCTGCTTTCTTAATAAAGAGCTTACTAAGTGGTCTCAATCAGACTTTAGGCATGATATAAACAATACCACAATCGTTTAGTTAAATTTCATACTTCTACTTTTCAAAAATTATACTTTATTGTTTGATAAATTACCACAAATAACCTATACTCTTCGTCGCTAACCTAAGACTTCCTGTCCTGCAGTACCCTTTAATAATATTCCACTAATCCCTGTTGAACAGATCCGCTACCTAGGACTCCACTTGGACAAACGTCTTACTTGGAATCCACATACAAGACTAAAACGACAAGAAACTGCTCGTTATTTACAGACTACTTCAACATTTACTAGACAAGCGTTCAAAGCTTCCAATTAATTACAAAAGACTTATTTACATGACAGTGCGTAATTAGACCCATTTGGACATACGGAGTTGAGCTTTTGGGCCCAACTAAACCTTCTGACTCTTCTCAAATCCAATCCTTACTATCCAAAATCCTTTGAATAATCCTCAACGCTCCTTATTATGCCACAAAACAAATTTATCCATAAAGATCTTGATGTCCAATATGCTGCTGATTAGGCCCAAACCAGATATCTATTGTTGCATAGTATATTACACACCAACTCGAATCCACTAGTCTCCCAACTTGCCTCACACTCATTTCCCGATAATCCACCGAGGTGGCTGAAAAGAAGATGGCCAAGAGACCTTGTAATGTAGAATTATAATTGAAATGCTACTAGATAGAAGTTCTATACTTGTTATTGGCATGTCATTGTAATCATTTTCCTCAAAATTACTTGTATATAATGTATACAGTTGTAAATATCAATAAATAGTTAGAAAAAATTATTAAAATACACAGATCAAAAGGATTGCATTTACTTGTTATTACGGGACAATACTTAATGGGTTATCTAACCACATCAACCTGTATCAACCATTTATTTCTAACGCCAATAATTGTAATATTACAATAAACATTTATAATAAATAATAATATGAGTATTTGTATTGCTACCTATCCTTTAATAGTAAACTCCATAACCACTAGAATCTACTAGTTTCCCAACTTGCTTCCCATTCTATTCCCGATAACCCTCTGAGGTGTCTGAAAAGAAGATGGCCTAGAGACCTTTTAGTGTAGATTTTTATTGAAGTGCTACTATTGAGTAGTTCTTCACAAGTTATTTACATGCCATTATATTCACTATAAACACATTTACGTGATGTATATTATTTTGTACAGTTGTAAATTTCAATAAATGAATAAAAAATTTTAAAAAAATTGTTCGATAATTGGTAATAAGGTTTTGAAGGACAGCTTAATATTGAGAGTACTGAATTATGGCCAACCATGGAAATATATATGCCGAAAAATACAGTTAAATGTAATATATGAAGTTTTTCATAAAAAATAATACATTACTAAGGACATACGCTAAAAGCGTATACGCTTTTATTATTTATTTCGGAGAAGATCTCATGGGAACATGAAAATTGCTCATAGATTTAGAATCACCTTTCAGAGAACCTATCGCACAGTGAGAATGATACACCTCTATTTTTCCCAATATTTTTTTACCTTGTACTATTTTACATTAGCTAAACTCTTGTGTTGAATGTGTTAAAGCAACTTAAACTTCATCTTTTTACAGCAAGTTAGACAAAATCCACCGGGTTTTAGAACTTTTTTAATAATGACAGAACGTCAACATTTTAATGACGTAAAATCATTAAATCAAATAGCCGAAATTATTTTTTTTAAAATGCCGTTAAAACTGTACAGTATACAGTTGAGAAATCCAAAATTCTCTCGAGGAAAACAAAAATTAAACTCTTTCACTCATTCATCAGACCTGTGGTCACCAGAACTTGGAATGAGTGGAACAGAAGAAACTTTATGTCTAACTGCGGCGGATCACCAGAGATTAAACGTTTTTTAAAATAAAAATGATAAGAAGAATATATGATGCAATAAGGGTTGAGGGAAGGTTATGAATAAAAATTAATGCTAAAATCGTAGGTATACTAAAAATAAGGATATAAAAGCTAATTGACTGCGATGGGCCGGCCATGTTGAGAGAATAAAGGATGAATGAACTCACAAGAAAATGCTAGATATGGTAATATTGAAGAAGAAGAGGTGACGAAGTAGACCGAGAAGGCAGAAGGATGAAGTGGCGTGAGATACGGCGATGTTGGGAGTTCGGAACTGGAGACTCGCTGCGGATGCCCGGGAGAAATGAAAGAAGATAATTCAGAAGTCCAAGGGTCACACCGAGATGTAGAGGCGCGAGTAAATAAATAAATAAGTAGATAAGTAAGGAAAAGTGCGTTACGAAAAGAAAAAAAAAAGTTAAAAGCACTCGAAAAATTTTAACTGATTGGTTGGACCGCCTGAGAAATTAAAAGAAATCCACGTTTAAATGCTATTAAGTGCATAAACAGTGTGGCATGCCCTATGAAAAAATTCATGGAAGACTAGCTCGATTCATCAGCATAAAAAATCAAAAAGTTAAGTTTCAATTAGCAAATGAATATTTACTAAAGGATTCTGAGTTTCAAACAACAATAATATTTGCTGATGAAAGTTATTTTTGGGTCCGATGAGCGTTGTTATGTAATGAGGAAACCAGGAGTAGAGCTACAGAAATAACTGAAAGATATTCTTCCTCTCAACTGAGTGTATCAATTTCACCGTGAGCCACTGTATTTGAAGCTCCGGGTGGATGAATTACTATCGGGATCATGGAAAATCCTCTCAAATATGACATGCTGTTAAGTTACAATGGCACTTGTTTTCAAAAATTCAGTTATGAGGGAACAATTAGGAAGGTTGACAACGTTATTGCAAAATATATCAGCGCGTGACATCTTTCCACTTAGTGGCATGCATTGAATACAGAGAATGAGGTTTTCAGTAGAAATGGGTAAGAACATTCTTCTTAGAAAGCATAGATGCATATGTATTTTGGTTGAGTGTATATTGCGTTTTTTTTTTTTTTTTAACGTATTTTTTCATCCTCAAAAATTTAATATCTAGACACACTCTAAACTCTTTGTTGTTGCTCGGATCAAAAATTTGTTGAAAATTTCCCAATCAAAAATATAATGGAAAATATTTATTGTTATATAATATTTGTCGCTAGAGCGTACCGATTAGGAGCAATTTTGGTTAGAATAAAGAATTTACGTTTGAAATCCATATATTCCTTCAACTTAAACGAAAAAGAATTTAAAATGGGACACTAAGAAATATTTCTCTGGGTACTTAAACAAAAATCAGGATTGGTTTAGAACGATACGATTATTTATAATGTTTCGAAAATATTTAATTTTAGATTTTTTTCTGTAAGACGTATTAGAATAGAATAGAAAGAAAACTTTATTCTGGGACAAATTTCCTTAAGGATAACATTAAATAATACAAAGTAAGATCATAACTGGCCGAGAGGCTGTTAAAAATAAAATAACATGGGTAAATTTAAATACAAATATGTATGAAAAAATATACAGAGAAAAACTAGAAAAAGAAAAAAACTATTAATAAAAAGAGAGGGAAAAAATAAATATACAAAATAGAGGTTAAAATTGTAAACAAAATTGCAAAAGAGAAAACAAACAAACAGGAACTTAAAGAAAAATAAAAGATGGAAAATCAAGAATTGTCATTACAAGACATCAAAACATTATCATAGTCAAACTATAATTTTTGCTAATGTTTCATGTCTGAAGGTCTTAGTAATTAAATTAGACGATTACATAAATAGTAGATACATCCTTATAATTGGAGAGCGTCGGGTTGGAGGGAAAGAAGATGGTGAAAGAGTAGTGTTTTGAATGTTCCAAGGGAAGAAGCATTGCGGATATAGGGGGGGGGGGGGGGGGGGAATTCGAAAGAGTAGAGGATCGGACAAGGAAGGAACGTTGGAATGCAGTACTTCTGTGGGATGAGTATAGAGTTCGGAAAGACAAGATCTTGTATACAGTGATTTGATAGCGGACTTGAATTTCTGGTTACTGTAAATAAAGGGAGGGTGACGGGTGTTGATAACTTGGAATAGGTAAGTGCCTAGGAAGTATTTTCTGCGGAAGGAGGGGAAAAGCCAATTTAACTCAGTGTAGAGATGCGAAACATGCGAAGTTTCGAAGACAAACCTAATGAAGCAGTTCATGATGCATATTAGTTCCACTTATTAATTCTTTGTTGAATTAATGGGTAGTGAATACTCATTATTATATTCCCTTATATGTTCTTTTAATCTTTGCTTTACGGACTTGGGAAATAAGGTAACTAAAACGAAAAAGTAAACAGGAATATCAATTTTGGTTTCCGACACGTCGTTTATTGATATTCAGAGTTCAAAAAATTGTCTCTTAGCAACATTTATTTTTCTTACGATATCTATCTCTACTGATAAGTATAAAGTATATCATGTAAAATATAGTTCTTGTCGGCCCAAATTTTGAAAATGTATATTGGGTGCTCTATATAACGATTTTGTATTTATATATTTGAAAACTTTATTCTTCTTCTAAAAAAATATTTAAGCCTAAGGACCTGACATTGCACCATCCTCACCGCGTACGCTGATGACATATGTGTGTTATCAGTGAATAATGGTCCGTTCATTGCTTCTTAATCACTCCAATCCAATCATAAACCTTCTTGAATGATCTCAAAAATGGAGAGTTAAAATAAATCGATAGTTTACCCTTTGTCGCTAACCTAAGACTTCCTGTCCTGCAGTATCCTTTAATGATATTCCACTAATCCCTGTTGAACAGATCCGCTACCTAGGACTCCACTTGGGCAAACGTCTTACTTGGAATCCACATAGAATACTAAAACGACAAGAAACTGCTCCTCGTTTTGAACATACGGAGTTGAGCTTTTGGTATCCACTAAACCTTCTGACTCTTCTCCTATCCAATCCTCACTCTCCAAAATCCTTTGAATAATCCTCAACGCTCCTTATTATGCCACATAACAAACTTATCCTTAAAGATCTTAATGTCTCATATGCTGCTGATTTGGCCCAAACCAGATACCTATTGTTGCATTGTATATTACACACCAACTCGAATCCACTAGTCTCCCAACTTGCCTCACACTCAATTCCCGATAATCCACCGAGGCGGCTGAAAAGAAGATGGCCAAGAGACCTTGTAATGTAGAATTATAATTGAAATGCTACTAGATAGAAGTTCTATACTTGTTATTGGCATGTCATTGTAATCATTTTCCTCAAAATTACTTGTATATAATGTATACAGTTGTAAATATCAATAAATAGTTAGAAAAAATTATTAAAATACACAGATCAAAAGGATTGCATTTACTTGTTATTACAGGACAATACTTAATGGGTTATCTAACCACATCAACCTGTATAAAACCATTTAGTTCTAACGCCAATAATTGTAATATTACAATAAACATTTATAATAAATAATAATATGAGTATTTGTATTGCTACCTGAATAAAATTTATTAAAAAATTTTCATATATTTTTTTTTTTTTTTTTTTTTTTTTTTTTTGAACGGTTGCAGAAAAAATGTAATATTTAACTCGAGTATAAAGAATTTTACTCACTCTCGGCAATTAACAGAACTCGCTTCGCTTCGCTCGCTCGTCCGTGTAAACCTTGTCTGGAGTGAGTAAAAGTACTTATTTACACTCTTGTCAAATAAATAACTATTCTTTGTTTAAAATCGCTATAAGAATAATTATAATCAAATCGTAGTTTAAATTACAAAAATACTAAATTAAAAAAATATTGAAATAATCGTAAGGGTAACGTGATGGCTAGGGCTGTTAAATATATGCATTTGCATATTTCTCCTAGCAAACTAAAACATCTAATATAATCAAAATGAATATGTTTTGAGGCATTTGGACTCAATTCGAGTTATTTTTTATTTTTTTTTTTTGCCTAATTGATGTCTGATTGATCGTTTTTTTTACCTTGAAATCCACCTCTAAAAAACGAAAGGACCTTTGATAATGTTCGATAAACTACTTAACTATACACCTATCACAATAGTTTCATAAATTTTGATTATGACTCTTTTCCTCCTAGATTGGCCATTCGTCCCACTGTGCGCCGCGGAGCGCCGGTGCCAAACATTTCCCGATTTCGGGAGAAAATACCAGCATTGGCAGCACTGTAGTCGAATGATGTTAGAGAGAAGGGAAATAAGAACAAAAGAAATAATATTCCAAGTATTAGAGCAGAGCGAAAACAATAAATTAATCCAATTAAACAAGAAGAAAATGCGATCGAAAGTTCACACAAAGGGAAGGATGAGCACTTTTACAAAACAAGCTTATTCATTAGCCAGGGAAAAAAGAATTGGAGAAGTCCCGCGTTGGACAGCTGACATACCTTTCCATACCTGTATTTTTTTTTAATATTCACCTTGACTTTTTGTTTTTTAATAATCTTATTCCAATTGTTTCTCCTTTCAACACAATTGGTTACTTAAACTTGAGTTTGTACATAGAATAGAATAGAATAGAATAGAATAGAAAAAAACTTTATTCTGGGACAAAGTCCCTTAAGAATAACTTTAAATAACACAAAGTAAGATCATAACTGGCCAAGAGCTATTAAAAATAAAACAACATAGGTAAAATTGAATACAAATATGTATGAAAAAAAAAATACAGAGAAAAAATAGAAAAAGAAAAAACTATAAATAAAAAGAGAGTGAAAAAATAAATATACAAGATACAGGTTAAAATTGTAAAGAAAAATGCAGAAGAGAAAAAAACGAAACAGAAACTTAAAGAAAAATAAAAGATAGAAAATCAAAAATTATCATTACAAGAAATTAAAACATTATCATAATCAAACTATAATTTATGCTAATGTTTTATGTCTGACGGTATTAGTAATTAAATTAGACGATTACATACATAGTACATACATCCTTATAATTTGAGAGCGTTGAGTTGGAGGGAAGGAAGATGGTGAAAGAATAGTGTTTTGAATGTTCCAAGGGAAGAGGCATTGCGGATACAGGGGAGGAGGGAATTCCAAAGATGTATAAGTATGTATTGCAATTTTTTTTCTTTCCCTAAATAACGAAAGTTGCATATTTCAGGTATTTAATTGCATATTTTACTAAATATATTTGCATATTTTTCAGTTTTTATTGCATATAATTCAAAGTGATGGATTACAAAGGTAGGAATACATTCAATTTCCGATAATCCTCCTGGGCGTCTGAAAAGAAGATGGCAGAAAGACCTTTTAGAACTTTTATTGATGCGCTACCAGCGAGTAGTTGTTTACGTGTTATTGATAAGTCATTGTAACAATTTCCTCAAATTTTTTTATTATATGTATACAGTTTTAAAAATTAATAAATAGTTAAAAATGAAATAAAATAAAAGCTGAAGGACCAATCAAAAACATTAGTACCCGACAACAGGTCCCAGACCCCGATGATGTGTGGAGGGGGGAGGGGGCAGCGCACGGTCAAGCAGGCTAATCCAGTGCCCCCAGGAGGGTGGGGTACCCTTCCAATTTGTTGGAGCCTCGTTTGATTCTTATTTAAATGATGATTGATTCGTTTCCTTGCTAGAGGAGCATCTTCAATATGCTCCCGTCCTTTGGACCATCCATCAGGCGTGAAGGCATTCGGTTAGGGATCCCCTGTCCCCTTCCCACGGGCTAATGCCCTCCTTGATTCCATTAGTCTCTGTCCTGATTTATGGAAGCCAAATTAAATCTGTAGACCGGGTTTAATAATTTGAAACCTAAATAGACTTAAAGAAATCAGTAACAATAGATAATGTTGGATACGGATATTCAGAAAAATAACGTTCACATTTGAAACCATGGATTAACACAATTTGAAATTATGATCGATGAATTGATTGCCACAAAACTCGTTTCTAATGTTAAACATTCATCATAAGTTCTAAAACATACATAATCTTCAAAACACAAACACCTTGTTATATGCGTCATTCTCCCATTACATACGAATCTATGTCCCAAAGCGATTGTTATTTCTACATAAAATTGTTGTTTGTTTGTTTGTTGGGGTTTATTGGCATAAAACCTTAGGGTCATCAATGCATGTGTAGTTCTATATATAAATATGTATATATATATAACTAACTAACTCTTTGGCGCTATGGCCCATGAAGATCCCTGGCCTCCTCAACAATCCTCCTCCATTCAGAACGGTCTTCTGCAGCTCTTCTCCATCTTCTTACACCTAATTGCCTTAGGTCAGCTTCTACATCTTCCAACCACCGCAGCCTAGGCCTACCTCTTCCTCTTTTACCTTCCGGTTGCCTTTCCAACACTTTCCTTGGGAGCCTTTCCTGATTCATCCGGTGTGCATGACCCAGCCATCTAATCCTTCCTTTCTTGATACAGGAAACCAAATCCGGGTCCCGATACAGGTCTCTCAGTTCACTGTTGGTTTTTATCCTGTATCCATTCTCAATTTTGGTTGGGTCATATATTTTTCTCAGGATTTTCCGCTCCCAAGTATTTAAATGATTTTCTTGTTGAAGTGTGAGGGTCCACGCTTCGCTACCATACATTACCACTGGTCGAAGGACCGTCTTGTATATTCTGACTTTGATATCTCGAGACACTTCTCGATTTAGAAAAATCTTTTTAAGTGACCAATAACATTTGTTGCCATTTTGGATCCTGGCTTTTATCTCCTCTCCAATATTGTTATTTTCAGTCACAATCGTGCCGAGATATTTGAATTTCTTCACTCTTTCAAATGTGCATCCACCATTTATTTGGAATCTGCCAGGTATGTCTTTCTTGCATGATAACATATATTTTGTTTTATTTTCGTTAATTTTGAGCCCTATTCTATCTGCTGCCCCTTCACATTTTTTGTACGCCTCGGAAACTGCATCGATTGTTGTACCTGTTATGACCACATCGTCAGCATATGCAAGGGGTTGTGTGCTTGTGTTATAGATGCAACCATCAGTCCTTTTTTGCATAGCTCTTAGAATTAATTATAAGGCCTATTGCAAAAAAGAGCTATGCAAAAAATATATATATATATATATATATATATATATATATATATATATATATATATATATACGTTTATTTTCACGGAAGATTAGAGTCAGAAAGGGTGCCACGAACAGAGGTGCGCCCCAAGGAGAGACGAGCCGCACCCGCCGAGCAGGAAACGCGCCATGGCTTGCTTATATATACATGAATACATATTTTCTTCTGTTTAAATTATATACGAAGCTTATAAGTAAGATGTGGATAAAAACCATTTACATTTCTTCTACATGGAAAAGTCCAATTCCTCACAAGGTTCAGAGCATAACTAGCCCAAACAGCTGTTACAGCATAAACAGCCAACCCAACTGTTACAAGTAGGTGCAAGGAACTAACCTCTTAAACGTAATACAGTTTTCTCATGGTTATTGATTTGTTTTCATCTATTTCCATCATGTGTCCCATAACATGAGTTGGTACCTCGTATAACTCCCATAACTAGTACCTCAGGTAGGTTGCAATATATAAAATTTTATAATTGAAACTGACGCTAATTGCTTACAATAAGAAGAATGACTTCTAATGCCTGTGTCCCATTGAGTCAATCTATTTCCCGCACATTTTTTGAAAAAGCCCGCCAAAGCATAACCAAGATTCACTCCATCATATTTCAGGCTGGCAACATTATCCTAACTTATAACAAACTTCTGTTGTTAGTTGTATCATGTTTGTGTTGAATCAAGTATTCATAATTCTATTTCCCATAGAACATAGTGATTTTTCATGTGTGTGACATCACATAGTGATTTTTCATAGAAGGTAAGCTTGATTCTTGTTTTTGTTTTTTTTGTATTGAACTATATTTTTCCCTTGTAGTTCAGAGTTTCATTTGTTTTTGAAATGCGTATAGTGCTGTTAATCTTAAATCAAACTCAGAATTCTATTTCCTTCATTTTTGTTTCCCTCACACCTACAGTGAGGGAAATAGATTACAATAGGAAAAACCGAAAGTGAAATAAGATTAAAAAAAAGTTTTTAGTGTATATTTGTATTAATTTAATATAATATTCATTATATTAATCTAATGTTCGATATCAAAGTTTAAATGTAATATAATGTCTTACCATTTTAATTTTTTTTCTTTCACGTTTTATGTTTAATTAATGGTAACTAATATATTTTATTCGACAAGTTGATATACTCATTAACAATCCATTTGTATTATAAACATTTTATTATTTTAATTGTGAATGTTTTCTATTTCTCTCACACCCTATCAGTTTCTCTTACTTTCATGATTTCCATCATGACCATAAATGTGCTGATAGACTATATTCTATGAAGGATTTTTTCGTTAGTAATATTAGTTGACTTATATAAAGATGTTTATAGAGAAAAAATTCTTCTTTTTTTTTTCCGAAAAAATGATAGAATGACCCATATAGATTATATAACTAAAGTTTTCAAAAATGTAAGACAAGAAATCAAATATATTGGTACTCACATGAGGAGGCAAAACGGACTTCTGAAAGATACCAGAGAGTGGAATGGTAAAATGGAAAGGGCTTGGTTGGTCAAAGTTTTGATTTTTTTTTTAAATTGCTCTAAGCAATGTACATGTTTTTTAATGAATATAGACATAGTAGTACATTTTTTACCTGATGTGATTTCTTTGCATTCAAGTATTTCCTTTTGAATTTCCATATTTAATTTCGTCCTACTTTCTCTTTTGTATAAGTTAATTTCCTTTATTTTTCCTAATTACGAAACATTAGATGACCCGCTAAACAAACAAAGCCACGTTAATGACATAGCAACCACAGTTCTGAAGGAAAACAAAGGAACAACAGAACAAGAGAAACAGAAGAAGATAAAAAGTGAGTCAATAGAACTAGACGCGGAGGAGGAGCGTGTAAACATGGTAAAAAACAGTCCCTCTGTATTAATGAAGCAAACAGGAGGGTGTGGGGTTGTCACCCCCCTCGGAGTTCACGCCCTTCTGAACTGTCACTGCGATTCGTCATCTATCTGGCGTGTCATGCTTCTACTGTGCTGCTTCTAAAGTAAACCAGGGTTCTTAGTGGCATAAGTTGAGGAAGAACTTGATAGTACTCTAGCGAGGAGCGGCATTGAATTGAAACTGGTCTCGGAAGATTAACTAAATGATTAATTTTTCCACTCTGAAATAGGGAAAATGTCCCTTCCTGCAATAGTTTTCCTTCCTTTTCTGTTTCGTACTTTTATTTTGATTACATATTATATATTTACAGATCGTTGTTAAGGATTTGATTACAACTGTGTTCCCAAGATCCCAAGAAAGTAAAAATACAGCTACTAGTTGATTCCTCATTGTCAGTTTGTTCACAGCCTACGAATTAAAATCATTGTCCGATATGGGACGAACTAAAAATTCGTTTATTAGCGACTTACGTACAAATAAATAGTGGAAAAGATATTTATTTACAGTAAATATTAAAAATTTAGTTTTGTCTGTAGTAAAAGAAAATTATTACTACAAAAAAGGGAATACATCTCTACAATTATTTCAACAAAGTTAATTATTCTATGAATTTAATAAAGCAAACAAATGAATTTGGTATATTTACTTGATAAGGAAATTCGAAGATCGATTTAGAACGTTATAAAGTGTCAAAATTCATTTTGGTCCTCCGGGCTGGATTATAATACTACTTTTAAAAATTGTTTAGGTTTGGACTAATTATTATTTCATTTTTTTTTGTCTCTTTCTATTGTATCACTCCATTTTTTGTAACTGTACGAGGAACCTCCTTGCTGATTGCTTGCCTGTTTATTAAGTGTACTGCAGTAATTTTGTACAAAGCGAGAATATTAGACAATATAAAACATATATTATACAGAAACATTGAATTACAACCATTTTTATAACAATAAGTTTATGGAATGTGAGAGAGCTATTGGCCAATTATAGAATACTTTGGGAGGGATAATGCTGGAGTAAGAGCCGTGGGCTAACTGAAGAGGGCGCTGATCCTACCTGTTGTGCGGGCTTTGGATATCCACCCCGCTTGTTGGAGGGTCCTCCCTAATACCGCTTTTATAGCTTGATATATCGGCTTCCAATCCGATGAAAATAAAGCCGGATTTATATTCCGAATATCAACTACGTATTGGCCTTTAGAAGTGGAATTCCGGAATCTTTGTCTTCCTTTCTTACATGTATTAGACCTTTTTTCTTTCATGTTTCGATGATCCATGTAAGTACAAGGTGTTCAAAAAGAGTATCGGGTATTTGTTACTTCGATATAACAAAAACTGCTTAAAATAAAAACAAAAGTTTATTGTTAATTACCAAAATATTAAGTGGAAAATTATTTGGAAAAGATGATGTTATCTAAATTATGACCATTATGTCGAAGATTGGCGATCACATGCTGACACAGCTCTCGATATTGGTGCCATTTCTGACCTGATGTTTTGCTTCAATTGCGTCAGGTTCGTTGGATTATTCTCATAGACCTTACTTTTAAGGTAACCCCATGCAAAATAGTCAAGTGGACTAAGGTCGGGGCTTCTGGGGGGCCAGGTGATGTTACCCCTACACGTAAGGGCAACATTAACTGGCCTCCCTGAAGCCCCGACTTAGTCCACTTGGCTATTTTGCATGGGGATACCTTAAAATTAAGGCATATGAGAACAATCCAAAGAACCTGACGCAATTGAAGCAAGACATCAGGTCAGAAATGTCAGCAATATCGAGAGCTATTGCTCATGCACATGCTGTGTCAGCATGTGATCGCCAATCTTCGTTCCTGATTAGAGGAGTGCCAGCAGCATAATGGTCACCATTTATATAACATCTTCTTTTCCAAATAGTTTTCCACTTTATATTGTAATAATTAACAATAAACTTTTATTTTTTATTTTTGGGTAGTTTTTGTTTTATCGAAGTAACAAATACACGATACTCTTTTTGGACACCCTGTATAACAACCAGCAAAATTTGACCACATCTTATTGTTTAATTGAATTTATCTGTGCTGTTATTTTAGCAATGAAAGATAGGATCTGAATAAGTTCGTCTTAGATGCAGTCAGTTGTTAATCTCTGTTGGACCAATGGCTGAGCGGAGTGGCCAAAAAATCGAATTAGCAGGAGATTTCTTTAAAACATATCACACCTTATGTGGAATGATGTAACGAAATCTTTACATATGAGAAATGGCGTATAAAGTTTTTTTCTTAGGAGGGGGTTCTTAATTCGACTGTTTTTTTTTGCTTGTTTTTTTATGTTTGTTACGCGGTTATTATAATTATGAATCTTTTTGGATGATACTTATTTCCATCGGGAAGTCATGCTCCAGAGGTTGTCCCATTAAAATTTTATTGAAAGCAGCACTTTTTAAGAAAAAAAAAAAAAAATCCGTTAATAAGAAATCACCGTTATATAACTATTAATCCTTTATAATTATATTATAGTATATTATAACTCATGGAGTTATAATACATTAAGAGAGGCCCTTCTGGTATTTTCTTTACACAACTGGCGACTTATATTCCATTTGGGCTAGTGATTGTTTATTTCGTTTAACGTCACTTTATGCTGCTATGGCTAATCGGACGATGTTACGGTGGGAGTCCTAAATTTTGCCTATCCAGTTATAATTAGGATAGGGATCTTTAACCAGTGCCTAACATCGCACAGGCTCGGGACCCCCCATTTTACGTCCCCTCCGAAGGATGGCATAGCTAAGGATTTTTTACTCCCTTTAAAAAATCCTAAGGTCATCTGCCGGGCTGCGAACCCGCGATCTTGGGTTTAGTAGGTTGCTATACTAACCACTACACCACAGGTGACCCTTAGGGGCTAGTGTAATTCCCCATTATTAAATGGAAAATAACGCATTACATATAATAACATCCCAGAATAAAGCCAAAGAAACCAAAATTGGAACTGAAAAAACGGCTAATATGCTGACTATATAGTTCAAAGATTCAAAATGGCTGCGTTTAGGCAGTTATAGTCTCAGCGATTGGGAGGTAAGCCCCCTCCACTCGCCTATAAATCCATGATAATCGTAACTAATCAATATTCATCAATCCTAATCAATATTAAATCTTCATGTTCAGTCTTAAACAATCAAAGAGTAATTATAGGACAATCAACGAAATTATCGATACTTATATACCTTATGGGAAATGGTCATGGGTGGCCATAACTGAAATCTCGGACATTTATGAACCGGTTGTGGTCAGTTGAAACTTTGAATTGATCAAAGCGACAAAATGCAAAACAAAGGGGTCTGAATAAAAACAGAAATCAAAATGGAAAGATACACATCTACAAAACCTGAAATAGGCGAAGAATTTCAAAGCAATTCCTGAATACTTTTCACTGGTAAAACCACGCGTACTACACACAAGAGGTAATGAACAACAACAATTCGGGAAAATACTCGTATTTACCAGGTCAAACGGAAATGGATGGAAGAGGAGGATTCACTAATAAGTTAGTCATAAGCAGTTCCGACAAACATCTCTTGAAGGGCCCTGACAAATAAAACAAGGCTTATTTTTTTTACAAACGTTAAAACCTGCCCATTACTGGAGAGGTGACCATAACAAGTAATTTACCCTAATTATTATTTACCACTTAATAGTTTTTTCTTAATGTTCCATATGTTGCTGATTTAGCCCAAACCAGATACCTATCCTGTCATAGTAAACTTCATAACCACACAAATCTACTAGTCTCTCAATTTGCTTCCCATTCTATTCCTGATAATCCTACGAGGCATCTGAAAGAAAGATGGCCTAGAGACCTTCTAGTGTTGAATAGTTATTGAAGTGCTACTGATAAGTAATTCTTTTCAAGTTTTGACATGTAATAGTAATCATTAACAACATATTTACTATCAAATACACTTTGTTTCTCAACTTGCTTATCATTGATTTCAAATAATCGATAGTAAATATCAACAAATACATCAAATAATTTTATAATGATAAAATTTAAATTTTTTTAACTGGTACTGGACTTCGAAATATATCTCTTCGAAGTTAGACTAAGGGTTATAAAATAGTTTCAAATATTTTAAAAAAAGTTTTATAACATTTTTTCCCATCTTCTTTTATTATTCTAAGGGATTGGCATCCGGACATCCAGTTAGGCATCCCTACCACAAGGGAAGAATGTTCCCCTGTTTCGAAAAATTCAAATTCTTGTGGGCCGGTGAAGAATTAAAAACTGTTATGAAGGATGTGACACTAAACGATGGTGAAGGTTGCCTCAAATATTTCTATAATGTATCGATTTATTTATTACATCGTCTTGTATTTTAGGCGAAAGTAAACCTTTTTTTTTTTTTTTTTTTTTTTTTTTTAAATTCCTTTACGAAAGGTTATGAGTTCGATTCACAACAGGGCGATTTTAAATTTATATGTTGAACCCAGGGAAAGAACCTCCACTCTCTACCTTTAACAAGTTACCTGTAGGAACTCCCTGCCATAGTCGGAGTATATAAGGACTCTAAGCTCCATCACATTACAAAAAATATTTGCATATTTGCACAAAAAATTGATGTAAAAAAGCATATTTTAGCTATGCTACCATATAAAAGGACAATCCATTTTTCGTTTGTGATCACTAACCGAGAAAACTACTGAACCAATCCGTACCAAATTTTAACCACTATCTTTATAGTTCCAGGAAGGTTAACAATAAGAAAATATACTTGTTTTTAAGTAACTTTTTATTTAAAAATACAGTGGAAACTCATTATTTCGTCACTCGATAATTCGTCTAATTCTGTAATTTGTCAGGCTTTTTTTCTTCTTCTAAATTGACAACTATAAATAACAAAATTAAATACGTATGTAATTCATTTTTCCCCCTTTGCTTCTTATTTAATCTTTAAACCGCCTCATTTGGTTTCTCACTAAAAAATACGCCATTATTTATACATTCTGTAAATCATTACATAGAAAAAATGATTTAGTCGATCCCTCCATTGATTATAGTAAGAGATGAAAGGAAGGTATGAGTACAGATGACGAATTCCCAGAATCAGTTAATACTGGAAAACTCTTCCTACAAAAAAATTAGCATCTGGCTCAGTAACTTTTGCTCCAGGTTATAAAATGAGAAAAGGTAAGCAAGAGGTGAGCAGCTGGCTAAACATGGATAGTAAGGATGTAGGATATGAAATTTTAAATGACAATGGAATTATAGAACAAGTGCTGAGTGCTCTAAATAAAGCTAGTGATGAAAAAGATGATGACGATGACGTTTCTAATTCTTCCACTATTCCTTGGAAAGAATTAGAGGAAAAACTAAGTGCATTGAGTGGTTTTGAGCAGCAATTTGAATCAGATATTTCACAGCTGATGGGATACGGCAAGTGTTTAGCTTATTTAGTGTTTTTTGTCATTTTCACTCAAGTCCAATGTGTATAATGTTCATCTGTTCGTTTTTACATTCAATAAATTGCAAAAAAATAAAATAAAATAAAATGCTTTTTTGTTACTTTACCAGCAAAATTCTGTTATTCGTCATTTCCGGTATTTTGTTACCCCCTCTCCGCCACTCATGACGAATTATCGAGTTTCTACTGTAGATAATATGTTGATAACAGTGAAGTTTGAATATCGACCGATAGGTGGCATGAGAGGTTACAAAGTTACCTGTTATATAGAGCTTCAAATTGATAATAAAATTTGCTTATATACCATTAAATTATAAAAAGTTGTAAGTACCTTTAACTCAGTCAACTATCCTAAAGAGTATTTAAATAGTCTCTGTCCATCTGGATTTCCAACTCATGCATTAAATTAAAAATTGGATGTTTTGTTACGCTTTAGCGTAATCTTCAAACACCTAATCAGTGCATTTTTGACCTAGTTAAAAATTACTGCTATGCCATCTGGATATACCATTAAGGAAATAAAGCTCAATTGCATACTTCAATAAAACGTTTTTTAAAGAAAAATAAAACTTAATTATTAGTTAAAATTATCTAAGTTCTTTGCTTATAAGAGCGGGCGAAGCCGCGACGGGGGTGCTAGTTAAAACTAACTTAACTTTCCTAACTGTCTCTATAATAAGCAGCTTAGGATAAAGGTAAATTAAAAACTTTCAGCAAATAATTATGATTCATTTTCATAGTATGTATTACCATAAGATTGGGAAGAGATTTGTTTCAAAATAGAGATCATAGTCTGATGAGTTTAATGGAATTTTAAATGTTTTTTTGAGAAAGAGTTTCAATAATTTGCATAGAAAGTATAGCAAGTAACTTCACTCCTAAAGTGAGGGAAATAGATTACAATAGGAAAAAGTGTAAGAAAAATAATACTTTTTATATATATTTACACTATTTAAATTTTTTTTTTCTTTTGGCTCGAGAGACCTTGTAGATCCTTGGCCACCTCAACCAGCCTGCTCAACCTCTGCATATCTTGGGCCATTGCTTCCGCTTCGTGTCATGTTCGTCTGGTATCTTAAAGCCGGGGTCCGTTTTTTTATCACAGATTTTCTTTGGCTGATTAAGGTTTCGTAATGGTAGGGTTTTACAGGAAAGGGTTATTAGTCCTATGCCTAACCCCCAACTTGGAGGACCAGGAGCTATGTCAGGCACAGGGGTCGCTCACCACCATACTATTTATATTAATGAGATATAATATTAATTATATTAATCTAATGTTCGATTTCAAAGTTTAAATGTATAATATAATATCTCACTATTTTAATTTTTTTCTTTCAAGTTTTATTTATAAATGTTTAATTAATGTTAACTAATATCTTTTAATCGACTAGTTGATATCATACTCATTAACAATTCTTTTGCACTATAAACTTTTTATTATTTGAATTGTGAATGTTTTTTTTTCCCTCACCCTATCAGCTTATCTTACTTTCATGATTTCCATCATGATCATAAATGTGCTGATAGACTATATCCTATGAAGGAATTTTTCGCTAGTAATATTATTAGACTTTTATAAAGATGTTTATGAAGAAAAAAAAATTGTTTACATAACTTTTTTCTAATATAACCACAAGGTCGAAATTCCGACGAAATGGCCGAATGACCCATATAGATTGGGAAGAGGTTTGTTTCTGAATAGAAAACATAGTTAGGTGAGTTTTATGGAATTTTAAGAGTTTTTTTTGACTCGGCCATAAAAACTGAACTATAGTAAAAACACAGATACCTGTCTTTTATTTTTATCTTTTTAATACATCTAATTTGATAACAGCTCATTGAATAGTGGACCGGAAATGGCAATATATCGGGCAGGAATATGTCGATAAAACAGATGACCACCTTGCTATGAAGAGGGATAGAGAGAGAGAGAGAAATAGAGAGGGAGGGATAGAGAGAGAGAGAAAGAGTGAGGGGGGGGATAGAGGGAGGGATAGCCTCGGTTAATATCGGGAGAAGGGAGGAAAGATTAAAAAGAGACGGGTGACAAGAGAGCTTGTTAGACAGGAGAAGAGTTCATTACATAGAGGGCGCTGGTCTGATTAAAGGCGCCCTATATAATGGTCCCCAGTCGTTGTTGAATAATTTAATAACACTTTTTGTCATCCCCTTTCTCGTTTGTAGCCAGTTTTTTTCCCTGTTTTCTCCCCGATCCGGGATATGCTTAATTACATCCAACATATCCTTCGCTTATTGACAGGTTCATTCCTCAACCTTTGCCACCTTTGTCCTAGCAATTGGGACAATTCCCGCTTCCCGCTTCCTCTAGATCAATGGAATTTTTATTTATTTATTTTTTATTTTTTGTTTATAAATCAGACAACTGTCGTTGATTCGTATTTTCGATCATTGGAACCCTTCCATAACACAGGCAAACGATGAAAAAACTTTTTTACTCAAAACACCTTATTATTCTGTTTTTTAAGGTGCTAAATCCAAATATTTCACTTATTAAGCCGTATCACCTACCATTTTTTCACATTTGCACATCAATATATTAATTTTTTTGATTTATTGCAGAATTTAACAGCTTTTATATACTACAAATAAAATTGTAAAATAATTTGTTCTGGATGTAGAAGAGTTGGCAGCACTGCTGAAACAGATATAGATATAGATGTGCAAGATGATGAAGAGTTGCATTGTGCTACAGCAAATATATAACAAACTGTTTACTCAGATTGAGCTTAACGACTTAGTTAGGGATCTTGGGTCAACAAAAGAAAAAGCTGAATTGCTTGGTTTTAGACTAAAAGAAAAGAACTTGTTGGCAGTTGTAACTAGCATATATGTGTATAGGAAGAGAGGGCAGCAGTTTTCGAAATTTTTTGAACAAGAAGGTGATTTAGTGTACTGCTCAGACATTCCAGGTCTGATCAAAGAGTTTGTGTCAGACTGGAGGCTGTTTATTCATTCTTCCAAAACTAGTTTAAAAGCTGTTTTATTACACAATAGTAACACTTTATAAGTGGTGACTTGAAAGTAACATGCTTGCTTCTTGGTCAGCAAGGCGGTTTTTACCAAATTTCCATGTTTTTTGTGTGAATGGGACAGTAGAGCAAGAGATCAACATTGGTGCAGAAAGAACTGGCCTGTGAGGGAGTCTTTAAAACCCGGCGAGAGCTTTCTCCGCAAAAACCTTGTAGATCCTAGAAACATTCTCTTACCACCTCTACATATAAAGTTTGACCTCATGAAACAGTTATATAATGCTTTATATTTATATGAAACAGTTATATATGCTTTTTTAAATTATATAAAAAAAGCAAATTTCTCAAAAACTGTGGGTGATACAAAAAACTAAGACCAGGTTTGGATTCAGCTTTCAAAAACTTTTTTTTTGTTGGCCTGTGTAATTGTTGAAATCGCATTGGTTAGGTATTTGACGATTACATTAAAGCTTAATTAGACGTTAAATTTTTACTTTTAATTTCAAAGCTCCAAATTAATTACAAAAGACTCATTTACTTGACTGTGATTAGACCAATATGGACGTACGGACTTGAGCTTTGGGGCTCTACTAAACCATCCAATTCATCCTGTATCCAACCCTTACAATCCAAAATCCTTCGAAAAATCCTCAATGCTCCTTAGTTTGTCACCAATAAACTTATCCGTAAAGATCTTAATGTTTCATATGTTGCTGATTTAGCCCAAACCAGATACCAATCCTTTCATAGTAAGCTCCAAAACCACTCAAATCCCCTAGTTTCTCAACTTGCTTCCCACTCAATTCCCGATAATCCTCCGAGGCGTCTGAAAAGAAGATGGCCCAGAGATCTTCTTGTGTAGATTCTTTTATTTTTTACTGAAATAAAAGATTACTCATACTGATGAGTAGTTCTTCTCAAGTTTTGGCATGTTATTGTAAACTTTTTTTTTAACACATTTACTTGATGTATACTTGTACAGTTTAAATTTCAATAAATCGATTAAAAAAAAAAAAAAAAAACTTTTAATTTATAAGTTGGTTATCCAAATGGATAGAGATTATTAAGATACTCTAGCGGATATAGACTGCATTATCTGTGCTTACAACTAAAGCGCTATGAATCATATTTTTGCATACAATATCAAAATATGGGTGATACAAATAAACTAAGACCAGATTTGGATTCAACACACAAAAATCTATAAAAATCAGCTATTAAAGTAAAATAAGTTTTCAAAAACATTTTTTTTGTTGGCCTGTGTAATTCGAAGATAAGAGTGGATTTGGAAATACTAGATAGTCCTAGTAATGATTATCATTTTTTTTTTTGTTTAATGAGTTGCTAATCACGAAAGTTGCCAGATCAATAATAATTTTTATAATTCATTTTCTGATTTAATTTTTAACTTATCGACATTTTATATATATTTTTTAGTATTTCACCAGAAAAAAAAGCTCTAGGTCAGTAAACGACTGGTAAGCAATTACGAAAAAAAAATATAATAGCCTCTGAAAAAGATTTTTTTTTTTTTGTTAAAAAACTGAAATAGACAAGAGAAGGTAGCACACAAAAACCCTACAAAGCCGCCCTGGTTCAAAGCTTATTCGATAGAACATGTTTCGTTAATAACTTCAAAAACAGAAGCACGGTTTTACATAAAAACGTGACTTTAACAGTCTAAATTATTTTATTTTTTTAAATATGAATTTACTACACTATAATGTTCTATGGATATTTCAAATGCAAACAATTTAGATTAGTAAGACATTTTAACTCTGTTTGATCTACAACCTCCTACCCTACATTATCTTAAAAGTAATATTACATCAAGCTCCGTTGAACAGATCCGCTACCTAGGACTCAATGCTCCATCAGGACGAACATTAGACTTGGAACAAGACTGAAACGACAAGAAACAGATCGGCTTTTTAGACTACTTCAACATTTACCAACCAAACGTTCTCAGCTTGTAATCCATTGCAAAAGACCATCGTCTTTTTAAATCCAATATTTTTTTTTCTATCTACTTATTGAAATTTAACTGTGTACAATATAAAATTTTAATAAATCAAGTAAATGTGATGATAATGTTAAAAATGAAAGAACACTTTCTTCTAAAGAACCTACCCATTGGTAGCACTTATGTAATGAAGTACTATATTAGAAGGTCCCGAGGCCATCTTTTTTTCAGGCGCTTTGGATGGTTATCGGTAATGGAATGAGAAGCAAGTTGTGATACTAATGAATTTGAATGGTTGTGGTGTTTATTATGAAATGATTGATATCTGGTTTGAGCTAAGTCAGAAACTTAACATATATTCACGAGATGAATTGGATGGTTTAGTAGAGCCCCAAATCTCAACTCCATATGTCCAAATTGGTCTGATTACTATTATATAATAGAGTCTTTTGTAAATAATTTTAAGTTTTGAACGTTAGTCAAGTAAATGTTAAAGTAATGGAAAACGACGGGTAAATTTCTTGTCGTTTTGATCTTATATGTGGATTCCAAGTTAGACGTTTGTCCAAATTATACAATATTTATGTTCCAAAATCGTTCGTAAAATTCTCAATTCTACTTACTCTGTCACAAATTAATTTATCTACAATGATTTTAATGCCCATAATGTTGCTGATTATATAGTAAAAAATACAAGAAAAAATTATTTTAAGATGAGATACAAGTGTAAGAAACACATATAGATCAATGAATGTACTTTTACGTTGATGAAACGTGAAAGGCGTAAAAGGCTTCGATACAAATCTTTCAAATTTTCAGAATTCTCTCAAAAAGAGACAAACATTTTTTTTTTTTACTTTATTATGAAGTATTCCAAAAATGAATTAATTTGCTATAAATCCTACACAATATAGTATTACTGAGCTACTCATCAGTAGCACTTCAATAAAATTTTACACTAGAAGATACCTAGGCCATCTTCTTTTTAGAAGCTTCGGAGGGTTATCGGGAATGGAGTGGGAAGCAAGTTGAGAAACTAATGGATTTAAGTGGTTATGGGGCTTACTATGAAAGGATAGGTATCTGGTTTGGGTTAACTCAGCAACATATGAAACATTAAGCTCTTTATGGATAAGCTTATTGGTGACAAAGTAAGGGGCATTCAGGATTTTTCGAAGGATTTTGGATTGTAAGGATTGGATACGAGATGAATTGGATGGTTTAGTAGAGCCCCAAAGCTCAACGTACGTCCAAATAGGCCTAATAACAGTCAAGTAAATAAGTCTTTTTTAACGAATTGGGAGGTTTGATCGTTTGTCTAGTAAATGTTGAAGTAGTCTGTAGTGTTATTATATAATTTTTAATATAATTATAGTGTACTTTTAACTATGAAGAACGTTCATTGGTCCCTTAGGGGTCGGAATAATAGTCTTGTTACATTCCAAATTAGATGAGACTAAATTTAATACAACTCGAGCAGAAAATAAACTCTGTAGCTTAAACGGATAGCATACTTCGGCATGTATAAGATTCTGAGGAGTAGGCTGACCTGTAATACCACAAAGTTGAGGATGTATAAAACCCTGATTAAACCTGTGGTAACCTATGTCAGCGAAACCTGGACCATGAACAAAAATACAAGCGATCTACTAGACTGGTTTGAGAATAGAATACTTAGGAATCTTCTAGGACCTGTAGGCCAAAATGGAATATGGCAGAGAAGGAAAAACAAGGAACTGTACAGTAAATACAAAGACCTTAATATCTCGGCGAGCATCAGAATCCTGGGACTGAAATGGTTTGGTCACCTAAAGAGAATGGAGAACAGTAGGTTACCAAAGAAAATCTATGAAGGTAGACCAGGTGGAAAGAGAAGTAGGGGGAGACCCAAGGGCCGCTGGAAAGACAGTGTACTCCAAGACATACGGCAGATAAGAATGAATGGGTTAAATGCAATGGAGGGACAGACATGGAAGGCAGAAGTTGAAAAAGCCAGGGGCCGCTATATGTTGTCTGTTAAGCTAGAAGAAGAAGTATATAAAATTGTTGATATAAGTGAGGATGATTTTTTTTTTTTTTTCTACGCCCACATTGGTGCACTTAAATCAGTCCATAAGCATTTGGGCCTTCCGAGCAACTTAAGATTTTGCTTTCAGCTTCCTCATGTCCTTCCAGAAACGGTTCAGTCTTTCTTACCTGGCTGCTTTTATAGGGTACTGTCTCCGTTCAAATGTTTTGAGTTTCAATCTTATGACTCTGTATTTCAGAATCTTCCTTTCTTCTCTGTTCTTAATTTGTCGTATTGTTATTTTTAACTCTTCGAAATCATTCTGGACTTCCTTGAACCAATTGTTGTTAGTTTTCTCACGGGGCAAAAATACGAAAGCGTGTCACGCCTTCGTTTTCTCGTTCGTGGTGCTTACCTGGAGTGGAGGAGAAAAGTGAACAAGCCGAGAGTCGTTGACAGTTCACACGACCACGACTCAGTTTGCCTCTTGAAACCTTGGAGGAGCTTCTCGTGGAAAGTTGTGCGGTTTTGAGTTCACTTTTTATTGATATGTTGGCAAAAAGATTGAGAGAGTCACGTGGACATATAAAAAACGGAAGAAAAAGCATTGACGGGTAGGGAACTGGATACTCGCTAGAAAGATCATCGAATATTAATAAAACAGTATCCTTAAGGACAAGAATGGCTGAATATCCTTCCACCATATTAAAATCGTTAAATATTAAAAATATTTTAAAACAGTATCCTTATAAGGACAAAAAAGGCGGAATATCGTTCGGATTCTGGAATATTTCAACATATTATCCATTTTTGTTCTAAATAAACCACTAGTTAACTCTCTCGACTGGCGTGGTCCACGCCTGAAAATCAAATAGGTTTGATACCGAGCGTGAGCGGTCGTGGACTCCCTTATCTCTAGATGACGTCAGAGGCAAACTCACGCCACCTCGTTTAGACGGAGAAAATTCCACGAATGCGTGGATCACGCTAGCGTGCCACGCCCCGTGAGAACGTAGCTTAATGTAGTCGAATATTTGTTTCAATAGCCTTGAATGTTCAATAATCTTAATATGTGGCTGAAAAAGGAAATTCTCCTTTTGCCTCATAGCGTCGACTATTGACTCACTCTTCTGATAGATCACTTCATGAGGCAACAATCTGTACATTGTTGTAGATCGTTAATGTTGTTGACCAAGTATGGTGGACAACATTAAAAACTTATATTTTAATATAGGAAACACCATAAGAAATATTTCATCATTTCCTAAAAATTATTTTGTTTTTTCCTCTTCTGCAAGTCCTATAAAAAATAGTGGTTCGCCAATCCTCTGTAAACTCATCTAACTGTTATAAATTTTTCAATCTAATCATCGAGTTGTTGAAAAATTAATTTAATGGAAGATATCCAAATGTCAATTGGATAGACGTAATGCTTTCGACGGCAGAGATTCAAAAACAGATGAAAGACAAAATGGGACTTATTGTAGATATTCCTAAGCCTGGTTTTGGCAACACAAATGACGGGAACACAAGTCGTAGATTTTTTGCAAATCCAAGGTTAGCAGCCGAAATAACTGGCCTGGATTATAATTTCATATATCGCATCAAAGTGATATTGGAAACTATTTCCAGTGGTCATCGTATCCATATTGAAAAATTTGCAGAATATACAGCAAATACAGCTAAATTATATGTTCAGTTGTATGGTTGGCATCCTATGACACCAACTTTGCACAAGATTTTAGTACACGGGCCAATTATTGTGCAACATGCTCTCTGCCTATAGGGCAATTGTCTGAAGAAGCAGCCGAAGCCAGAAATAAGAACTTTCGTGAATACCGGCAGAGTTATTCAAGAAAATGTTCGAGAGAAGCTTGCAATTTAGATGTCTAAATAGACTTCTACTTACTTCAGATCCTCTCATAAACTGGATTGAGGGACGGTTTGAAATAGCAAAAACCCCTAGGCCTTCGTCATCAACATCACCAATTCATAGATTTATCAATTATTCTATCCCGTGGTGATTGAAACATGCCACTAATCGCATCGCTGGTACAAAATAAATTAGTGTGCAATGGTGAGTGGTTAAGCTTCTATTAAACTAATATTGCTAATTATTAATGCATTATAAATATATTAAATATAAAATAATACAAATCGAATCCTGTATAATCTGATTAAATAAATTTGTTGTCATGTTTATTAAATATTACTGAACTTGCGGTAGAGGGAACCATTGCAATTAGCCAACAAAATATGAATATTTTATTTCTACAACCTTATATAATTTTAATACTTGGCAAATTTATAAAAATGATCCTGTAAATTAAAAACCGTTATTATTCATAATTAATATATTATGTTTAAAACTCAAATCTCCCTCACTGGGAAAAACAATATATCATAGATATGTTTATCTGTAATATACTGATTTTATACCTACAGTTACTGATAAGGAAAGTGTTGGTAAATTTTCGATCCGAGCAACACCAACAGAGATAGAAGTATCTAAAAATCTCTAACAGTTAAAAAATGTAGACGAAACGTTACTTTTTTCATTCAAAGCAATACAGCTCCTAAATGATCGGTCCTAGCGACAAATTTTATAGAACAAAAAATATCGTCCATTAAATTTCTGATCAATTAACAGTAATTAAAACCCTTCACATTTAAAAATAGGGATTTCAAACCTGACTTTTTTCATTCAAACCAATATAGCTCCCGAACGGTAGGTCCTAATGACAAATGTTATACAACAAAAAATATTTTTCATTTAACTTATGATCAGTTGACCTTATGTAAATTTTTTATCCGAGCAACAATAACAGAGCTAAAGGATGTAAAAAGTTTGATTTACATATTTGATGGTTAAAAAAACGTTACAACGTGACAGTTTTCATTCCAATCAATATAGCTAAACGGTAGGTTCTAGCGACAAATGTTAATTTAGCATACAAATCAGGTACTTTGGTAATAAGACATTATGATAATCGCTTGATGAAAATCTGTATTTTAAATAAAAGAAACACTTCATTAGAATAAAAGCAAAGAAAAAATTTGTTAATTGAAAATAAAAGAATCACTGTCAATAAAGCGCCGCCAGAGTCCGTTATTTTATTAAATTTTCAAAATGTCCTCCATTATTTCGAATGCAGCTTCTTGCTCTCTTTCTCACAGCCCCTACGGTCACTGCTAAAGTCAGACGCTGTTGCAATTTGGCTCCGGCCTCCGAATTCTCGTCTTTAGGACCTCAATGCTGGTCACGTTCTTGGTTCTCTGGCATATACCTCGCTCTTTTTATGTAGCCCCACACATAAAAGTCCATTGGAGCTAAGTCAGGTGACCTAGCTGGCCAATGTATCACACCATTTCTACCTATCCAGGTCGAATATCGTTGGTTCAGCCATTCCCGTACTGCTGCCGAATGATGTGGAGGGAGCACCATCGTGTTGGAATATTATGTTTTGCTGAACATCAAGTGGAATGTCGTGAATAAGTTGTGGTAGAATATTTTGTAAAAAATCCAAATAACTTTCTCCATTCAATCTGCTGGGCAAAAATGTGGCCCAATGAGTCGGTCCCCTATTAATCCCAGCCCACACATTCACTGTAAAACGATGCTGGAAAGATGCTTCTTGAACCATATGTGGGTTTTCAGCTGCCCAGTAGTGCCGGTTGTGGACGTTAAAATTCCTTCCCTTGTAAAAAGAGACTCATCTGTCCATAAAATTTCCTCAGAAACTGGTGTTCTTGAATGTCTCTATTTAAAAGCCAGCGGCAAAATTGTATTCTATGTACATGATCATTAGGTTCTAGCCCTTGTACTTGTGTGAAATGATAGGGTGAAAATGTTCTCGGTGCAAAATGTTGATAACTGACCTTTGGGAGATACCAATTTCACGGGCAAGTCTCTTGATGAAACACTGGGATTTTCATTTACTATATACAAAAAAAGTTTCTCGATTAAATTTCTGACAAGTGAACTGTCGTTACATTTTCGAGCAACACCCACAGAGTTAGAGCGTGCCAAAAAAGTCCCTACACTACAAAAAAATGTGGACGAAACGTTAGTTTTCTCATTCAAAGCAATACAGCTCCTAATGAGTAGGTCCTAGCGACAAATGTTATATAACAGAAATTATTTTCCATTAAATTTTTGACTGAAGGCTGTCGTCAAATTTTCGATCCGAGAAGCACCAACAGAGCTAGAACGTGTCAAGATGTTAAATTTTTTTATTTTATCAATTTAATGTGTTAAAAATGTTTACAATAACATATCAAAACTTGAAAAGAACTACTCATCAGAAGCACTTCAATAACAATTCTACACAAGAAGATCTCTAGGCCATCTTCTTTTCGGGCGCCTCGGAGGATTATCGGGAATAGATTGGAAAGCAAGTTGAGAAACTAGTGGATTTGAGTGGTTATGAAGCTGACTATGAAAGGATGGGTATCTGGTTTGAGCTAAATCAGCAACATAAGTGAGGAGTATTGAGGATTGTTCGTAGGATTTTGGATTGTAAGGATTGGATATTGGATGAACTAGATTGTTAGCAGAGCCCCAAAACGCAATTCCGTACGTCCGAATATGTATAATCACAGTCATGTAAATGAGTCTTTTTTAATTAATTGAGAGCATTGAACAGTTACAATATCTCATGCAGCTGACAAAAAAAAATATTTTTGCAGACCTGTGTTATCTATGTATGTTTTTTTATATGCCCATTTATTGAAATTTACAACAGAAAAAAATATATACATCAAGTAAATGTGTTGATAACTACAACAATAACATTTCGAAACTTGACAAGAGCATCTCATCAATATCAAACTTCAATCAAAATTCTACACTAGAAGGTCTCTAGGCCATCTGGAGGATTAGTATCTGGAAGGATAGGTATCTGGTATGGGCTAAATCAGTAACATATGGAACATTAGGATCTTTATGGATAAGTTTATTTGTGACAAAGTAAGGAGCATTTAGGATTTTTCAAAGGATTTTGAATTGTAAGGATTGGATACGAGTTAAATGAGTGGTGCCCCAAAGCTCAAGGCCGTACGTCCAAATAGGTGTGCTCACAGTCATGTATGAGTCTTTTATAATTAATTGGGAGCTTTAACGTTTGTTTAATAAATGTCGAAGTAGTCTGTAACGACGAGCAGTTTCTTATCGTTTTAGTCTTGTACGTGGATTCCAAGTAAGACTTTTGTCCAAGTCGAGTCCTAGGTAAGGGAACTGTTTGGGATTGGAGTGTTTGTGACGCAATGAAGGGGTCATTTTTTACTGATAATACACATGTGTCATCATCGTAAGTGGTGAGGACAGTGGTAGGATGAGTTGGGATGCCAGCTGTATACACCGTGTAGAGGATGGGGCCTAGGATACTACCTTGAGGAACACCAGCAGATTGGGTAAAGAAGGAAGAATAGGATAATTCGCACCGGAAGTATGTTGAAGGAAGGAATTTGTGGAGCTTGTAGTTACATTTTTTAATGAGAAAAACAACGTTACAGAGAAAACTAAAGACCCCAAGCCAAAAGGTACATCTATGTCAAAAATATCTTGGCATTAATTTACACTTCTCATATTATTATCCATTTTATAATATTATGAGAAAAAAAAACATTTTTTTTTTTTTCGAAAGCCCTTGCTCTGCCAATGGATTTTGAAACTGTCAATGTTGAATACGATTTCACACTCAACTGACCAGAGCCCATTGCAAAATTCAACACATCGGGTGCGCTGAAATCGAAGTCGTTCGGTGTTTTGATGCGATACAGTTAGGGTTTTCGGAGGGGAGAGGGTTGTACAATAATAAATTATTAACAGGAATCAGTTCAAATTGTGCCATTACCGGAGCTTCAGATAGATTTTAATCATACATCAACCAAATTCGTTCCGAGTTCACATTGGAAGGGTCAACATCGTAAAAAGGAATACTTAAATAGGGCACTTCACTGTGTATTATAGAATTTTTATTAAAGTTGTTCAGAGCCAATTCGTAATAATATTTATTCAATGTTGGAGAATAAGATGAATAGTGGTTGACCAGTAACTAAAGCAGTAAAAATAAGTTTGAAAAAGAAAAATATAAATTTTTATATAATTTTTTTGAACATGGACATGTCATTTGATTGGTGTCTGTAGTTTTTTTTCTTTTTCTCTCAGAAATGCAATACGCTCTAGCTCTTTTGGTTTCTCAATAAAAAATTTGACAATAGTTTCCTTATCAGAACGAGATATGTAAAAATTGGGTTTGAAATGTAAAGGTAGTTATCAGTGCTAACAAAAAGCCTTCAAATGCTCACTGAGGACGTTACAATACTCCTACCGCTAACGAAGTTGCTAT
This sequence comes from Euschistus heros, assembly GCA_003667255.2. Lineage (NCBI taxonomy): Eukaryota > Metazoa > Arthropoda > Insecta > Hemiptera > Pentatomidae > Euschistus > Euschistus heros. Next base: position 2,490,277 of record RCWM02000133.1, read on the forward strand.
CTTCATTGTTGGCCAGGAGTTTGAAATGCGAGACATTGTTCTCCACAGGGACAAAAAACTGATAAGAATCAGTGAGTTCTATCAAGTGTATGATTCTCTTCAGCATCGTCTCATGTTCTACCATTGAGAAGATGGGTACAGTATTAATATCCCTCAGTGTGACCCAAACACCAATACACAACTTAAGAAAACTGTGTCTGCAGCTGATTTTTACGCCTAAATGTTGATAGAGCGAGGAGGTGAAGAACCTTATTTACTTTAATTTTATAATCTCCTCAAACAATTTATGCTTAATATGTTCGCAAAAATAGAAACAGAAAGACTAAACTTTATTCGAAAAAATCAAAAAAGTTGAGAAGTTGAGACTATATTCACATAAAGTATGCCATAAGAAAAGCTGATGGTCTGGTATCAGAGCTGGGTAAGATGGTAGTGCTGCCTCGAAGCTTCACTGGAGGGCTGTCAAAATAATATAAAATTAACTTTTGCAAATTGTCAAATATACTTAATGAAATTATTCTAAGAATGGAACTCTTTAGGTTTATTTAAGTAATAATAATTATCAACGTTAAGCTTAAATTTTACTAATTTAAGTTGTCCTTAATCCTAATGATATTAAACCGTAGCGGAGCAGGTACTTTCAGCTAGTTAATTACATAATTAATGTATTTCATATACATATAATTTTGGTGTTAGCGTTATATATATAGTTTTGGTTTAATCATTTGATTGTATTCAGTTGATGCAGATGTAATATTTTATTGATATTTTAATTTTTTTTAATGTAATAATTAATTTTGAAATCTTTTTTTTACACTGCTTTTATATATTTATATATATATTTTAATATTATTATTATCAATATATGTAATTGGTTCATAAGTGTCGTGCTGCTTGATATAGTTCTTATTATTGTATTAATGGTGTATTCTTCTTTTATTATTATTTTCTGTTTATCATTATTAGTTGTAGGAAGTGTTGTTCTGTTGTGTAAGTGTTGTAGAAAGTGTGTTAAGTGCCAAGTTAAGTGAACCAGGCAGCACAGGGTGTCATATAAACAATTTATAACCTCCGAGTTCTAATTATAGACTTTCTTTAATATTCTTTTGTGATAAAAACTGTAAAAAAAAAATTAATGAGTTTTGAGTCCACTAATTCAGTGTGTGAACTGTTAAATACTACAATTTATAAAAAAGTTCTGTAGCGAATAGTCACCACTATAGAGACTATTTAATAAGCTTCCTCAGATGTTTCATATACAAAAAAATAATATATATTTTTTATATCATATCTTATTATATAATTAACCATTTTATATTTATATCGATAACCTATTTTTCGTTTGTGATCACTAACCACAAAAACTATTTAAGCAAACTATATCAAATTTTTACTACATCGTCTTTATTGATCCAGGATAGTGTAGCAACAATAAAATCTGCTAATGTTCCATTAATTTGCTATTAAAAAAGCGATAAATATGTGGTACGCAGTGCAGTTAGAAAACTGACCGATAGGGGGCGAACGCTATTCAAGAGAGGTTACAATAGTGAGGTCGTTCTGGGTGGAACGGAACTTGGAACTGTTTCCAGCTTTGAACCAGTTTGGATTGAAACGAATCGCCTAAATTTTTCGTTCCACCTGGAACGAAAAATAACGCCAAAATATCTATAAGTTTCAAACCGTTTCAAAGCTGTTTAGAGTTTAGGATGTAATAGAGTTTAAATTGGACATCTGGTTTCGTTCCACCCAAGGTCGTTCCGACCGCTTTGTTGCGTTGATTCCCTCCCCCCTGTCCTTCGCCCCTCCACCCCACCTATGGGCATCTTCAAAATAAACCGCGTTCGTTTTAATCTTCTATTCTACCGACAGACCTTCTTTCTTTCGGATACAGAGAAATGAACCACACAAGGAGCATTTACGTTTTACTGCATATGTAATTAAATATTTGTTTCGCTATTTGCTCAAAAGCTGTGCACAAGAGTTGATTACTCCTAACATTTAAGAACGGAAATTAAAGCCAGAATTAAAAAAAAAAATAATTGTTGATCGAATAAAACTATTTTAAAAGTTTACATTTTTTTAATAAGTATACTAAGATATTTAAATCTTCTTAATATTATAGGACCTATACAATTTTTAATTATAAAATAGAACTAGATTAACTGCCCGTCACAACAAGGGATGGAACGAAACTGTATAGTAAGTAGGTAGTAGGTTAGTCAAACTGACGTGGAACGGAACGAAAACAGGAACTGGTTCTAATAGTGGAACGGGACGTAAAATCTCATTCCACTTTTAATTCGGAACGGCCCTTCACTGGGTTACAAAGTGTTGTATAAAGCTAGACATTGATAATATAATTTACTTATACTCAATTGAATTATTAAAAATGATTTAGATTTGTGGAACAACATATTAGTTTCCACTGAAGTTTGAAAGTCGACTGATATGTGGTTAGTACCATTCCGCTATACAGTTTGAAACTACTGAACCCATCTATACCGAAATTTGACTACATCATTTTCATAGTTCTAGGAAGGTTTAGCTATAATAACATTTAGAATAATAAAAATTTAAATGTACAATGTTAAGTGTCAGAAATAAAGTTTGCCACGCTTTGATATACTTTTATGATTAGAAATTGTTACCAAATCGATCCTTTGCTTTTTGATAGTGTGTGTAAAAATATGATTCATAGGGCTTTAGTTGTAAGCATAGATAATGCAGTCTATATCCGCAAAAGCATATTAATAATCTCTATTCATCTGGATAACCAACTTATAAATTAAAAGTAAAAATTTAACGTCTAACTATGATTTATGCGATCTTCAAACACCTTACCAATGTATTTTGAACCAGGTTAACAATCACTGTTATGCTTAAAAACATCACTGAAGAAATAATACTCGATTAGTTTTTTGTATCACCCACAGTTTTTGAGAAATTCGTTTTTTTTAATATAATTTAAAAAAGCATATATAACTGTTTCATATAAATATAAAGCCTTATATAACTGTTTCATGAGGCCTAACTTTATATGTAGAGGTGGTATGAGAATGTTTCTAGGACCTACAAGGTTTTTTGCGGAGAATGTTCTTCTCGCCAGGTTTTAAAGACTTCCCCACAGACCAGTTCTTTCTGCTCCAATGTTGATTCCTTGCTCTACTGTCCCATTCACACAAAAAACATGGAAATTTGGTAAAAACCGCCTTGATGACCAAGAAGCAAGCATGTTACTTTCAAGTCACCACTTATTAAGTATTATTATTGTGTAATAAAACAGCTTTTAAACTAGTTTTGGAAGAATCAATAAACAGCCTCCAGTCTTTTTTTTTGTATTCAACACCAAACTCTTTGATCAGACCTGGAATGTCTGAGCAGTACACTAAATCACCTTCTTGTTCAAAAAATTTCGAAAACTGCTGCTCTTTCTTCCTATACACATATATGCTAGTTCCAACTGCCTACAAGTTCTTTTCTTTTAGTCTAGAACCAAGCAATTCAGCTTTTTCTTTTGTTAACCGAAGATCCCTAACTAAGTCGTTAAGCACAACCTGAGTAAACGGTTTAGGCTCTATATTTGCTGGAGCACATTAGAACTCTTCATCATCTTGCTCATCTATATCTATATCTGTTTCAGCAGTGCTGCCAACCTTTCTACATCCAGCACAAATTATTTTACAATTTTATTTGTAGTATATAAAAGCTGTTAAATTCTGTAATAAATCAAAAAAAAAAAAAATATATATTGATGTGCAAATGTGAAAAAATGGTAGGTGATACGGCGTAATAAGTGTCATATTTGGATTTAGCACCCTAAAAAACAGAATAATAAGGTGTTTTGAGTAAAAAAGTTTTTTCATCGTTGGCCTGTGTTACTGCTAAGCTTAAAAATATCACTCAAGAAATAATTCTGGACTAAATATTTTAATACATTATTTTTATCAATGAACAAATTATACTTCAATTACTTAAATTATTCTAAGTTGCCGCCATGAGACAGGATAAAACCCCTTCAACCATTGCTAGAGAGCGCCCCGGTAGCCTTCAATAAATTAGCAATACTTGCTGTAGAACAGGCTCACTACCGTAGCATTTGATATTCAGCAGCGATCACGGGGTACCTTCGTACAAGTCTGAAGCGACAAGTCACTACTCGTCTATTTCGTCTATTTCAAAATTTACTAGACACGCTCTGAACTTCCAATGAACTACAAAACCCATCTGTATGACTACAAGCCATATGAAACCTACAGATTTGATCTTTAGGTACCACTAAACCACTAAATTAGGACAACCTAATTTTTTTTTCTTTTATTGTATTATTTTTCATTCCTTAGAACATTATGGAATATTTAGTGCACACTATGTATATTATGTTACCAGGAAAAAAAAAAAATCTGTAATTGATCCTCAGAATTTGAAAACATTGAGTATTTCATATTGGTAGCTAAAAGAATAAAATACGTATGTTTAGCATTGAAAGTGTTAAGTAATATACAACCTTGACTATACATGTAATAAAAACAATCATCAAAAAAAGGTCTCATCTTCGAAATTATGTGTATAAAAAAAGATGAAGAAATGATGACGTGCATAAGAAAAAGGCGACTTGCCTTTTATGGACATCTGGCCCGCAAGAATCCCAAAAGACTAACCAACAGGATCTTCTCAAAGGCATGTAGAGGCAAGGCCGCCAAGAACAAGTGGATCACATCAGTGAAGTCATATTTGGAACAACTAGGGATCCCACTGGATAAAACACAAGACCGACTGCAGTTCAGACAAGCTGTCCGACAGGGAGTTTTCCCAATGTCCCTTACTAGTAAGAAGACCACAGGGACCAAATTGACAGAGGAAAGAAAGCTGGCTCATAGTTAGAAAATGAAGGAATACTGGAAGGGAAAGATGAAGATTCTTAAGATACGTGAATCCTCAGTAGCCAGTAGCCCCCGTGATCCTCAGTCTACCAAAAGAAAAAAAAAAAGTTTATTCTACAGTTATTATAGTGTATCACAACATTCTAAAATCGATTTCGATAGACTGCTTATGCAAATATATTTATGTTAGTGGCCTATAGTTATTTGTTTATGAATCGTAAATTTTAGGTTTAATTTTGAACTATAAATTATAAAATAGTTTTTTAATTTTAAAATTGTTGTTAATTTTAATTGTTTGACAGTTTGTTGTTCTAGTATAATTGTTTATATTGTTATCAGATTTTTTTAGTTTCATTATTTAAGTCAAAAATTATGTGGACCTCAGACTCTTTGGCTGAGAACTTCCTTAAAGTTAGTGAGATGAAATATTATTTTCTATATCTCCGAGGTACGTAAACCATAACGTTACTTTTATCATTCAAACCAATAAAGCAGCTAGACGCGAGATACTAGCGACGAAAGTTATCAAACAAAAAATAGTTTCCATTAAATTTCTGATAAGGGAATGTAATGTATTTTATTCTTTACATTTCAAATCCAATTTTAACATACTTGATTATATTACAAACAAATAACTTTAAAAAAAGGAGACTAAATATGACTTCTTTTCTTTTTTTTTTTTTTTTTTTTTTTTTTTTTTTTATTCCAATCAATACAGCTCCTAAACGGTAGGTCCTTGTGACAAATGTTATATAACACAAAATATTTTCTATTAAATTTCTGATAAGGAAATGCATGCAAATTTTCGATCCGAACAACACATATAGAGTATGTCAGAGTGTTCCACGATACTTCTAAAAGGTATACAGTCAATAAACATATAGAAGAGTCCATAAAACATGCGATTATTTTTTACCTCAGGGGTTCGTTAGGAGTAGTTAGATAATAAACATACCCAAAGTCCCCGCCCCTGGGGGGTGAGCTGACGGTGGGGAGCGGAAAAAAAGCCACATTTTGGGGGTTTTCGATTATATCTCGAAAATAGTGTTATATGTTACTCAAAAAAAATATGTTTCAGATAAACATTAAAGCTAATTAAATTTCCTATAAAATTGTTATATATATATATACTTGTCGAACTTTCAACGGTTTTCGAGATATACGTTTGCTTCAAGTATCACAAAGGTATAAATGAAATTAAAGTAAATTTAATTCTCTACGACGTTGACTCCGACAATTTGAAACAAAAAAAAAAAACGATCGTGAAAGGCACTAGAAGCAAATGTTTGACAAATAGAGAGGTAAAAAATTATTTTTCAGAGAAAATTTCAATAACATATATCTCGAAATCGGTTGGAAGTTCGACAAATATATAAACAATTGTATAGGAAATTTAATTAGCTTTAATTTTTATTTAAAACATGTTTTTCTAGAATCTACCGTTTTCGAAATATAACCGAAAAATCCCAAAATGGGACTTTTCTCCTCTCCCCCACACCGTTAGGTGACCCCCCCCCCCCCCCTATTTATTTATTTTATATTATTTTTTTTTTTTTATTAATCGTATCTATGGTAGAGATTATTATAATTTTATTAGAAATTTATTATTGTTATTGTCATTGTTGCAATGCAGATGGTATAGTAAAGTTCGGGTATATCGGCAATAATAACCACAGCAGTTTTTTGCCCTTAAAAAACAACAACTTCTAGCTATCATTAAAGAAGCTATGAAATCCAAAACAAAAAGGCAGATTCCATGGACTCTACACCCCTCATTCACTGGACTAATAGACCCCGCGGCATATCACATATCCATGTCACATATAGATACATTTCTGCAAGAATTAGGGATCGTTCAATGTTTCGTTATGAACAACCAAAAATGAACGACCTTTACATAAGGAAGCTAAATCCAACGCAAATTTCCGATAATTCCACCTATGTGTATATGTTTGTGGCAATTAGAGTTGAATTGTAAATTATTAAAAGGCCTATGATGGAGGAGGTCCTAATCGTCCAATTTGTGTTAATTGGCCGAACCCTTTTATCAACTTTGTTTATCGCCAGTTCAGTTGTTTATCGTCGGAGCTAATTGAACTTTTGGAGCGTTGTTAGTTCAAATTCAATTATACCTAAATGGATCAACTATTTAGCCATCTGGTTTTAGATTGTTTTTATTTTATAAGGGTCGAGTCATTGTTGGAAAAGGAGAATTAAAAGAAAAAGAAGCTCCATCGCCAACAGTTTCTTCGTTGGATGTTTATTCTGTTATTCTCACATAAACCGCTAAACCTTAAGTGTTGGTCCTTGTGTTATAAATAAAATAGTACCTCACTAATCCGACCCCTGAGCGAACAAAGAGTTGTCCAAACCGGAGTTGTCTATAAAGCACGTTTATCATAGTCAATAGTTACTAGCATGCATTATAAATATATTAACGTCATAAAAGTAGAAATGTTTTATTATAAATAAAATATAAATTAAGGGGAAAGTACAGCCAAACAATAGCATTGCAATAAATAAACTGAATATCCAAAAATTGCTATTAGTTTAAATTTAAAGTTTAATAATATTAAAGATATGATAACCTTACAAAAATATAAAAATCGCGCAATAAACAAAAAATCAGACGTTCTAAATCTCAACACCTGTTATTCCAATTTAATAAATTCAGACCCTTAATATAAATTTACATTCACATACATCATATAAATCATTCATCCATTTATGAGTATATAACACCGAAATACGGAAATCCTTTTTTGTAACTGCATCTTGGGAATGCCACCAGTTTTGGAAAATCTCTCCCAACATTTTAACTGTTTATCAAAAATTCCCCAGGTCAGTTGTGTACTAGAATTGTTATAATTTTGTTAGTCGATAGCATATCCACCAGTAACATTTTAAGTAGCTTTTTTTTTTTCATTCCAACCAATCTAGCTCCTAAACCAGTGATGGGCAAACTACGGCCCACGGGCCAAGCGCGGCCCTTCGGGCTAGTCAATCCGGCCCGTGACATGGTAACACACAATTATACAGAAGACAAAATTTATTTTCTGCAAAGCTAGAATAGAATTATTGTTTTCTCTTCGTTGCGTTCTGGATCGTCTACCGTTGTACCATATAAGTTGAGTGTAATGAGATAAAGTTTATTAGTAGTAAAACTTCGTTTTGTCCTTTTTTTCGGCCCGCCTAGATGTTTTTTCTATTTCATCCGGCCCTCCCCTTAAAACGTTTGCCCATCTTTGTCCTAACCCCTAATTTCTAGCGACAAATGCTAATAACAAAAAATATTCTCCATTAAAATTCTAATATTTTCGTTAGAAATTAATTAACTTTCGTCAAATTTTCGATCCGAGCTAGAGCGTGTCAAAATGTTACATTTTTGTAATTAAAAATCCGCATGACTTAGCCGTATAGACACTAATAAAGAGATGAAAATTAGCTTTATGGTGGTACCCTTATTCCAAAATTCACAATATTGCATTAAACATAATATTTAAATGTCCCACAGATATGGGATTAGATGACTTGACATACGAAGGACACAGTTGAATAGGAAAAAGGTCTTATACTCTTTATAAAACCGGGAAACAGGAATATCTCTGGAGATTCCGAAGTCAAGTTGTAAAAAAAACAAAAAAACATTGTGTCTGGTTTTACCTTCAGGCCTCTAGATTCCTCTAGACAGCCGTCAAAGTAAAGGAAAATTGAGAGGTAATTATGAGCTTTTGAGGAATAAATGAAAAAGAATGTCAGCTATTCCTAATATGTTCCTCTTTGAACGGTTAGTATTCAATTCCATTCTTAACAGAATCCAAGCCTAACGTCGTTTTGAAAACAGTTAAATCTATCCAAAACTGAATTAGGATTGATTGAATAATTTTCTACATTTTTTTTTTATCCAAAAACAAGTTCCGGATGCTAAACATTCATCATCAGTTTTAAAAGCATACAAACAATTTAAAACATCAGCTTTTTGGCTTTTTGTGTATATATATATATATATATATATATATATATATATATATATATATATATATATATATATATACTAGCATCCTCCGTCAGGACTCCGTTAGCTCTTATAATTAACGAACTTAGATAATTTCAACTAATAATTTTGTTTTATTTGTTTATCGATAAAAATCTTGAATTGAAGTATGCAATTGATCATTATTTCTTCAATGATATATTTCCACGCATAGCAGTAATTTTTTTTAACCTGGTACCATTCTATAGATTAGGTGTTTAAAGTTAACTTAAAAACACAATTTGACACCCAATTTTTAATTTTAATGCATAAGTTGGTAACCCAAATATACAAATACTATGAAGCTAATGAGTTTTAATAATGAAAAAAATTGTTGCAGATTTTTATGGTTAGAAATTAAAATCCAACTAGATGAAATTGATAAAATTATTTCTGCCGAGTAAAAATTATTACCAAATCAAAATCTCGATCCTTTGCTTTTGAATGTTGTGCGTAAAATTACGATCCATGGGATTTTATTTGCAAGCATTGATAATGCAGTACAAAATCCGCAAGAATTTCTTATTAGTTTCTGTCTGTCTGGATTACCAAATCATACATTAAGATAGAAATTGGATGTCCAGATATGCTATTGAAAATATCATTGAAGGAATAATATAAAACAAACATAATGATAAGTTAAAATGATCTTTTTGAGTGTGAGCGAAGCCGAATGCTAGTCATTTAATAAAAATAAGCAAAAAAAAAAATTTTTTTGTTTTGTTTTTTGAATGTGAGCATTATTTTTACTTGTTTACATAAAAATAAATAATAATATAATCTATTAATAAATATAATAAACTATTAATTAAAAACTAACATCTATTTTAGATACCAGCCAACAATTTGTTTATTTATTTATTAAAATAATTTATTAAATAAATAATATAATTATTCAAATTTACTAACACGAATAACAAAGGTGTCAAAGGAAGTTTATAGGAAGACTAAGGCAATCTGTCTAATGATTCTGGTTGAGCAGAGGGAAACCCACAACCCACTGAGGCAATGAGCAAAGCCGCAACCTCTAAGTTAAATTGTATTTAACTTGTAGGCCTATTATTCGAAAAGATAGCACCTTTATCGATAGTTTTCAGCGATTTTCAATTGTTTATGTTAATTTCTTAAATATAGCGTCTGAGTAGTGAAGTGATATTTTTTTAAATAGTGTAAAAACTATTCCACGATCGTACAAAAATAATTTTAGACAAATAGTATCATTAATTTTTTTATTATTTATTGAAATTTACAACTGTAAATACAATATAAAATATAATACATCAAGTAAATGTGATAAAATAGTTAAAAATGGCCCAGCACTTGTTTTTAAAGCAACTACCCATTGGTAGCATTTATAAAGGTTCTATATAATGAAGCACTATATTAGAAGGTCCCGAGGCCATCTTCTTTTCAGGCGCCTCGGAGGATTATCTGGAATGGACTGAGAAGCAAATTGTGATACTAATGGATTTAAATGGTTGTGGAGTTTGCAATGAAAGGATTGATATCTGATTTCAGCTAAAAGTCAAAAACGTAAGGTATATTAAGATCTCTGTGGATAAGTTCGTTTGTGACGAAGTAAGGAGCATTGAGGATTTTTCTAAGGATTTTGGATTGTAAGGATTGAATACGAGATGGATTGGATGGTTTAGTGGAGCCTCAAAGCTCAACTCCGTACGTCCAGATAGGTCTAACCAAAGTCATGTATATTAGTCTTTTGTAATTAATTGGGAGCTTTGAACGTTTGTCAAGTAAATGTTGAAGTAGTCTGTAACGACGGGCAGTTTCTTGTCGTTTTAGTCTTCTGTGTGGATTCCAAGTAAGACGTATGTCCTGATGGAGTCCTAGGTAGCGGATCTGTTCAACGGTGATTAATGGGACATCATTAAAGAATACTGAAGGACAGGAAGTCATAGGTTTACGACGAAGGGTAAAGGTTATTTGATGGGATTTATTTAGATTTTCCATTTTCGACACCATTCCTGAAGATTTATGATATGGGATTGGAGTGTCTGGGAGGCAATAAATGGATTATTGGTTACTGATAATACACAAGTGTCATCAGCATACGTGGTGAGGATGGTGCTTGGACGCGTAGGGATATCAGCTGTATACACCGTGTAGAGGATTGGACCTAGGGTACTTCCTTGAGGAACACCTGCTGATTGGTTAAAGAGAGAAGAATAGGATGAGTTATGATTGGCTTTAAAGGTTCTATTGCTGAGATAGGAACGAATAATAAGGAAGTACGCAGGAGGTAGAAATACAGATCATTAATTTAAAAAAAAAAATTAAAATAAAGATATCTCAATTTCTCTCTTATTGGGAAATACAATGGGTCATAGATATGTCTATCTATAATCAGAACTAAAAGGATCAAATTACTTAATTTAATAATTAAATTAAATTAACAATCAATGATTATTCGAAAATAAGATGAAAGAAAGTAAGGGTTACAAATTCAGACCAATATAGCTCCGAAACGACTGATCCTAGCAACAAACGTTTTGTCATAACAAAATATTCTCCATTGAATTTCTGATTAGAAAACTGTCGGTAAAACTGTTAAAAATGTGCTTGAAACTTAAGGATTGAAAAAATCTAGCAGATAGGCCATAGACAGAGTAAAGTAACATTAATATCAATGGAGTTAGTAAATTAGAAAAACTCAATATTTCTATGATTGGAAAAGACAATCGATCATGGATATGTCTATCATCAAATAATACAGAAGGTCTCAGGGCCATCTTCTTTTCAGACGCCTCGGAAGATTATCGGGAATGGTGTGGGAAGCAACTGGATAAATTAGAGGATTTGAGTGGTTATGGAGCTTACTATGTTTGGGCTAAATCAGCAACATATGGAACATTAAGATCTTTATTGGTGACAAAGTAAGCAGCATCTAGGAATTTTTAAAGGATTTTTGATTGTAAGAATTAGATGGTTTAGTGGAGGCCCAAAGCTCAACTCCGTACGTCCAAATAGGTCTAATCACAGTCATGTATATGAGTCTTTTGTTAGTAATTGGGAACTTTGAACGTTTGTTTAGTAAATGTTGAAGTAGTCTGTAACGACGAGCAGTTTCTCAACCGACTTCAAAAAAGAGGAGGTTCTCAACTCGTCTGTATTTATTTTTTTTTTTGTGTGTGTGTATGTTACGCGATTACTCCGTCAATTCTGAATCAATTTTGATGATTCTTTTTTTAGATCGGTAGGGCATACTTCAGAGGGTGGTCCCATTAAAATTATTTTGAAATCAACGCAGCACTTTTTAAGAAAAATCAAAAAAAACAGTTTAAAAAATCACTTATTAACGGTAATCGCGTAATATACAAAAAAACAAATATTTTTTTTTTTTTTTTCTTAAAAAGTGCAGCGTTGATTTCAAAAAAAAATATTTTTTATGGGACCACCTCTGAAGTATTCCCTACCGATCTAAAAAAGAATCATCAAAATTGATTCAGAATTGACAGAGTAATCGCGTAATATAAGGCTGTCAAAGAATTTAAAAAAAACAAATACAGATGAGATGAGAACCTTCGTCAATTCTTAATCAATTTTGATGATTCTTTTTTAGACCGGTAGGGCATACTTTAGAGGTAGTCCCATAAAAAATATTTTGAAATCAACGTAGCACTTTTTAAGAAAAATCAAAAAACCAGTTAATAAAAATCACTGTTATATAACCTTACATTTTAAACATATTTATGATTATTATTATATAAAATCTCCATAGTAACTAAATCTCCGTCCTAAAGAATAAAGAAATATCGCCACTGGTGGAAGGCGGTGTCTACTTTTAGGCACCCTCAGAAAAAAGCTCAATTCAGTTGAAAGTTATATGATAATTTGGTACCAGGTATTTAATTTTCTTGATCAATGATTTTATATGTATGTACAAACAACATACACATACCCATTAATGAAAAATATATGTAATGATTTCAACTCCCATTTTGTGTTCAATTTTCCCAATTACATGAAGGTAAGTGGAATGATAACCTCGATAAGTCTTTGTTCAGTAACTCGAACTATTTTTCAGGGTAGCTTGAAGATCGAGAATTGACTATATAAACAAAAATACATTCACCACTAAAAAGTGAAAAATAAAAATAATTTTTAGAAAAAAAACAAAACCGACTTCAAGATTAAACCTACATATACAAACTTAACTAAAAAATAAAAAATAATATTTTAATTGCTTCAAAACAAAAGCCGTTAAATGAAAATCAATGAGATTATCGATACTTATATACCTATTCACAATTTATGATCAGTTATTTTTGGAGTCGGTGCCAACCAAAACTAACAGAATTTGAAAAGAAATGGTAATTGTAAAGATCCTCCCACTGTTTCATCACCGCCACACCGCTGTCTCAGGCCATTCGAAAGTGTATTGCAGAGGCAGGATCAAACTGCCATTCTTGGCTGGCACTGACTCCAAAAATAACTGATCATAAATTGTGAATAGGTATATAAGTATCGATAATCTCATTGATTTTCATTTAACGGCTTTTGTTTTGAAGCAATTAAAATATCATTTTTTATTTTTTAGTTAAGTTTGTATATGTAGGTTCAATCTTGAAGTCGATTTTGTTTTTTTTCTAAAAATTATTTTTATTGTTGTTTAGTCTTGTATGTGGATTCCAAGTTAGACGTTTGTCCAAGTGGAGCCCTAGGTAGCGGATCTGTTCGGCAGGGATTAGTATTAATATCATGCCATTTACATTTTAAAATTAAAAGGATCAAAGTACTTAAATTAACAATTAAATTAAATTATGAATATTCGAAATAAAAAAAGTTGAGAGAAATTTGTTTCAAAGGCGACTTGTTTCATTCAAACCAATATAGCTCCTAAACGGTAAGTTCTAGCCTCAAATGTTAAACAAATTCAACGCTACAAAACGTTATATTTTTGTTTAGGTTGAAAAAAACGTTACAACAAATAAGTATAGAACCCCGCCGACAGACACATTCATGTAAAAAAAAAAAAAAAAAAAATTATAATAAAAGTGAAAAAAACTCCAACAAAATATAAACCACTTTATTCTATCATAATTTAAAGAACCCAAAAATATATTTTTAAATAATTTAATTTATATAAACCCAAGGTACTTTTTTATTCTTTTATTAATAGAAATTTACAACCGTATTCCAAATAAATCTAGTAAATAAGCGGTTTACAATGAAAAATAATGACATGCTTAAAGCTTGTAGAGGAACTACCCATTGGTAGCACTCTAGTGAAATATTTACAAAAGTAGATGATCACGAGGCCATCTTCTTTTCAGACGCCTCGGAGGATTGTCAGGAATGAAATGGGAAGAAAGTTGTGCAACAAGTGGATTTGTCTGAGTATTAACTTTATTATGAAAGGAAAGGTATCTGGTTCGTGCCAAATCAGCGACATGTGGTATATTAAGGCCATTGCGGATCAGTTCATTTGTCGCAAAGCAACAATTTTTCGAAGGATTTTGGATTGGAGTTATTGGATGCAGGAAGAATTCGATGGTTTGGTGGATCCCAATAACTCTATACCGTAAGTCCAAATAGGTCTGATAATCGTCATATATATGAGTTTCTTGTAGTGAATCGGGAGACTTGAACGTTTTTCAAGTAAGTGTTGTAGCAGTCGAAATCGACGTGCAGCTTCTTGTCTTTTCAATTTTATATGAGGTTTCCAGGTAAGTCTCTTGTCCAGATAAAATCCAAGGTATCTTATCTATGTTCTACATTATTTAATGGTACTCCGTTAAAGGATACCGGAGGACAGGATGAGATAGGTTTTAGACGCAGGGTAAATGTTGTTTGCTGGGATTAATCAAGATACTTAATAAATATAAATTCCTATACCGTAGCAAAAAAGAATCTAAAGTTCACGTACCTAGTAAGTATTGTTTAAACACAGTTATGCAAGTAGGTGATGTGGTCAGTATCCAGGACAACCGCCAGATTTTTCTCTGACTGGGTATTTTTCTGAGATTGGGTATGCCCGACAACGAAGTCGATCGTTTTTTTAATACGCTTTTGCTAAGTTCACCTGTATGTAACGGAATCTTGCATCGTAATTTCACCAATTTCCAGCTATCTGATTATATTTGAAAATTTGCACACATGTCAATGACCAATGACAATACAATAATTGCACAACTTTTTTTTTTTAATATTCTTACTTAGTCCAGTCGAAATACCCCCGAAAAGGTTTTATGATTCAGTATGGTCCAGATGGTTCCTGAGAATAAAATATCAAAAATGTGACTACATTTGATAAGGGGAAAATTTTGTGGGGCAAAAAAACCTAACATTCATGCATTTTTTTTTCAGATTTTTGAAAAAAAAAAAACAGATACAAAAATGCTTTAATTATTTATTTAATTAAAGCTTATATAATTTTGCGTCGAAAGGCATCTGTTAAGCTTAATTTGATTTAGGCGTTTAGCCACAATCGATTGTTAAACATCGAAGAATTTCGCCAACTATCTCAAAAAGTTAGTTTTGGTCATGTTTAAGAGTCTATAACACAAGAATGGCTAATCCAATCAAAATACGTTACATAGTAATAGTTTTAGATCATTAGATTTTGTCTAAGATATTCGGTTTGCTATTAAAGCCTGTTTTTTTTAAACTATAATTTTTATTTTATTTATAAATATAATAAAATATAAAATAATATAACTCTTCTATTCGATCTATTCTTATCTTGAAATTTATAACAGATTGTACAAAAACACGAAAGTAATTCTTTTACTTGTTTATTCATTTATCTTTTATTATTAATACGCTTGTATATAATTATTATCATTGATATAATTTCGCATATTTAACAATGTTATATTAATTCCATGTCTTAGAGTCATAGCGGGGACGATATACGCCACTAGAGCAATGTATAGAAATGTTTTAGCCAGCTGCTTATGTATAGAAGTCTTGGATATAATAACACTGTATTGTGTTTGGTTTACTGTTTTTTTTTTTTTTGTTTGTTTTTTTCATTCAAACCAATATAGCTCCCAAATAGTTGGTCCTAGCGATAAATGTTAAATAATAAAAAATATTTTCCATTTAATTTCTGATAACTTAACTTCAAGGAAATTTTCGATCTGAGCAACACCAACTAAGCTAGAGCGTATCAAAAATGCCCCTACACATAAAAGTAGAGGGTTCAAAAGTGATTTTTATAGTAGGTAATAGCAACAAAGTTCCTAAACGTCCTCAAGTCCTAGCGGCAAATGTTATACAACAAAACATATTTTTCATTAGATTTTTGATGAGTAGGATGTCGTCAAATTTTCGATCCGAGCAACATCAACTGAGCTTACAGGGTCCAGTTTTTACAGAAATAAAAATTTTTATTATTCTTTCCTCTAATAATTAAATGATTATTATATGAAAGTAAATTCAGTAACTTTTAATAGCTTAGTCACATTGACATGAACACATTAAAATGTTTGTATACAGTGATGTAATTAATTTTGTCATAGTTATCCAGAGTTATTTAAAAAAAAAAAAAACTTTATAACTTCACCGTCATAAACAATTATTTTTTTCGTTTCACCCGACTTTGGGGTACGTTAGACCTATCACTTCTGAATGCTCAGTGCCTATCTTCCAGCCCGGTATTGCTTCATTCTTTCTGATCTTATTTTCCTCTCCTCTTTAGAGATTTGCATTGTTTGATTTTGAATTTGAACCTCTCTTTTTTGTCCTTAGTTTTTTTTTTTTTTTTTTTTTTTTTTTTTTCCCTTTTATCCATGAGCATATTTTCTGTTATACGGAGTTCGATTAAGTCCTTTTCTGTTTCCTTAAACAGTTTGGTCTTTTTGTTGCGGAAGAAGTCAAACATTTTTTTTAGTTAGTCTTTTTAGGTTCATTTTGAGGATGTGTCCATAGAAATTAATTCTTCTCTTCCTCATTGTGTCTGAAAGTTTCTCAATTTTTTGGTAAATGGTTTCATTTCTGGTGTGGATTAATTTGTTGTTATGAAATTTGGAGCCTAGAATTTTTCTTAATATTTTCCTTTGCAATTGGGCCATGGTCGGTAATGGGCAATGTTTCAGCTGCATATAGTGCTTCTGGCTTAATTACTGTGCCATAATGTCTTATTTTTGCATTCCATGAGATAGACTTTTTGATATAGGTGTTTTTGGAGAGTTGGTAGGCCATTTCAACTTTTGTTCTAGATCCCATTGCTTTTTCCTCTAGGCTATTCCAGCTGATCCATTCTCCAAGATATTTAACCATTTTTATCATGAACAAATTATTACAAATCTTAACAATTTTTTTTATTTATAATCACGAAATTTTGCATATGGCCACTATCAAATGGCACTGTTATTAGCCGTTAAATACAATGTTATTCATAAAAATATATAGAAATGTATGGATTATATTATAGTTTATTACAGATAATTTTTTTAATTGAAAGAATAATTATGTATAAGCTCATTTTTCTTCATGAAAAATGAAACATTGCGATAGGCAGAAAGTCAGAGGAGATGGCGGTTCATAACATAGACATTTTCCCCCATTACTGATCTTACTATATTTTTAAAAAGATTGACAGAATTTCTTCAAAAGCTAGTATAAATAATTATTAATAATACTATAAATAATTTAATTATAATATAAATAGATATAAAAGCACTTTTTTTTATTTTATGCTGACAAATATTCCATTACTAAAAGAATAGTTCACTTCAAAAATCTTGAAATACGATCGGATAGAAACTTTTATATTTTCAAACTCAGGAGATAAAATTAATTTACATTTTTTTTATCATAGGATATATTTAACTGATGAATAAATTTAAATATTGGACTGGGCGTTTAATATAAGAAACTATTAAAGCCGTCTTAGTATACGGTATTAATAGTTGTAATAATTTTTATATTAAAAAAAAAAAAAAAAATTACTGAATAAAACTTAAATATTTTCACGTAGTAAAATAAAAAATTGTAGAGTAGAAAATAAAAGGTGTAATATAAAAACTTTTATAGTATTAATAGAGCATTCTCAACTTTTATTACATTGATATTTTCATCACCATACATAAAATAACATTAAAAAAATAAAATCCCTGACCTTTTCAAATTTAAAATAAACCGGAATAATTGATCGAAATTTTGCGTATAATGCATGGACATTTCAGAATTTCACATTATTAATTATTAAAATATGTTTTAACAAGTGTAACTACAGACAATCTTTTGTTTGAATAAATAAAAAAAAATAATCGAAAATTTTATAAATAAACATTTTCCTGGTCGGAAGCAATATACTGTTTGTCGTCGATATAATACCTCCAAAAAATTTAACCCAAATGACCATATTATGATATGGTCTAATGGAAATTTTCATATTTTATAGAAAAAAAAACAAATTTTCATATTTTTGTCATTTTCATATCTACATTTATAATATATATTATAAAACTATAATCAAAACAACAAGACAAGTAAGACGCTATACTTTTAGATTTGTAAATTTTATTCGAAATTTTAAAACTAAATTCAAACATAAATCAATAGACCATTCGTTTTAGTTGTTAGAAAACTTATTATTTTCCAATGATCTAATACCACCTTTAATTAAAAGCCTGCTAAAGAAAGAATGCGATGAAAACGGAAAATTTTTAATTTAGAAATTCTGTGATTCAAATTAATTTACTTTCCTGAGTAATGATGATTATATCTGTTTATCATATCTGGCTGTATGGAACTATCCAATGCCAATAAATTTAAAAAAATAAATAAAAAATAATGATGAGTTTGTATTATTATTTTTTTTAAATAAATTAAAAAATATATTAATCTACATTTTATATTATATTATTAGTTCCAAAAATAATTTTGTAATATTAAAATCATTGTGCCTCCAAAAAAAAAAAAAGATCTGTATGTGTGTGATTTTCGTTTCATGATTTCGTAAGTAAATTTTGTCAATTTTCCTCATTCAAAATAAAGAAATGGTTTATAATTACGTCTTTTAACAAAATATTTATCAAATTCATAATTTAAAATTTTTAAGTAGAATATCCCAATTTACAAATCGTCTCTCTCTTTTATTATTTGTATCATTATATTATATATAAGATGATATATATATATATATATATATATATATATATATATATATATATATATATATATATATATATACTTTAAAATATGATGTATGTATATGTTAATAAACTTTATAAGCTGATGTCAGTTCTTTATAATATAAATACCATTATAAAGAACTTAATTCTTCTAAATCGTGGAAATAAATTAGAGCTAGATATAAATATATTAATAGATATAAATGTATAAAATTTACTTGAAAATAAAAACAAAAAATGTTGCAGTGTGCACACATTTCATAGTTTCAAAATCATTATTAGAAATTGTAATATCGAATACTCTGTTGCTTAAAGTTGTCCTTTAATTACTTAGCAAAGTAAGATAATAAAACTGTATTTGTTAGGGATATAATTAGTTACTAAAATATCCCCCAAATATAATGTTGTTGTGGTCGGATGGAAATTTTGGAAATGGAAAATCAGTAATTTAAATTAATGTTTTTTTTTTTGTTTTTTTACGGTATGATTATATTTTGATAAATAACTAGTTTCAATAATGATTTTCATATTGACAATTTTATCACTACAGTATATTTAAACTATTTCTTTAGTAGATTAAAAAATAATGCCAAAAAGGCAATTTAAAAAAAGTATACAGATTCACTTGAGGTTGGCATGATGGTATAGAAGGATCAATCCTTTAAGAATACAGATTGTATTGCAAGAATTGTATACATATGAGATGTTCAAATTTTTATGAGAAAAAAGTTACTAAAAATATGGTTCGTATTAAAATTCTGAACTAAGTGCTCTCAGCAAGCATAAAGACTTGCACCGACATTACGGACAAGATCCATACAAATTTGGGAACTGAATATCAGACAAAAATTAAAAATTTATATCAAGAAGTAAATAATATTAATATGATTTAGCTTTTATGAAAATTATAGAATCTAATAATAATAATAATAAATTAAAAAATAATTACAATAAACTAAAAAAAAAAATATTCACTTTCTTTTCATTAATTTTTTTCATAATTCTGTACCAAGTAAATAAACATAAGTGCTACTCTAGCATAGATTTGCCCAACATTTTGGAAGGCATACGCATTCGGGAAAAATAAAAATTGCTATTTAAAATTAAAAGAACAATTTAATTATTGTATAATTGACGGATCCGCAAAACAAATGAATAAATACATAAAAATTAAGATAAACTATTAAAATTAACCAAAACCAAAATGAAAACAGGCAGGATATGGACTGAAAAACGAAAGGGAAGCTCACCAAAAAAGAATGCGGGAATCCTGGGCGAATGTAAAACACCAAAAGCAGTTGAAATATCTTGGTATACTAAACACAAATTAAAAAAAAAAAAAAATTGAATTGAATTAAAAAAATATTCACTTATTCGGTTTAATAGTTTAGGCATATTATAATAAATTTCTAAAAATAAAAATATGTTCATATTAGGTAAATATAACATAACTCTAAATTTTGATCAGAATCTAAAACTATTGTAAACTTTGAATTTTGTAAGTATAAAAATTCTTCTTAGTGTTTAACTCCGACATTTTTCATATATTTTTTTAGACAATTATAAGAAAATGCCTGGAAATTAGTAGGAATATATCACTACGTAGAATACGTATTATTCTTTTCATTATAAAATAGACGAAATTAAAAAAGAAAAATAATAAAAATAAATTGAAAATCGTAATTATAAAATAATCAAATATTTAATAATTAAAAAGAATTAATTAATTTCCAAGTTAATTTGTTTTCAATAAAATTTTAAAACTGAAATAATAAAATTGAAATATATACTGAAATGTTAATTATTTCTATGATTTGTTTCAATTATTATTGCAAAAACGAAGCTTAGGTTAAACTAGCCGAGACATTGTAAAATATTTTTTATGATAAAAAGCCAATTTTAGTTAAACCTAATATTTTAGACATAGAATTTTCCTATCACAATAGTTGTTACTAAATTTATTAAATTACTAAATTTATATTCATATTAGCCAAATAATCGAGGGATATATGCCACAATGAAAAATGTCAAGAAAAAAAAATTATATATTTTTGAATGGTGCTGTTTTTTTGTTTGTTTTTTTGGATGCTTTGAAAATTGAAAAGAAATAAAAAAAATAAAATAGTCTCAACATTTTTTAGAAATAAATATATAATATTGAGCAAAGGA
This sequence comes from Euschistus heros, assembly GCA_003667255.2. Classification (NCBI taxonomy): domain Eukaryota; kingdom Metazoa; phylum Arthropoda; class Insecta; order Hemiptera; family Pentatomidae; genus Euschistus; species Euschistus heros. The sequence continues at coordinate 2,511,462 of RCWM02000133.1, forward strand.
ATAAAATAAAAATTAAAAATTAAATAATAATTACAGAAGTCTGTAGAAGCAGATTTTTGTTAAGACGAGTAGATGAAGTGATAACTTAAAAACTAATAATGCGGGTCCCTAACTAGTATAAATGTGTTTTGTCACAAGATTTTGTTTTAATATATTTTTTTTTTTAAATATATAATTTAAAATAATTATAAAAATTGAAAAATTTTATGTTAGGTTAGGGAATTTTTATAGGCAAATAAGAATTTAAAATTATTAATTTCTTGAATATTTAGTCTGATTTTTTATCGTGTATAAAAATAAATCATGTTTAAATAAATCAAAAATACACCATTTTTTTTTCTTTTTTATCACTATATTGCTGCTTTGAAATAGAAATATCTATTAGGCACAACTCAATATGTATAAATTGTAGAGATAATAACATATATTTTACATTTTTAAAAATGTAAAATTTTGATTTTTTTCAATACCTAATAATGGAAATGGATATAATGTATAAAGAATTAGTATAAAAAGTTTTACCTAACTAAAGTAAACATCTTTTGATACAAATTATAGCAAATGCCTTCTTTTTTTTTTATGTAAACATATATTATGTGCCAGAATCAAAACAAAGCTGTTAATTTAAAAAAAATTATTATTATTATTATTATTTAACCCTAATTGTTGAATATAAAGACGATTTTTAAAATCAATCAACAGGCTTAATGGCCATAATTTGTCTCAACTTTTTCACCAATTTAGCTGAGTGCAACACTCTTCTTAAGCTTATATCGCATATCCGAGTCGCTATTCAAAAAGCGGGTGTTGAACCTTTATCAGGATTATAATATGAACAACATATATTCAGAATTTTTTTTTATATATTTTTTTGACAACTGTAATTACTTGATGTTATTTATCAATTGTTTTAACTTGATAATTGAGGAATTAATAACTGTGATAAAGTTCCAAACAAAAAAATAATCCCTGAGACAAATATTTAGTTGTATCTCTCTTCTTTATTCTAGTTATATGCTAAAGTCGGTTGCTAAAGTCCATGACAGAATATCAAAAATACTAATAGAAAGAATGGCTTTTTATATATATATATATATGTATATATCATTGTATACTATGGTTTAATATATATAAAAATAATACTAAAAAGAAAATTTTGAAATTAAAATATAACAGTACAGATTTTTTTTTTTTTTTTTTTTTTTTTTCTGAAAGTATAAATATATTAAAAAATAGGTATAGTAAAATTTTCTTAACTTGAATCCATTTAAATTATTTTTTAAAAGTGGGTATTGATGATACAAAACGATCTAAATACTTGGAAGCTTACTGGATTTTTCCATAGATGCATTAAACAAAATAAAGAGAATTGTGGTGTTGAAATTTCATAAAATGGACAATTTTATAAAACGATCACGATTTATGGAAATGAATATAATTTTATAATAAAATTTTAAGATATTTCCTGTCACCATAGTTATGCTTGATGCCAATCTGTTTCAGTTGTTTTAGCTTAACAATTGAGGAGTTCGAATCGATGATAAAAATCTTATTTAAAAAAAAGAAAACCTATGATAAAGTTTTGAGATTCTTAAATCTGAAAGAACACACATCTTTGATACTAGGTATACGCTCGAGTCCTGTTGCAAAAGTCTACGACGGAATATCAAAAATATTAGTCCAGAAAATTTTTTTTTATCAGAATCTATGTATTATGAAGATTATATATTCTTCCAAGCATGCTAGATTTTTCAATAAAAAAAAAAATAAAATAGAGAGAATTTTGATGTCCAAATTTTTATAAAGAGGACAATTTTGGATGATGCATACGATTTTTGAAACTAAACATATTATTTTATTATAAAATGATAATAAAAAAAAATTCCCTAATGTAGTTGATTTATAGATTTTGCAAAGGGATAGTTATAATTGTAGACGACCTGGAGGGAGGCAATAAATAAACGGATGTTGGATACCTTTTTCAAAATTTATTAATTGTTTTTTTTTATTACTTTTTTTTTTTTTAAATGGAACGTGTTTTACCCGTGGCCTAGTTGTTCAAAAGTGATACGTTTTGGGGGAAGCCGAGGGCGTTAAGCGTAGTTTGGCATGCTGTACATCTGCTCTTGTTGCTCGGATCAAATATGTGATAATAGTTTTTTTATCAGAAATTTAATGGAAAATATTTTTTGTTCTATAACATTTGCCGCAAGAACCTACTGTTTATGAGCTATATTGGTTTGAATGAAAAAAAACATATTGCATTCATTTTTTTGTGTCGGGGCTTTTTATGACTAGCTCTGTAGCTCTGTTGATGTTGCTTTGATCAAAATTTTACGACAGTTATTAATGGAGGATGTTTTTGGTTAGATAGCATTTGTCAAAAGGACCTGTAGTTTTGGAGCAAAGTAGGATTAAACTTATTTTATTTCGAATATTCTTTATTTGTTAATTTAATTTAAATAATTTAAAATAAAGGTAAGGGAAAAGATAAAAGAACATAAGGATTTGGACGGTCAGTAGGATTAAACTAATTTGAAAATTTAACTCGTACAGACAAATCACAGGTAAAAGTAAAAAATGAACATTGTTCCATCTTCTCCATTTATCTGTGACTACCTTCACATTGTCTCTTTATCTGTGTCCATATTACCAGCCATTTTATTAACATGATTGTTCATTACCTGTATGATTTTTAATTATTTAACTTAAATTAGCGAATAATGAATATTCGAAATAAACTGAGTTTAAAAAAAAAAAATAATGGTTTCAAACGCAATTTTTTTCATCCAATCCTACATAGCTACAGATAAATAGAAGCCCGAAGATGGGACAATGTTCCGAAACATGTAGCAACATACATTGAAACATAATAGGAGTTATGCCAGAAAAGACTTAATTGATTAAATCTACTTCAGCATAAAATGTTATTAAAAAAATGAAAACATATGAGCATCGACAAGAGAGCAATCTCTAAAACATGGAACATGTTATTCTTTTCTTAGCCCACAGGCTCAATAAGGCCTTTTTTTTTCTTTTTTTTAAATAGGATTAGACCTGGAAAATGAAAATGAATCGGCATTTCAGACAGAGTAGTGTCTATTTAGAAATTTGTGGTAGATGATGATTATGGTTTTAATTTTACGCGAAGGATAATGGTACGTCTTCATAATTGGTACAAGAAGGAAGGACTCACCCCTGCCACTCCTGCCGACGAACCTGAGATCGTTGAACTTGGCGACTTGGTTCTTCATCACCGCCGTGGAGTTCCTCAGTTCGGCGCAGTAATTCTCGTCATTGCCTGCCCTCACTGTGACCACAGTCCCGTCCATCACCTCCCCCAGGGCTACCACCTTGAAGCCGACCGGCAGGGTCTTGTTCGACCTCCAGTGGCTCGGAAGAACGGTACATACTACGTGAGGGCTCCCCGTCCGGACGAGTTCGCCGGGGTGCTCCGCGAGGAGGCTCTCGACGGCACGTTCGGCGAGGAGCTCTGCCGTCACCTCCTGCGTGGTCCGCATGGCTCCGCGTCACATGGCAACAAAGAGGGGACTGCTGGGGGTGGAAAAAAGCGGTGGTGGGGCGGCGGTGGGGGCGGGGCACCACAACCGCCACCAACCGCCCATCGAAAGAACCCGAGAAAAGACGACATCAGAAGAACCTGCGCAGGCGCAAGCCCTCTAATTTCCTCACCCCCCTATTTGCCTAATTTAAATTCACCTTAGTCACTCTTTAAACAGATATTATTCCAAACAACCCTCAATCTTTAAGCCATTTTTTTCCACATTAATCTTTTTTGTTTCTATTTTATTTTTATTTTTACTCGTTTATCCCCTTCGGTTTCCTATCTCCTCTCTGAAACTTTAGTAGAGGTTACATAATTTTTTGTCAAAGAGAAACAAAAAAAACAAACATATATTTTTGAATTTGACCGTTTTTTTTTTTTTTTTTTTTTTTTTTAATATAATATTAAGTAAAGAAATTAAATATTAAAATAATAAGACATCCAAAAGTTATTGTCTCAACTTGAAATTAAATTTATTGGAACACGTATAATTTTCCAAAATGTTGATTAACTTAACGTACAAAAGCTAATAAATTATGCATTTTAGTTTAGTAAATTTTATTATGTATTTACTTTTATCAATTTCTTTTTTTTTCTTATTTTGTAGGCTCTTTTTTTTTTATATTAAAAAAAAAAATTGTATCTAAAAAAAAAAAATTTTTTTTTAAATTAAAAACTATTTTCTAAAGACTGTAGGAACAGATTTTTGTTAGAGTAGATAAATGGAGCGATAACAACTTAAAAACTAATAATGCGGGTTTGTAACTAGCATAAATATGTTGACACAAGATTATGTTTTAATATTAAAAAATAAAAAAATAAATAATAATATTTAAAATAATTATAAAAATTAAACAAATTTTAATTTAAATTAGGGAATTTTTATAAGCAAATTAGAATTTAAAATTATGAAATGCAAATATTTTGTCTGATTTTTTATCATGTATAACAGTAAATCAGTGTGTTGATTAAGTAACTCAAAAATACGGCATTGTTTCTATTTTATTATTTTTTTTAAATTAACATATTGCTGCTTTGATATAGAAATAGCTAGTAGGCACAAATCAAAAAGTTGGAATTGTAGAGGTAAATTAAAAATGTAAAATTTTGACTTTTTCAATAATAACTGAAATGGATATGTTAGAAGAATTAGTATAAATAGTTTTACATGATTAAAGTAATCATTTTCAATACAAATTATTGCAATATAACAGTAGCATTTATGTATATAGTGTGTGACAGAATCTAAGCAAAAATCTCTAAAATTTTAGTAGAAGGTTCGTAATGTTTTTTCAAAGAGATAAAAAAAAATCTAACAATATTAGTTACCCCTAATAAAAAAAAAAATAAGAAGAGAAATTTATTGTGATAAATTAAAGAATTTATAGTCTCTCGGCTAAAAAAAAGAATTAAATGGAAAATTTTTTGAGGTTGCCTTTTTGACAGTTGATGCTTATGTTTTCTTTTTTCGCTCACCTGTGATTCATTTGTCCGTAGAAAGTAAATTTTTAAATTAAATACCTTAATTCTGCTGATCGTAAATGTCCTCATGTTCTTTATTTATTTATTTATTTTTTTAATTCAAACCAATGCGGTAGCTCCAAACCACCAATGTTATATAACAAAAAATATTCTCCATATTATTCCTGATCAGGAAACTGTCTACAAATTTTCAATCCGATAAATACCAACATATCGAGAGCATGTCAACTATGCCATGGCGTTCCCCAAAAATCACTTTTGACCAACTATGTCAAGGGTAAAACATGTTCCGTATTAAAATAGATCTAAAAATATGAGATCTATAAAAAATATAAATATATATATATTTTTTTTTTTTTTTTTTTTTTAAACTGGAGAACTCTAAAGGTGACTTGGAATAATAACTGCTCCTTACCCCTATTAAAGGAAAAGCGTGGAACGGGGAAAGAAGAAAGGAGCAATCGGAAAGAATGGGGAAGAGAGAAGGAAAGAGTTAAAGCTTGCAGAAAATCCAAAACACTTAGAAAATGTAGACAAAGCGTTACTTTTTAAATTGGAACCAATACAGCACTTAAACGGGAGTTCATAGCGACAAAAATATTTTTCATTTCATTTCTGTTCAGAGAACTTTTATCAAATTTTCGATCCGATAAACACCAACATATCGAGAGCGTGTCAACTATGCCTTGGTTATATCTGGAATATCTGGTTGGAACCTAAAATTTGAACTTCCACCACTGAAAAATGAGTCAAGTGCACAAAATGTTTTCCTAAACCCTTCAGTTTCACAAATTGATGTAATGTGAGCTATGCCTCAATTTTGTTTTTGTTTTTTTGTTATTTTTTTTTGCTTACTTGTGATTTATTTGTCCGTAAGAGATGAATTTTGAAATTAAATGCCTTAATTCTGCTGACCGTCTATATCTCATGTTCTTTATTTATTTTTTTCTTTTAAACGTATATAGCTCCTAAATGGTTGGTCCTAAACACCAAATGTTATATAACAAAAAATATTCTCCATTTTATTCCTGATCAGGAAACTGTCTACAAATTTTCAATTCGAGAAACACCAACACAGCTAGAGTGTCAAACTATGCGAATATCAAACAAATGAGAAGAAAAATTTAATGTGTTAAATTAAAAAAAAAAAAAAAAAAGATCTACCAATATTAGGGGTAACGTGTAACAAAAAAAAAGAAAAGAATTTAATGTAAAAATGAAGACTTCCGGCTATAAGAAAGAATAGCATGGAACATGTTCCAGGGATTGATCTAGGTGTGAAACACCCGCCTAACCCACTATTCAACACGCTAACGCCGAATTAAAAAACAGAGGTACTACGTCAAAACACTTAGACTTGACGAAGATGACTTTGCACACCCTGTTTCCCAAACACCTAGTGAGCCCCATCACTTGATCAAGATTTTCTATTATATTGTTCTATCAAGATTTTTGTACTATTCACAGAGCTCACTTAAAATGTGCCAAGTACAGAAAAAGGGATGGACTCATATTTTTGCAATTTTATATTAAATTAAAAAAAACAAATTGCAGTTTAAATAATTATGTAATGAATAATCTAGGTAAAACTTAACATAATGGTAGTAAAAGTAACAAGTGAGGCAGGGGAATCGAACTTGAACTCAACCCCGACACCTTGGAGGTCTCAAAGGTTAAACACCGATCCATAATTATCTTTGACAGTTCTCTTTGCCCCGATTTTCTGTCTGAATGGTCGGAGTAGAGCAGCACGTGTTGGAAGAAGGGGCCAAAGAAGCCGCACAAAGAGGGCGCGCAACCTCTCTCTCTTCTTTCCCCCCCCCCCCTGCTAAGTGAAGACAGTAAAGATTTTAATTCCCGGTCGGGGCTAAAGAGGGAGCTAGATTGAAAGGGAGGAGGTGATAGTTAGTAGGCTGGTGATAAGCCAGTCGCCATGGAAACCTCATCATCCCTTCTCAGGTGTATCATTACGTCATTATCTCCAATCCCCTTGTTTTTTTTTTTCTTAATGATTATAAATTAGAACCTGGGGTTAGCACAGAACTTCGTTTGAGCAGTTTCAAAGAAGCGAGGGTTGACATGGGGGTACAGGAGTTGGGGTAACATTTCACAACCCTTCTAGAGCTTAGAATATAAAGCTAATTTCAATCTCCTTATAAATTGTACATTTAGAGTTAACTTTAAAGATCTTTAGTCTAGTCATTCACACAAAAAAATGAATGAATACAGGATAAAAATAAAGAAGTTTTTTATAACTAATTTCCAAGGTTCTAAAAATGATGCTTTTTCATTTTTTCATTCAAATGAAAAAAAAAATGCATTTTCATTTTTAAAAAACAGCTTTTCTTTATATACAAAAGAAAATATATAAAAAAGATTCAGTAACCGACTTAAAAACATGAGAGTTCTTGCGGAAGATAGAACAAGGTACGTGTGTGTGGAATGTGCGGAAGAGAGAAGACAGCAGCGGTCAGAGAGAATGAAGGCTTATAGAAGGGAGGAAGAGAAGGAATAAGCTTGTGATAGGAAGTAAAATATGATATGTGCGTAGTCCTTTGTTCGCAAATAAAAAAAAATTAAATAAAATAATAATAAAAATATATTAATTTTTATTTTTTAATTATAGCTTATCCTTTTAGGGATCACCTGTGGTGTAGTGGTTAGCATAGCAATCTACTACACCCAAGATCGCGGGTTCGCAGCCCGGTAGATGACCTTAGGATTTCTTAAATGGAGTAAAAAATCCTTAGCTATGCCGTCCTTCGGAAGGGACGTAAAATGGGGGTCCCGAGCCTGTGCGATGTCAGGTACTCGTTAAAGATCCATATCCTAATTATACCTGGATAGGCAAAGTTTAGGACTCCCACCGTAGCTTTGTCCGATTAGCCATAGCAGCATAAAGTGACGTTAAACGAAATAAACAAGCTTATTTCTTTATTTGTCACATTGACTATATTTGAGAGCTAGAGCAAATGAAATTATAGTAGCTTATATTATAAGTCAGTTATATTATTTACATAGTCATATTCGAATAGGGAAAATATAATAGTTGTTCTTTCAATTAATTTTTTTTTTTTTTTCTTAGGCGCTAAAGCGTTGAAATAATACAAAAATAAAAAGTCTGATTTTTTTTTTTTTTTTTCAGTTTTATGCTTTCATTGAAGTGGTTTAAATGCAAAGGGGTACAAGCGGAAAATTTAAAAAAACGAAGTAAGTACATATTGTGAAACTTAAAATTACAAATAATTCTGTGGTGATGCCATCTATAGAGAAGAAATCTAACTACTTACAAAAAATCCTTAAAGTTTTTGTGGCAAACGGATACTTTAATTGGCTTTTATTATACAATGAGGTTTTGATACTTTTACCTTTTTCCATCTAAACCACTCATTTATAAATTATTGTATAATTATTTTATTTTTTATTTTTTTTTTCACGGAACGGCCTTAGAGACCACACGAATATCAATATTTTCACTTTTATTCATACGCCTTCTCTCTTCCCACCTTTTCCTTATTCCTTCCCATTGCTCCTTCCTTCTTTCCTCGGTCCACACTATTCCTTTTCTCGCACCTCTCTCTTCCACAAGGACCTTAATTTCTTTTAGTCTTTTCCTGTCGAAACTGTCTCGGTGAGTTATTTTCATTCTCTCAGTTTCTTCCTTCACCTGTTTGATATACCCCGGCACTCTTGTATCCTCCCATTTTATAGATTTCTCTATCTAATCTCTTTTGGTGCTCTTAGGGTATTTCTTTGGCCGCAAATTCTTCTTAGTATTCTTCTTCCTATCTCTAACATAGAACCGTATTGTAATGTCTCATCTTCCCCTTTATTAATAGGCTCCTTTTATTATATAAATTGCTTGTCGCGAAGCTTAGTCTTTCCAATTTACTAATTTTCTCTTTTATTTAAAAATTAAGCAATAGAGAAATTTCTCCCTGATTGGTAGAAAAAAACTAGATCATGGACATGACTATCTATAATTCATTGATTTTATAGCTACTGCTTTTGAAAAGGAAACTTTTAGCTAATTTTCGATCTTCTGTAAGATAGGATGAAGGATGAAGGAAGAAACTGAGAGACTGGAAATAACAGAGCAAGACTGTTTCGATAGGGATGACTACAGGAAAAGACTAAAAGAAATTAAGGTCCTTGTGGGAGAGAGAGATGCGAGAAAAGGAATAGTGTGGACCGAGGAAAGAAGGAAGGAGCAATCTGAAAGAATGGGGAAGAGAGAAGGAAAGAGTTAAAGCTTGCCAAAAATCCAAAACACTTAAAAAAATTAGGCAAAGCGTTACTTTTTAAATTGGAACCAATACAGCACCTAAACGGTAGTTCATAGCGACAAATATTCAAAGAAAAATATTTTTCATTTCATTTCTGTTCAGAGAACTTTTATCAAATTTTCGATCCGATAAACACCAACATATCGAGAGGGTGTCAACTATGCCTTGGCGTTCCCCAAAAATCACTTTTGTCCAACTATGTCAAGGTTAAATCATGTTCCGTGTTAAAATAGATCTAAAAATATGAGAGATGACAAAAAAAAAAAAAAAAAAAAAAAAAATTGAATGTGTTAAATTAAAAACAAATAAATAAAAATATCTAACAATATTAGGGGTAACGTTAAAAAAAAAAAAGATAAGAGGAAGAATTTAATGTAATAAATTAAAACAATTAAAGGTTCCTTTGAGCCAATAGACTAAAGAAAGAATAACAAAGAACATTAGGGGTTGCCCCAAGACCAATGATGCTCCTATGTTTTTATATATGTAAAATATATATAATTCTGCCCAAATTCTTTTCATTTTTTCGCCTATTTCCCTCTTTCTCTCCTCCGTCCATTTCTTACTTTCATGCTTCTTCTTCTCCGCTACAAGAACCTTTATATTTTTAACCATTTTTCCGAATTTATCCTTATCTTTGTAGTCTCCCTCCGTGATACCCAATTTTTTAACTTCCTCTTTCATTTGCTCTGGGTAACCCTTTATATTTTTCAATTTCATCACTTTATCAAATATTTGTTTGTTTAATCTATTGCTATTCATTCTTTTCATGTGTCCGAAAAAATTTAATCTCCTTTTCCTCATCGATGATTTATATATATATATATATATATATATATATATATATATTGTTATTTTTTTTAAACTTGAGAACTCCAAAGGTGACTTGGAATAATAACTGCTCCTTAGCCCTATTAAAAAATCTTTATTTGTGTCAAATCGGCTATCACAAAAGTGAATATTTGGTTGGAACCTAAAATTAGAACTTCCACCAGTGAAAAATGAGTCAAATGCACTAAATGTTTTCCTAAACCCTTCAGTTTCACAAATTGATGTAATGTGAGCTATGTCTCAATTTTTTTTTCGCTTACCTGTGTCATTTGTCCGTAAGAGATGAATTTTGAAATTAAATACCTTAATTCTGCTTACCGTATATATCCTCATGTTCTTTACACAGAGCGTGTCAAAATGTTATATTTTTGAGGGTGAAAAAAAAATAATATACCCCTTTGTTGCCACGACGACGCTTAACGTTAAAAAGAAAATATATAGAGTCCCGCCAAAATACATGTCCATGTCAAAACAAAAGTATAAGAGAACATTTATAGAAAAAAAATAATGAATAAGTATTCAATAAAACGAAATAAAAAATACTATGGGGGTTTCGCCCCATCCATCATTTTGTTTAAATATTCAAGTTATATGAAACCGAGACTGCTACTACAATATAAATATTATATGCCCGAAGTATGCTCTAAAAGCTTCCATAAAGTGCAATTAGAATTTATAACGCGGCCGACAAACCTCCGGTTAAATGCACTTTGAAATTCATCCTCGTCCATTTAGTTTCAAAATCAAAGCTCTTTTCTATTATTTACGATGCACCTTTCTGTATATTAATTTTCTCTAATTAATATGCTCTAACCTATTAAAATATAAACCTATTTTGTGAATGTACTTGGACGTCGATTTATATACGAGTCTGATGTGTCGGTAAAATGTTTAATGATTCAATATAAAGAATAGAATACAATAAAAAAAAAAATTAACTACGAAATCATTTTTTTTTTTTTTCACCATCATATTTCAATCCCCTGAGTACCGCTAATATGTGTGAAGTAACATTTTGCAGAGTCTGTACCAGGTTTCTCGTACTACGGTCAACTTATTCAATATATAAAACTGATAAAATATACCAGACTTAAAAGACAAGAAACTGCTCGTCGTCTCCGATTACTTGAACATTTACTAGACAAGCGTTCAAAGCTACCAATAAATCACAAAAGATTAATTAATTAAGACAGTAATTAGACCCATTTGGGCATACGGAGTTGAGAGCTTTGGGGCTCCACTAAATCTTCTGATTCTTCTTTTATCCAATCATAGCAATCCAAAATCCTTCGTAAAATCTTCGATGTTCCTTGTTTGATCAAATATCGTAGATTTTCCTGATGCAATTTGAAAGAAAGCATAACTTCCTCACAAATTGAACCAGTCTCTGGGGAATGGACTGTATACAATTTTATTGAAATAAATGCTCGCAACTTTGGGGAAATTTGAATTAGAATATATCTAAACCAAGTATAAAAATGAAAATAACTCACCCATGTACAGAAGCGGCCAAATCTTTCTGAGTCTCAGGGGCCCCGAAGAGACTCACCGGTGGCTGACTTGTTTCTGGATGCTCACCACTCATTTGCAAGGGAAAATATAATGGCTTTGGAATACATAAAGAAAACGCAATTAAAAAAACTTTGGAAGGCTAATTTTAGCCTTGGGCATGAAACAGACTAAGGAAGACCAAAGGGCCTTGGGCAATTAAAAGTAAGTCTGGTTCGCTCAGCTCCTAACGACAGAATGACCCCTAGTCCAGCAAGGATTAGTGAAGGAGATAAGAAATTGTAGGGAACATTCCGAGAGGCGGAATTAGGTATCAGCTGCCCTCTAGGTAGTTATTATAACACTAAAGGGCTAGTTGACTTAGGAATTTCGATAGAGGGCGTGATTTGTACATCTTTTTTTTTTTTTTTTTATCCCACAAAAGGACGCCTGTTGCCGTGAATGGAGTTGATATACATCTCTACAAGAGCGCCGATTGTCGCGAACATTCCTTATTATAAACAAACTCATCCATAAAGATCTTAATGTTCCTTACGTTGCTGATCTGTCCCAAACCAGATAACTATCATTTCATAGTAAACTCCATACACACACGAATCCACTAGTCTCCCAACTTGCTTCACACGAAATTCCCGATAATCCTCCGTTGTGTCTGAAAAGAATATGATCAAGAGACCTTCTAATGTATAACTTTTATTGTGCTGCTAGTAGTTCTTTACATGTTGTTGACGTAATCGTAATTATTCTCCTGGTTTTACTTGTTGTGGCTGTCATTGTGTAAATTAATCCTATTTACAGTAAACAATAAACAATGAACCAATCCTATAGTGGATAGAGTATGTTATCGTCATAATCCAATCTCTAAGGTACCGTTAAGTCTGTGTGGGGCAACATCCTGCTGAGCCTGGAGCAGGTGTCTCCTTCTTAGGCCTGCTATCTTCAACTCCAGCCCATACTTCCACATGCCATACCTGGAGACTGTTCTCTTATGTTATGCGTGGTCTTCCTTTTCCCCTCCATACGGATTTGTAGATCTTTCTGTAAGTTCTTTCATGATACATCCTAATGAAATGACCGATCCACGAATGTTTAGCTTCATTACAGCACTGTATTATGGGTACATGATTAAGAAATGATAATAATTATTATAGACGGAAAGCAGAAAGGTGGGCGCCATATACTAAAGCACCATATGATATATATCTTATCATATCTTTTAGTATTTCTATTATGAATACTAAAAGCCTCTGAAGTAGGGACTAGGAGCTGAACCTTCGGGGCAGCTCATTACGTACAGCCTCTATCCCTGCTTAGTATTTTGTCGGCAAAAACATCCTAAAACACCTTTAAAGTTAAAAAAAAAAAAAAAAAAAAAAAAAAAAAAAAAAAAAAAAAAAAAAAAAAAAAAAAAAAAAAAAAAAAACCTGTACCACTTACTACCCATCAAAGGGTATCGGGTTCAGTACTTAGGTAAGGCTGCACTGTTTCTGAGCCAACGGTGGTGAAAGGAGGTGATTTGGCCAGAATTTACGTTCAACTGCCAGGTTTTTTTCCCAATTAAGAGTACCCACTTTTTAAGGGGCTGGATGTGCCTCTGATTAAGGGTCTCCCGACCTCGAATTCAATTCACGGCTGAAATAACAGAAAATAAATTTTCTGCCTTCAGTCGGACTCGCACTCGGGCCCGGGAGCTTGATAGTGAAGTGTCTTACCCACTGAGCTACCGCGCTATATCTCTTAGCCTAGAACCAAAAATAGAACCTTTTTTGTAAACAATTTTATGTTAAAAAAAAAAAAATTAAATATTCAAACAAGGGAATGCAAAGGTAAAATGGAGAGAGTTTTGGGTCAATAAAGATGACTCAAAAAACTAGGAGGCTTTATTTCGGAACTGTTACTCTCAAGTTGTGGTTAGTCTACTTGTCTATTATGAAAATTAAATGAACTGAAAATGAAAAAACAAACTTTATTTTGGGACTTACGACGACTCTAAGAATAAAAACAATGCACAGTTAAAAGTACAATTTACAATATTATTAAGTACAGTATAAAAAAGTACAATATTATCCATGTTTCGCAACAATAGGTCATGGCAGGAAGTACGGTGCTCATCCAGAGTTTCCTCTTGATTTCCAGGCTCACAGAGGATCTATATGTGTCCTTAAACATGAAGAGACAACCATTAGATAAGCACCTTAGCAGACTTACTGCAGCGGAAATGAGGTACCTCCAGAAAATAGCGGGCCGAACCTTAAGGGATCGTACAGGAATGGTAGGACTACAGAATCTAGAGGTTGTCAACTTAGGTGGTTTGGACATCTCTGCCGGATGAATGAGGACCGGGACTCGAGAAAGTACTTTGAGGCCAGACAGGAAAACGTCTCAGAGGGAGACTCAGAACTCAATGGACTGACTACTGACTCCAAGGTGGGAGGGGAGAGGGGCAAAAACTAGAATGTCATGAGGGCGCTGGCTCGAGATCGGAAAGCTTGGTTTGCCTGGACAGAGGCACCACTCTGTTGAAAGGTACCAACGAGGAAGAGAAAGAAGAAGAAACTTGAAGAGTGCACGCCATTCTTGAGTACATCGCCTGCGTATTTCTTATACTTGCCCTTTAATAGAAATAAGATGCCCGAGATATTGAAATGTTTTAACTTTCTCTATATTATGCTCTCTTATCATTAAATCTCCTTCAGCTTTAACTGTTATATATTTGCACTTCTAATAGTTTATTTTGAACCTTATGTTTTCTCCTTCTGGAAGCAGAGGGGAGAAGAAGGAGAGGTAGGCCTCGCATCAGGTGGAGAGATATTGTCGTTGAAAGTATGGCTGGCCGAGGATTAACGGAAGAAGAGCGACGGACAGATAGGAATGGAGGAACCTGCTGAGGGAGGAATTTAGTTGAAGGAAACTTCGAATAGCGAAGAAAAACCCTTTCAAAGAAGAAGCTTTCTCCTGCTACTATCAATTGTTTTGACATGGTTAGGATTTCTTCTTTGCAATTTCCTTAAATATTATAGTAGTAATTAAAAAATATAGTAATTGTAAAATCATTTATAGTTTTAAATTTCTAGAACCATAATGATACTAAAATTGTATTTATTTATGGTTATAATTATTCTTTACCCAAATAACACTGCAATAAACAGAATAGGTTCACACAATAGAACAGTAAGAAGCCAATAGACCAGTTAAGCCAGACATCAATAGAGGGGTCTATTATTATGTAACTAGGGTCGATAGCAAATTTTAATATAGCATTTAATAAAACGCCAGCTATGGGAATAAATCATTATGTTAAACCGCTTATACTCCTCTAGGATGGTCTGGGTGTTTTAACTTTGAGATTAGCTCTATTTCTGGATCCTTCTACTTTTCGAAGCTAGGGCATCTCTATCGTTTCGATTTGACTCTTGAATTTTGAGATGAGAATTCCAAATTCTCAAAAAGGAAACGAGAGTGCTAGGTGGAAGTTTTAAAAAAAAATAGTAACAAAAATAGTTTTGTAAGTATTCAGTTTAATTTTTTTTTTTTTTAAACTCAGAAATTTTCTTCGGAGCAAACAGAATACCCTCCGAATCGCTTCGTAGTCGATTTAACCACATTCTTAGATGAACTTCTGGGTATTTTAAATTATCCACCAGCTCTAATCTCTCCCTGTTCGCTCTTAGTGAAATACTAAAATTCAGCTGACCTACGGAGCAGAGACCTTTACTGCCGCGATGTCAAACAGCGTAAAAAGGGTATTTGAAAGGTAACTCCTGCGAAAGACATATGGTATGTATGGCCCTGTATTTAATGTTGACTCCAATACATTTAGAATCCGGACAAATAAAGAACTGTATTCTGTATATAAGGAAGCTCAGCCGCGGTTGGAATAAACGCCAGCAACTGCGATGGCGAGATTAGGGCCGTCCACGAAACCTCCAACGAGCTCCTAGCCAACAGCGTGAACCCAGGAAGAGTAGTCTTCCTCGTCGATTCCCGGGCAGCAATAATAGCTCTAAGTAGCAATATCACCATGGACTGCATTGAGACAATTAAGTGTCGCAGAAAAATTGCAGAACTCATTTTGACTGGGTGGGTCGTCTTCCTACAATGGGCACCCAGTCACGTGGGGCTCCATGGTAACGAGTATGCTGACGCCAAGGCTAAGCAGGGAGTAGAGCCAGACCAGCCTATCGTGCCACTCACTTTAAAAAGAGCCAGAAACCTGATAGACGCCACGGTCAGTAGCGTAACTAAAATGACCCTGATGACATCAAGCACTGGCAAAAACTAGGAGGAACTTGCCAAGTTAGGGCCGTTCCCAAGAAACATCGAGAGAGCTGAAACCGCTGCGCGATTTCGACTAATCACAGCACGCGAATACTTGCAAATCCACTTGCACCGCATTGGTCTTGCTGACAGTGACTTTTGCCCGTTATGCAACCTCGGATGCATGGACGGAGATCATCTGAGGGTTCGCACTGCAAGAAGAAGACATTATAAATTGATATTGGGTGGCCCTTCTATGGCTAAACTGTCACAGACGGGCGTTGGATAAATAAATAGATAAGTATATAAGGAAGCCAATGTGGTACACTTTATTAAAGCATGAATAGAATGGCTAGACTATTTAATAAGAACTCGATACAGTAAGTCAAACAAGCTATTGCGTGGAAATATATTTGGCTAAAGAAGAGTAGGCCGACCAAGAAGACGATGGCTGCAAGACATGGAAGAGGATTTGAAGGTGATCGGAGTCACGAGATAGTGAACGAGAAAAGAGGCAGAGAAGTGTAGAACAACATTGTGAAGGAAGACAAGATCCGTCCTGGGTGGTAGAGCTACTTACTAAAGTAAAGTAAAGAAATTCTCAATAATTTTCGGGGTTTCATTCCAATCCTCTTCTGTTTGGTTTTCCAAAATGTTTATAATGTATTATTTTTGGAATGTTTATATTGTATTGAATGTCTCGGTTCATAGTTCACAATTAAATGTTAACAAAGAGAATCTTTTAGATTCTGCTTCCTAACAGGAACTGCACGATTCCATAGGGATGGACATATGGTAGAATTACGGTGAGTTTAGAATATTCTATCAGAGAGATGGAAACTAGTGATAAGATTATTTGTAGATGAAGGGAACTGGTGAAGTGTCAGACAAGGTCAAAGAAATGTTAGTCGCAAACATAAAATTCGGATCCCCGAAATGTCATTTTCCGCCATTTTGTTATTAATCCACTATGAATCCCCTTAACCTAGCCAACGTGAATAGTATTTAGAGCATTTCCCTAAACAAAACGTTTTCCCCCAATTAATCATTACATCACAAACACAAATAGATGCTAATAGAAAACAATACGTTATTTAAATAATCAGTTTAATTAATTAATTAGAACAGAGTGGTGTTGAATCTTTTCCATTAAGCTAATACAACTGTTTTAATATTACTTTAGCCATCATTGGTCTCATTATCAATTAATTTAAATCAGTAAAATACTCATTCATTCATGAAGGCTACACTCACGCTTTTAACTCGGATATTTACTGCGTAATTTTTCGCTTACGAGTTGTTGAATTTTTTAACCAAAGGTCTCAATCAGTAACGTATATATTGGATGTATTCAGTTAACTTTTAATGATACACCCATGTTTCAGCGTAATAGGCTTTTTCTGTATACGTATGAACTTAAATAAATGATGAAATAATAACTATTAATACAGAAATATGTAAGTTATGTTAAGACTATCATATAACATAAAACAAATTATATGTTATACATTGACTGTTAGTACCTCAAATTTTTAACACTGTGAGAGGCAAAAATTCCATCCGATCGGAATGTGGAGCATCCTGGAAAAAGATTGGTTAATTACTCCTCTGTTTTTGGCAGCGGAACAGAAAGTGAAAAGTTGATCTTTGAGGTTTAACACCAAACCTACCGACAGTTCAATTAGTTCAATTAAGGATATGAATATAATAATTGTCTAAGCGAAAATCCCATCGATCTATTTCAACTCATCGTTTATAAAAAAAAAAAAAACTTAGATAAGAATTATCAAAGAAATAACAAAAAATAGAATGTTGATATAGTTTTGTTTGTAAAAATGAACAAAAGCTATACTGTAACTTACTATATTCTAACAAAATATAATAGCGATGAAACCTAATGAGAACTCACATTTATATATTGATTTCTAACAAAGTCCAGCCTCAATAAAGGAGTATATCTATTGATAATCCATCTGGTTCATATATCTAGGGGTAATAAATATTACGATTATTACACAGGCGAACGATGAAAAAAATGTTTTACTTAAAACACCTATTATTCTGCTTTTTAGGGTGCTAAATCCAAATATGTCACTTATTAAGCCGTATCACCTACCATTTTTTCACATTTGCACATCAATATATTAATTTTTTTTAATTTATTACAGAATTTAACAGCTTTTATATACTACAAATAAATTGTAAAATAATTCGTGCTGGATGTAGAAGGGTTGGCAGCACTGCTGAAATAGATATAGATATAGATCAGCAAGATGATGAAGAGTTCCAATGTGCTACAGCAAATATATAGTCTAAACTGTTTACTCAGATTGAGCTTAATGACTTAGTTAGGGATCTTGGGTTAACAAAAGAAAAAGCTGAATTGCTTGCTTCTAGACTAAAAGAAAAGAACTTGGCAGTTGTAACTAGCATATATGTGTATAGGAAGAGAGAGCAGCAGTTTTCGAAATTTTTTAAACAAGAAGGTGATTTAGTGTACTGCTTAGACATTCCAGGTCTGATCAAAGAGTTTGGTATTGAACAAAAAAAAGAAGACTGGAGGCTGTTTATTGATACTTCCAAAACTAGTTTAAAAGCTGTTTTATTACACAATAGTAACACTTATGCACCTAAACCTGTTGGCCATTCTGTACATATGAAAGAGAGCTATGAAAACCTAGAAATAGTATTGAATAAAATTGGCTATTCGGCTCATGATTGGATGATAAGTGGTGACCTGAAAGTAACATGTATGCTTCCTGGTCAGCAAGGCCGTTTTATTAAATTTCCATGTTTTTTTGTGTGAATGGGACAGTAGAGCAAGGGATCAACATTGGTGCAGAAAGAACTGGCCTGTGAGGGAGTCTTTAAAACCCGGCGAGAACATTCTCCGCAAAAACCTTGTAGATCCTAGAAACATTCTCTTACCACCTCTACATATAAAGTTAGGCCTCATGAAACAGTTATATAATGCTATATATTTATATGAAACAGTTATATATGCTTTTTTAAATTATATATAAAAAAAAACAAATTTCTCAAAAACTATGGGTGATACAAAAATCTAAAACCAGATTTGGATTCGGCACACAAAAATCTATAAAAATCAGATAAAGTAAAAAAAAGTTTTCAAAAACATTTTTTTGTTTGTCTGTGTCCTTAGGAGTCAAATGAACCGTAGTGGTAGATGTGACTTGTCATATATATTTCCCTTAAAAAAAAAAAATAAATAAGCGAGAGTCGCTACTAAAAAACAGTTTTTGTAGTTAATGTTTTAATAAAAGTAATCAAGTCCAAAATCAAACTGAATGTTACTTCCAAGAACTTCTGCCAAAAAAGGGTTCTTGACTGGTCATGGTGGGTAGAATTAATGTAGCGGCATAACTAAAGGATCTGAGAAGTGGAATGGGTCCTATTACAATTACTGCTGGATCAGATCTTTATAGTTCCTCAACCTAAATTGAAGTAAAACCAACGATGATTAAATTATGGTTGACTGTTATGATGAATGGAGATGATCAGGGATGCAGCCAAGGAGGAACACCACGTCTAAGTAGAAATACTTTAATACGTGCAACCGTTTCTACCAGCCTTGTATAATAATACATACCTTGCATAAAATACTAGATGTGAAAAAAAATAACAGACCAATAAACAGTTGACAAATGGAATACAGAATGACATGGATAAAAAATTATATACAAAAAAAGGCTATAGAAAAGAACAGATTCATAAATCAGTAATAATACAAAGCAGCAAGGTCAGATTAAGGACAAGATAAGAATGATAAGGGAACGAACAAAAAAATTCATTTAAGGTAATGGATAAAAGGATGAAAAATAACCAATAAAAGAGGACAGAAGAAAATGTAATGTAAATAAAAATAGAAATAAATAAAATATGGATATATGGGTAAAAGCGAGGGAAATCATGTGTAAGGTGGTGTAAAAAAGAAACGGATAAGAAATAATAAAGGTGAAGGAAAATAAAAGTGGAAACATAAAAGGAAAAGTAAGAAATGGCACAGAACATTTACCCATCGAACCACACTGGAGAGGAGACGAACGATGACTGATGTGAAACGGTAAGAACAGCTGAGCAGGTAAAAGGGAAAAAAGGCACGGGAAACGTGGATAGAGAATAGTAAAATGAAACAATGAAAATGTAACACAAATATAAAAGAAAAATGAACAACAAAGAGACCATAAGATAACAAAATAACAAATAAATACAAACAGAATAAAAGGAGATGAATACAATAATGCCAATGCCATCATGATCAGGTTTAAAACAGAAATATAACATGGTACAGAGAAATAACAAAATGAAGCAAAAAGATCTTAATCTTACTTGCCGCTTTGTATTATTACTGATTTATGAATCTGTTCTTTTCTATAGCGGTTTTTTGTATATTGTTTTGTATCCATGCCATTCTGTATTCCATTTGTCATCTGTTTAACGGTCGGTTACTTTTTGTCACTTATAGTATTTTGTTCATTGAAGAAGACTAAGTATTTCTTAGACGTGGTGTTCCTCTTTGACTGCATCACTGATTATGCTCTCCATAAAACCAACTATTTCTGATGAGATACCTTTACATTTTTTGAGCATTCATTTCCATTCTTGTAACCGGTTATTATAAGTAACCCAACTTTAACGGAACCCTGGAACAGGAAGGGGATACCGCACCGTTACGGGGAAATTGAATTTTAGGAAATAATATGTGGATATTATGACCCTTTCTCCATTTAAAAGCTGCTAATATGGACTACAAAGGGTGGATAATCAAATATCCGTGGTTTCCTAGCAACAGCCTTTGTCGGCTTGTGGCACATGTTAAAACATCAATGAACAATTGTGTCGTCTAGTTGCAAAACCGGCCAATTCCTCAATTTTGAGAAATACGTCTTTTCTGTTTTCTGAGTCCTAAGATACATTTTCCATCTATTGGAAACAAAAAACTTCGCAAAAACCCGTGAAATCCTTGTTAAACCTGCGTTTGAAAAACTCAGTGTGCTGCAAAACCGGCCAAATCCTTCCGTGAGTGAGTTTCAAAAGCTGCCATATCCACATCCGCTAGATCGTGCTGTTGTTCCAGATCAAGAAGCCCTCTTATCAGGCAAATATCAGCCTGCTCCTGCTTTTCCTGTAGTTAATGTTTATGCCTTTATCGTTTCGTGCACTTTTCATTCGATTTTTATTGAGAAGTTTGTAGAAGAAGTTCTAGCTAATTTAGCAAGAAAAAGACAAAGATACCATGCAACATGGAGAAGAAACAAACCCCTCCAGATCGGGTTTTTACCTAAATTGAGATGAAGTTAGAAAAAATTGAGACTCTCGTTCAGTCTTCAGTGTTTTACGGCATTCTCTCGGAAAGTGGAACTATGTTCAAGCCAGGAAGAGACTACACATATCTTGATTGGAAGAGTCCCAGTAATGCCCTCCTCAAACCCCCTCCACTATGGCACTTCAAAGTCATTGAGATTTTTCATAACCAAACAAAATAATATGGTGCTAGTTCAAGGGGAGGTTTTCTACAGATCGTTTGATTTTTAACTGCAACGTCGCACAGTGGGGCAAGTAGCCCTAATTGTTGGCATAAACTAAATATTCTTACTTACATCTTAAATAATTTTCAATATTGGTTCCTAAAGCTATATATTATACATTGAAACATTGAAAAACCTAAATCACTCACTTTATTTGTGTACAATACGGAAAAACTTAAAAAACAGTAAATCAAAAAATTCACACTTTTTCATTAAAATATGTAACACACTTTCTATCAACAACATTTCAAAGAACAACTGTTCAAAAGAAAAAGAAAGAAAGTTTAAAGCCTCTGTCGGTTGTGACTTAAATTTTTTCTTAGGTAGTTTTCGTTTACTTTTTAGAATTGGGTCTGAACACAACAAAAAGTTAATGAAAATATCATGGTTGGATTTTTCTTGACTACACTTCCGTGATGTTCAGTATATTTTTTGAAATCCTTGTTACGAGCTTCCTGTGCTTCCTGTACGATGAAAAGAAACTTGTCGAGGGTCGGTGACATCGGGTACCATGGTTACTTTTCTACATAATACTTTGCAGTATCGTGAGCAAACGCTTGAGGGGTTAGGGTTTGTGTTAAGGCGTTTCACTGCTAGGTTTTTTACACCAGCAAACGCTTGATAGGCATTAGTATTAATTTCGTACCTACTTGATATTGCTATCAGTATTGCATGAAGCCTTTTAATTAGTTCAGCGTCAACTCCGTTAATTTCAGCATGCGAGAAAAATCGCCTAGCCGTATTTCCATCGTTACTATTTCCAAAGCCAGGTTTAGGCATGTCAACAATCAAACCACACTTTTTAAAAAAAAAAACTTTCTTGGATTCGACTCTTGGTTTCTTTAACAACTTGTTTGTCTTCATTGCTGCGGTCTTGCCATTTTTTTAGTGGAAGCTTGTAGGATAAGTGTATAGGATAGGAAATACAATGATTTTTTCGTCTATGCAATAACAAAGAAGAAATATTTTTTCTGACGGTGTGGCAGATTGGGGTAAAATTTTTCAACGAAATCATAATATTTAGATAATGTAATAGAGGATGGTGGAAAATAATATGCTTGGACGGGTTTGGAACATATAAACTAAATCAATTTAGTTTATATGTTCAACCTTCGCTACATATAAACTAAAATCAATAATCTTATTTTATTATATTATTAAGGCAAATATAATACTATATTTCAAAATTATATACCTGAAGATGATGATCCCATGTCTTAAAAATATACAAGTATTAATACTGTATGTAAAAAAAACAAACGATCTGTTAATAACAAATTGATGCAGACACTGACATTGATGCCACTGAACATTGTCCACTTTCACCGATTATCAGTGCAAAATATGACCGTTATCAGCTTGATGAATTACATTATTTTGTTCTGCAGAGCCTTAACTAACAGATAATTAAGTCATCACGTTGAAAGGAAAATTTTAGTTTTACGACTTTCTGCCACGTTTTTTGCTTTGGTTTGCCCGACTGTGCGTCGTAGCATCAGCTGCTCAAGAAGGAGGAAGCAGAGAAGTAGATAAGAGGGATGAAGAAGGATATCAGAAAGAAATGCGTAAGCCTGTTGAAGACGATAATACCGCAAGAGTATATGTTTCTGAATGTTTATGTTTTTCAAAATTACGTTTTTCGGAAATTCTTCTTCTTCTTTTAGCACAACATACAACATATAGCGGCCCCTGGCTTTTTCAACTTCTGCCTTCCATTCCTCTCCGTCCATTTTCGGAACTTATTACTTAAAAATAATTCTCGCCAGTTTTTCCGTCTAGATGTTTGAGTTACACCACAACATTGCAGAGTTTAATTTTTTCAAATAATTTTCACTTATTGAAGAAAGTTTTGCTCATTTGCATCCCAAAAAAACCAATATTTTCATTAAATTTAGTGATTTTTAAGTTCTAATTCATTGCAAAACCGGCCAACTCCAAAATGAGTTGCAAAAGCGGCCAAATCCAAAATAAAAAATTGAGTAAGTCACCCCCTCCACTTGCCCCTTCCATTTCAAAAAGTGCTTTCAAACACAGTAACCTTGTGCCACTAAAAATTCTTTAATGGTTTGTGCATGATTTCGTATTGGTCTTTTCAATTTCTACTTTGGGCAACTATTCGGTAAGAGGATCAAATAAATAAATAGAAAGACATCTTTAATCTTTAATTTTCAAATCACTTAAAAAATAAATAAATAAAAATAAAAAAAAACTTATAAGCCGTTTTTGCATAGACTGCCTTTTTTTTTTTTTGGCATAAAATGATGTCTAATTTGACTAACAATAGAAAAATATGTATAGAAAAAATAAAATAATATGCATAAAAGTATAAAACTATATAGTGTAAAAAGAAGAGCCAAAAAGATAAAAACTTGAAATAAAACGATACAAGCAATTATTTAACAAAAAAGAAGTAAAAACAATATTCTTCTGCATCTTGTCTTTCATCTGTTATTATTAGAACACATCCATCAATGTCATCTTCAGTGGATTCCTAAAGGCTGAACATTTCCCGAGAAATGTGATTTTCTTTCAGTGCTTTAAATATTTTAATTTTTTAGTTGTTTATACTATGTTGATATATTGATAAAATTGGGCATTCCGACAAAGCCGGTTTGGCCGTGTTTTCCTTACAATATTTATAAAACAAATCGTTCTGCATTTTTATAGTCAATACAGCATTTTCGAATTAAAGGCAATTTATTCTAGCTTAGTAGTGACTCTTTCTATAAGGAATACTTCCTAAATGCCCCAAAGCAAGCTCAAGAAGCAAGCATTGCAAGAAGGGCAAGTTACAAAATTCGTTCTATTTTTTTACCAAATCGACCTATCGTATCGAAATTATTACAAAACCATCTTGAATCGATAGAGCACGTGGACGTACGTATCCCTCAGTGGCTTTGGGCGTAATGCAGTTGCCTTATCTTAAAGCCTGGGCACACAGGACTGTCGCGGCGGTCAGCGATAAATATTGCGGTGGTAAGATTGCTGAGTTGTATTGTCCTCTATTGTATTATCTACGTCGCACAGGATGCGGTCTCTCATGGCGGTCAAGACTAGACCGCGGTGACAAGCGGTGGGTACGGTTCTCCAAAAATACAGAATTGCCGGCGGTCACAGGGGGTTAATCATAAATATTCAATTTCAAATTATTTTCTATAAAATTGATTAGTATTAGTTTTACCTCATAGTATTTTTTTTATTCACGATTATTTTCTTTTAAATAGGGAAATTGGAATCCCGCCGCTTATTATCGATGGCCTAATTATTATCTGGTCTTAGACTTTATGATGTAGCGGAGAGAGACCTTCGTGCTTTGTATGAAACAACAATAAAAAATAATATAAATCTGTTAATAAAAATAATAACAAAATTAAATAAAAAGCTGCCTAGAGGAAGCAGTACTTCCTCTTCATCAGAATCTCTCATTTTCCTAGAAAAATCTGAAAAATTCTAGTATCATCACCCGTGGCACTACAACTCTGGCAGAGTCAAGGCCTCCAGCAGCTTGGTCCGCCAGTCTTCTCTATTGGATACCGCTACTCTCCAATTGCGGGCTCCGAAGATGGATCTGGCATCCACTGCCACTCCATCAATCTATCGGAGCCGAGGTTTTCCCACTCTCCTTGCCTCATAAATCGAATTACTTTAGTCGATGGAAACCCTTACTAAGATCCTATTCCACGGAATACTATCGCAATACTGGGGGTCCCTCATGCAGATATTGCGTCCTGTGTGACGTAGCCAAATTGTATAATATCGCGCGATCACTAACCGCCACGACAGACCGCGCCCTCTTTACCCAGCCTATTTATCCCACTCGAATCCCCACCGACACGTTTCTATATTGTACCTATTTAAACATTTTTGACGAAAAATGAGTTAATAGAGTCGAGAGAATATTTCAAACTTCCCAACATAAAAGTGTTAATTTTACAATTTCAAAATAAATATTTTAATTTTTTCTGACAAGGCTGACGAAAAATACCAAAATTCAGAGAATTTTCAAAGAAATCCCGTTTAAGGAGAGTGTCCTTTTAAAAACCATTATGTTTAATTCAATTTTAAAAAGGACAACATTGGCGGAATATCCTTCGGGCATGAAAAATCTTTAGATCCTGATAGATATCAAAATAGTACCCTTTAGTGTCCCGTGAAAAAGACTAAACGGGAAGAGAGAGCGTCCTTTTCAAAACGAAAAATTTAATCGAATTTTCAAAAGGACGAAAATTAAACTGTCGGGAAGGAGTGGCCAAGGATGTCCTCCGGCCGTCAAATATCGTCATATCCTGGAAGATCTGAAACCAGTAAACTTCAGTGACTTTTGGAAATGTACGCGAAACGTTGCGACGTTTCGACTCATAGTGTAAGCGTTCATCAGAGCTAGAAAGAAAAACAAAAGCATGCGACAAAAAAATAAATAAAAATTATAAGAAGTCGTTTATATCTACAGTAAACTAAATCACACCAATAAATATATTCATATATTTAATGTGGTTATAAGTATCTTTTTTAATATAAACACAGACACTCCAGTCACATATTACTTCCCTTGAAGAATGGTGTCATAACTGGAGAGTCAAGATAAATCCTAGTAAATCGCAACAAATAACCTTTACCCTCCGTCGAAAACCTACCTCATCCTGTCCTCCAGTATCCTTTAACGGTGTACCGCTAATTAATGTGGAACAAATACGATACCTTGGATTTCATCTGGACAAGAGACTTACCTGGAACCCTCATACAAGATTGAAAAGACAAGAAGCTGCACGTAGATTTCGACTGCTACAACACTTACTTGACAAACGTTCAAACCTCCCGATACACTATAAGAAACTTATCTATATGACGA
Source organism: Euschistus heros (assembly GCA_003667255.2). Classification (NCBI taxonomy): domain Eukaryota; kingdom Metazoa; phylum Arthropoda; class Insecta; order Hemiptera; family Pentatomidae; genus Euschistus; species Euschistus heros. The sequence goes on from RCWM02000133.1 coordinate 2,537,790, forward strand.
TTATCAGACCTATTTGGACTTAGCGTATAGAATTGTGGGGATCCACTAAACCATCGAATTCTTCCCGCATCCAATCACTCCAATCAAAATCCTTCGAAAAATCCTTAATGCTCCTTACTTTGTCACAAATGAATTAATCCATAATGACCTTAATATCCCATATGTCGCCTACTTGGCACGAACCAGATACCTCTCCTTCCATAATAAACTCACTCCTTATCCAAATCCACTTGTTGCACAGCTAGCTTCCCATTCCATCCCTGGCAATCCTCCGAGGCGTCTGAAAAGAAGATGGCCTGGTGATCTTCTTTTGTAAATATTCATTAGAGTACTACCAATGGGTAGTTCCTCTACAAGTCTTAATCATGTTATCATATTGCATTGTATACAGCATATTTACTGTAATTTACTGAAAATTTCAATTAATAAAAGAATAAAATATATATATAAACAAATATTATAAATATGTTGATTCTAAAAAATACTAGATGAAAATTCGAAAGTGCAAATTGCGACTAGAACGTTGCAAAGCCAGTCCTAGGAGTAAATGACAATTAGGGTACACAATGTCCAAATCATATCCAATCGATGGCATCCTCCATGTCGCAGGTAAACAAGACAGGTCCTGGAGCGGCGTAACAAATGGACCATTCGGAGGACAGGAATCAGGAGGACATCAGGGCCATATCGATCCGACTCAACGTCAAACGCTACAACGCTCAAAAATTCACGACTAGAAAAATATATAGTGCCCTAGGGGTGAGGTAAATAGCTCTGATATGGGCCTGCCAGTGGAACATGTTACCTGAATCTTTTATGGGCCCTGCTACACGGGTAACCCTTTTAATAGGAGGTCCAAAAACTGACACCAGCCTTCCTCCCTGTTCAGACACCTGATAAAAGTAGATGTATCCTGGAAATATTTAGCAGGAAGAGTACATTTCAATGTAGAGGACATTGAAACATGTTCATGTTTTTACATAGCAGATTTAATTGCATTATAGAACCGGCTTTCCCAAGCTGGCTTCCCTTTGACCGACATATCCTTCCCATTCCCCCATCCTATCCCGTCAATTATGCATCATGAGTGGGTGAGGGAGGTTTTTTATATTCTATTTTTGTTAGCTTTTTTTTTTTACCCCCATGTTCGACATAAAGACGATTTAATCTTCAACAGTTGGTGGAAGATAGCAAGTTTCTTCTTTTGCTAATAAGAATAAAACCTGCAAATGTTTTTCTTTAATATGCATTTTAAAATAAGTAACTAACATTGCCAATATTTGTTTTTTTTTTTATATATAAACATTTATTTAAATTTACAACTGTAAAAAATATATACATCAAGTTAATGTATTGACAACGAATATAATAACATGTTAAAACTTTAAAAGAACCACTCATCAGTAGCACTTTATTAAAACTTCTACACCAGAAGGTCTCTAGGCCATTTTCGTTTCAAACGCCTTGGAGGATTATCAGGAATGGAATGGGAAGCAAGTTGAGGAACTAGCGGATTTGAGTGATTATGGAGCTTACTATGAAACGGTAGGTATCTGGAGTGGGCTAAATCAGCAACATATGGAACATTAAGATCTTTATGGATAAGTTTATTGATGACAAAGTAAGGAGCATTGAGGAATTTACGAAGGATTTTGGATTGTAAGGATTGAATACGAGATGAATTGGATGGTTTAGTGGAGCCCCAAAGCTCAACTCCGTACGTCCAAATAGGTCTAATCACAGTCATGTATATGAGTCTTTTGTAATTAATTGGGAGCTTTGAAAGTTTGTCTAGTAAATGTTGAAGTAGTCAGTAACGAGGGGCTGTTTCTTGTCGTTTTAGTCTTTTGCCAATATTTAAATTTATTTTTTCCTAGGTTATTCATATTTGTATTGAACTGATTTATCTCTTCTGAGGGGACCAAAATTTTTTATATTTTATATTTTGTCCTATCTTATAGAGAATTTCCTCAAATAATGATGATCGCTTTTATTTATTTTTTTTATTTTATTTTTTTCTGACCTGGATATCGTTGCCTGTGATGTGACTCCTCGTAATTCCCAGTTAGTAGAACGTGCAGACACGAGGTAACACACATAGACGTCGATGTCATTTGGCTGGAGGCTATAGTTTTCTTGTGTAAAGCGTCTTCATGAGAAACTAGAGTGTAACGTTTTCTTCACTCTCAAAAATGTTACATTTTGACGCGCTCTAGCACTATTAGTTTTGCTCGGATCGAAAATTCGACGGCAGTTTCCTCATCAGAAGTGAAATGGAAAATATATTTTTCTATATAACATTTTTTGCTAGGACCTTTCGTTTAGGAGTTAAATTATAAAAGTTATAAATAAAAGTGTCATTTTGCCCACATTTTGTAAGTGTTGGCGATTGACACAATTTAGCTCTGTATAAATAAGATTCGCGTGTTCCTACGGTAAATGAACATATAAATACTTTTCATGGCCTTGATAATATACTCATAAACGTTTGGCCACATCTGACATAACCGGAAATACACTCAGAAGGCTGAGTTATTGGATGTTTTATATATTATATATTGGATGAGAAATCTGCTCAAATATATATACACACAAATATTATTATTATTATTATTATTATTGAAGTTTATTCCCTTTTTAAGAGAGCGAATGAACTTGAACGCCGCCATGACTTCTCAACCCTTTGATTGTTCCTTCGCTCCTCCCAAACTCTCTTCATGCCTTCACTATGTTCTCTCTTCCGTTCTTCGATCTACTTGCTTCCTCTTCTTTTCAAAAATTTTTGCCGATCATGTACATCATTTCCTGTGAGGTTCAGCTGCACGAGTTTTTCAATTGCGGTAATTCATTCCAACTTATTTTTGCTAACGTTTGCAATCTTGTGATTCTGTTCTGATCCATTCTATATCTCTGTCTATAAAATTTCATTCAACTTTTTCAGATAAAGGTTGTTACTGTTCCAGTGTGCTTATATAATTCTGAAGATGGTCGCTTAATCCATGTTCCGTTTTTGTTCACTGGCTCGAATATTTTTCTGAGGATCTTTCGTCCCTGTTTTTCAATTTTAATTTAGTCTGTCAATAGATCAATGTTGATTCCGCTGCATACAGTGTTTTGGGAAGTAAGACTGTGATATATATGACACACACACATATATATATATATATATATATATATACGAGTATGTGTATGTACATTCAGATTAATAGTAAACATTTCTAAAAATATAAATAATCCCATAGATCTGGAAAAATCTACTTAACCCTCTACCGTTCTTAAACCCTTACCCATCTCACATCTGAAAGTTTCATCCTTGATATTTGCACACTACAGTTATAGTTTGTCAGCTTGGTCTCAACACATCTATGTGGTTTATGTAAGAATATCATCAGTAACATTTTGAGTAGATTCATACTCATTCATATTTTTTTAATTATATACACTTGGGCGCGGTGCACACTGGAGAAACTGGTTTCTTGAAACATGAAAATGAGGTTGCTTGCAACTGATAGATATGATTAACGTAGGTTGGTGCACACAGCGTTTCATGAAACGCATCCTATGTTAGTTATCTATCTGTTGCAAGCAACTTCAGTTTCATGTTTCTAGAAACCAGTTTCTCCTGTGTGCACCGGGCCTTAGATATCATAACTTATGTATTTTATAAATTTATATTGTTGTTAACTTCACTTATCAAAAAACATGTAAATTTATATAATGGTATTGTAACCTATTTTGTTGTATGTAGGGCATAGTTATAAGAACAATATAGTCTTGAAACACCACCATAATATAGTTGTTACTTTATTGTCCGAATCTCGAGATGTATGAGTATGTATATATTTTTTCTTCCTCATGCCTATCAATATGTCGTACATGGTTGTCTGCTAATTCACTCCAGGTAACATTTGTCACTGCCCGTGTGTGGCGCGCAGATGCCAGTAATGAAAAAGAAAAAAAGAAAGCGGGTTTGGGTATTTTTAATATTTTGGTTTATGAATCTTAGCTGAGAGTATAATATTTTTGGTAGTACCAAAAAGTTAACCAATAATCCATAATTCATGGATTCATTCAATTTCATAAACTGTTCACAAATCAATATATAAAAGCGACAATTCTCTTGAATCGTATACAATAATAAAAGCTTTAACATACATTACAGTTCTGTAACAAGGACAGTTTTGTGCCTGGAAATAACGTTTCCCTCATAATCCATGTTAATCGGGATTCCACTGATGCATAACCAGCGGATATTGGCTGGCTAACAGCCCGAAAATATCGCCATGAGGGGGCAAAGGATCTATGAGGCGGCGGTTATGGCCCCCCTGTTTATGCACCGCCTTCATTATCATAAAGGCCAAAAGAGGCGGCGGAAAAACAGCCCCCGGATTAAGAAGGCCCTTTCTTTTAACGCCCCTCTCGGTAATGCGCTAATAATTTTTTAGATGATCCTTAATTAAAAGAGGGCGCTTCGGTATAATTGTAAGGAGTCTCATACAAAATTCAGTCCGCTAAGGACCTGAATAGATGACAGTAGAGACTGAATTAATTCCGTTATCAGGTCTGCGGGAAATGAAGAGAGAAAGGCACCACTGGATGGTCAAAACTTGAGAATGGCTTAAGGAACTGAATATTGGAGAACTATATCAAGCAATTAGGGATTAAGACAATTACAGAAACTGTATATGTAACCGATACAATTTGATGGGATCTATAAACAAGATTTTCATTCAAACAATTTTTGTAAATATCTCGTTGATGTTTGAAGTATAGCTAAAAAAAAATAAAAAATAAATAACAAACATAAAATTAACATACCATTACTTCCTGTTCCACAGTATCCTTTAATCATATTCCACTAATTCCTGTTTAGCAGCTTCACAACCTGTGACTTTACAACCCGTAAGGCACCAAAGGGTAGGGCGAAACGATCGGATTAATCAGAAAATCCTAAGAAGCACATATTTTTCATATTGAAAAGTGTATTTTAACTCTGTACCATTTGGGGAAAACTAGATAAGTTGATTTTTTCCACATTAAGATAAATACTTTGGGCAACCCATATTGGTGTCCTACACATCTTGTAAAAGTAGGTTGTAAGTTGTAATGTCAATTGTATAAAAGGATACCCTTGCCATTACAACTTGCCAGCTTATACTTGAACTTGATGAGTAGGACCCCAATACAGGTTGCTCACACTGGCGCAACCAAGAGGGGAGCTTTGGGGCTAAAGCCCCCCCAGAAGACCGAAACGACTATTTTTTTTTAGTCGATAACTATGATTTTCATTTATATAGTCTCGAACGCCACCCATTCCTTGTTTTAGTGTAACTAGAATATAAAAATCACTCTCTCTCTCTCTCTCTCTCTCTCTCTCTCTCTCTCTCTCTCTATCGAGATATATATATATATATATATATATATATATATATATATATATATATATATATATATATATAGCCCCCCCCAGATAGTAATCCTGGTTGCTCAAAATATCTTATTGTGGACAAAAATGAACTTATCTACTTTTTCCCAAATGGTCCAGAATTGTACTAAAAGTTATATATTAACATTTTAAAATAGTAAAGGAAACAGGAACGTACGTTTTATACAATAATAGACTAATTTGTGAGCATAGACAATTTTTAGCAGGCTGTTTTGAGGGAGGCGCGGTAGCTCAGTGGGTAAGGTGCTTGACTACCATACTCCCGGGCCCGAGTTCGAGTCCGACTGACGGTAGAAAATTTATATTCTCTCCATTTCAACCGTGAATCGAATTCGAGGTGGGTCGATCGTTCGAAAAGTGGGTAACCTTAATTTGTGAAAAACCTGGTGGTTGAGCGTGTATTCAGGCCAATTCCCCTCCTTTCACAACCGTTAGCTCAGTAACAGTACGTCTGTATTGTGTTTGGTTTATAGCCAACTCATTTTTAAATCGTTCATAATGAAGTGTGCTCTAAACCTACTTCACTCGCTATTAAGAAACCTGTCTGTATTATAGTTTCAGCTATTGAGCTTATTTTCTGCTTAAATTGTATTTAATTGAGTCTAGTATAATTTTTAATATAACAAGCATTTCTTTAGAACCAGCTTTTCAGCAAATGTTCAGGGGAAACGTAGAAAAGTTCAAAATATTTTATGCTTAGACGCTACCAATTAGAGAGCGGTGACACTTCAAGATCCAAAACTTTGATTTTCGCATACAAGCACAACACTAATAGCATATATAAAAAATAAATAAAACTATCTGACCTTTTTTTTTATTTCCTTGTGACTTTGGTTGGCTTTATGGGGGTCAGATACATATTTAAAACGCACAAGCAACGTCAAAATAAATAAAGTTAATTTTTAGAAAGAAAAACAAAATTGAGAACCACCTCTTTTTCTGAAGTCCGTTAAAAATAAAATAAAAATAAGGGTCTAGGCACAAAAGCAGCCTCCGAAGAAATTGTACCCATAGTCACGTATCCATCGAAATACTGCTATACTTAGGTTCGTTTGGATCGTTTACGGAAAAAAACGTTCCCTAAAATACGTTAGGCGTATGTCCAGTACTTTAGGTTTTCCCTGTGACTGGTCGGTATTTCTGTTTCTACTGGAAACCTATATAAAATTTGGGATTTTTTTTTTTTTTTTTGTCTATAGATGAAGGAGAATAAGATGACAATGGTTTATCTATTTTAAAAATAATTTTCTTAATTTCTTGTGGTGGATATGGGATCAATATGTTTTTCTCCGGGTTAGGTTTGTCCTTTGGGGTGTGTAAAGTATATATTATTAGAATTTTTTTTTACAAATCTGTTTTTTTGTTGTTGTTTTTTTAAATGTTGTTAATCATGATTTTACCGTATCCATTATTGCAAGCTGCAGTTTTTTTATTTATTTATTGATTTATACTTGACTTAAAATACAAGAAACTTCTCATCGTTTACGACTACTCCAACATTTACTATACAAGCGTTCAATGCTTCAGATTAATTACAAAGACTTATTTTTCTTTACATTACATTAATAAGACCCATTTGGACATACGGTACTGAGCTTTGGAGATCCACCAAACCTTCCAATTCTCCTCGTATCCAATCGTTACAATCCAAAATGCTCCTTATTATCTAACAAATAAACTCGTCCATAAACATCTAAATGTTATATCTGCTCTATATAAACCAAATACATATCCTTTCATGGTAAACTCAAAACCCAATAGTCTCCAAACTTGCCTCTTACTGCATTCCCAACGATCCTTTCAGGCGTCTAAAAAAGAGACGGCCAAGAGACCTGCTAATATATAGTGCTACACGGCTGGTTCAAAAGAAATGCTTGTTATATTCAAAATTATACTAGACTTAATTGAATACAATTTGAGCAGAACAGGCTTCTTAGTAGCGTGTGAAGTAGGTTTAGTGGATACTTCATTATGAACGATTTAAAAATGAGTATTTTTTTATTTATTTTTTTTTTGTATTTAATAATACAAACTAAACAATACAGATGTACTGTTACTGAGCTAACGGTGGTAAAAGGAGGTGATTTGGCCGGAATACACGCTCAACCACCAGGTTTTTTCCCCAATTAAGGGTAACCACTTTTCGAACGATCGACCCACCTCGAATTCGATTCACGGCTGAAATGGAGAGAATATTAATTTTCTGCCGTCAGTCGGACTCGAACTCGGGCCCAGGAGCATTGTAGTCAAGCGCCTCCCTCAAAACAGCGGGCTAAAAATACCCATGCTCACAAATTATAGTCTATTGTTGTATAAAATGTACGTTTCTATTTTCTTCATTATTTGAAAATTTTAATATACATGGTGACAAGAAAATAGATGCGGAGTCAGTAGGGGGAGATAGTACAGGCTAATCCGAGTCGATTTTACTCTAACAACTACTGTCCGAAAATTAGCCGTTTTAGAGTTATACTAATTCTTAAGAATTTATAAAATTAACGTCCTTCATACGTTAAACAAGTCATAAAACTAAGGTGTTTTAAAAAATTAGGTTTTTTATCTGATTTTTTTTTTTTTTTTTTTTTTTTTTTTTTTTTTTGGTTTTCAATAAACATATTCTAAAATACGACAATTGATACTCAAATATACATTATTGACGTTATCTCATGCAGTAAGCTTCAAAATAGTTCAATTTTTGTTTTAAAAAATCTTCGTTCATCTCAAAAACTTCAATTTACTAGAAAAAATTACGTACACATTTTTCGTACAAAATAGTTAGAAAACATCTACGTTCTCTACCTCCCAAATGAGGTATAAAAATCACAAATCGTTTAAGAATAGGCAAAAAATATGACTATTAAAGAGGAGGAAGGAAAAATAAATAAAAATACTACAAATACAAAATCATACTTTAATATAGGATAATTTGTTTGAAACTACATTTTTTATTTTTATAATACATTTTCAATGTGGCGCCCTCTATTTTTAATGAGCATACCTGCTATTCTTATTACAGCTGATTTTATTTCCACCGAATTCATAAGAGAGGCTTGAATTTCTTGTGCTGAATGTATTATTCTGTTTCTGAGATCTTCAACTATGGGTAGAGGATTTTTATTAGATCCTAACGTTTTCATGGGACCCCAAACAAATTTTTTTTTTTTTAAGTTTTATGACTTTTTAACGTATGAAGGATGTTAATTTTATAAAATCATATAAATTAGTTTAACTCGAAAACAGCTAATTTTCGGACAGTAGTTGTTATAGTAAAATCGAATTAGCCTGTACTATCTCCCCCTACCCGCTCCGCATTTATTTTCTAGTCACCCTGTATAATGTGTACAGTTTTAAATAGCAATAAATAGTTAAAATAAAAACAAATAAAAAAATGATTGATTTTGTAGAGTATTGCACTAATAATGTCCCCCTGTTACATTTACAGCACTTTCAGTGTCGCGTAAAAGAAAAAAAAAATATTAATAAAAAAAGGAGGAAAAGGGGAGACCTCGAAAAGGGGACATTCAAAAATTCATAGAGACGAGGTATCGGATCCGGCACTAAATCCAGTGAGACGGGGGAAGAAATCAAAGCCAGAAGGAGACTGAAGAGTGTACATAAAGAGGGGGAAAAGAAGGAGGCTGCATAATTCAAAAGAGCGGCGGGTCCTTGTTTTTGCAAAGATCGGAAGAGGAAACAGTTGTATAATGCATGAGTGAGCCTTTCGGGGTCCCTCGGGATGGTCAAAATATGTAGCCCCTGATGATGGATACGCTGCCCTCTTCAAGAGCGGGAATATTTTATGGCTTCGGTATTCCTCCGCCCTCCCGAAACCCACTTAGGCCAAACTTTACGGTTTCTGATTCCAATCCCAACTGCTTCTCAAGGGAAATAGGACCCAGCCGATGAATGAATAGCGGCTGCACATGGAACTACTTTGTCACTGCCTGTTCGATAGGTCAGCCAGGGGTCACGCGTTACGCCACTGTAATTATAAGTATTTTTTAAAATATTTATTTATTGATATTTATTACTATAAAAAAGATTAAATTAAGTAAATCAAACATAGGATTATAAAACATAATATATGAAAAAAAAAAATCCGCGAATAAAGAAGGTTCTCAATCATCTATCTAGACGGCTAAGAAGAAAATTATCAGGAATACATAAGCAAACAAGGTTAGAAAATTTTATTTTCTTTTAAACTTTTATGGAGTAATTACTATAATCTGCCACAAATGTGGGCAATAATTAATATAGATGGTGTATCATTACATTTACACATTATACACAATGATAAAAAAAAAAAAAATAAAAAAAAATATATATATATAAAATAAAATAAATAAAAAGAGAACAAAAATTAACTTCCTATACATAAACAATATGCTTATAAATAAATAAAATAGTAAAATTTAAAAAAAAAATTAAATAAAAATAAAATAAATAAAAATAAATAGTAGTAATAATAAAGAATAAATCAAAATTAAATTTAAATTTAAAAACACAATCGTACTTTATTTACAATACACACTCATCCTAGGGACAGGCCCGGCACAGTGAGATCCCAGCTCTTCTCTTCCAGCTGCGTCACTGATGTTAAGGAAAACCCTGTGGAGGCTGAATAAGAGCGCAATAATACAGTCACTCAAAGCATAAGTTGAGAAGCTGGCCAGTGCCAGAACTTCATTACAAATAAATTTTTACAAAAGATCTCGGGGACACTGCCGTTTTAATCTGTGATGGGGGTTATCAGGGTTTGTTGAACTGGATAGTGATAATCCAGAGGGTTGGGATAGAAGGAAAGGTTGTGATGGAATTTAAAATAATTAAGGGGTATTAGGTCGAGGACGTTTGGTATATTGAGATAATTGTGAATGGGTTTATTGGATACGTAGTAAGGAGCATTCACTATAGTTTGGAGGACTTTGGATTGGAAGGATTGAATGCGAGACAAGGTTCTTAATCATATATTTAGACGGCTAAGAAAATTATTAGGAATCCATAAGCAAGCAATGTTAGAAACTAATGGATTTGATTGGAAAACAACTTTATGATTGAAAATGTATCAATTTTACATAAAAATTATATCTAATGTTGCATTAAAAAGCACTAAGGATAATTTAACATGATTGAAATTTATGACTGCATAAAAAAACATCTCATTCAATCCAACATGGCTCCTAAACGGTAGGTCTAGCGACAAACGTTATAAATAAAAAACATTCTCTTAATTTCTAATAAGGGAACCATCGGCGAAATTTCGATCCGAGCAACACCAAGGATAGAGCGTGTCAAAAAAGCCCCTACACTTAGAAATAGAGGTATTAGGAGATACAGTCAAAAGATCACTCTTTAGAACCTGCCTCCTAGTAAAGTTATCTAGTAGCTGAGCTCATAGCTGCTCCTACTCTCCTAATATAAAAGAAACAAACTGCGCGTAACACCCTCGCAATTTGGCAAACTAGTTCACCGGGAAAACATGTTAAAATGTTCTATCTAATAATGTGGATAAATTTATTACTCCATGAGAATAAATATGGGAACTTTATTTTGATTTTAGATATAGTATCGCTAAGTAAGACCCAATACGATTACAAGTGAATTTACTGAATACAATTAAAAGATGATTAAATCACCTCGTTATACAGAAAAGGAGATGGACACGGGAGCTAAGCAATTGGTTAAAGGGAGGGCTAAAGAGTGGTCGGGGGGGGGGGGGGGGGGGGGGGGGGGGGGTTGGTTTGCGGCTGCGGTCTGGCAGACCACACAGCTCTCCCGCCAAAACCAGACAACCCGACAGAATCATCAGCTCGCTCGCCTACAGATTAGTTCCGTCTAGACACACCTTTCTGTCCATATTTATTTATCTTACTTAATATCCGTAATTTGTATAAGCAACAAAGAAATATTTAATTTAATTTTTTTTGGACTTATTTCTATGAACGTCTTATGGAGATTTCAATTCATTTTACTTAAAGCCAGGATCTTTTTCCTATATTCGTTATAATATTAAGATATTTTACATAGTTAGGGCCTCAATGGCCGAGCGAGTGGGGACTAGGGTTTAAGTGCACTCAGTCGTGGGTTCGAATCTAACCTGCGTCGGTTAAAGTTATTTCGTGGTGGATCCAAGAAACAAATCCTGACCATCCCAGCATGCTTAGAATAGATTTGTAACTTGTAGAATAACCCGTTCATCATGCCTTACTTGGAGTAGATAAGGTCGTTACGCCCTCCAAAACAAAATATATATATATATATTTAAATAAAGATATCACTGGGGGCCCTCCTCCAATAAAGTTTACCTTTATTTCCGCATATTATTTATATATATATATTATATTATATATATATATAATATAATACCAACAATTCAGGCTCTATAGTAATAACGCAGTAACTTGTCAGTCGGACAGAGTAAACACCTTGAAAAGATATGGAAGTTTCATCGCAATTAATTTTTTTTTTTTAATTTTGGTATCTTTTAGAATTGATGTTTAACATAGTCTTCGAATAAAAAAAAAAATCTGTTAGAATCGAAAAAAAATCATGAATTTCAATACAAGGTCCTCTTACAAAAAGTCCTGTCTTTTTTTTGTATGGGTGGTTAAAAATTCAATAAACCAATAATTATAAAATAACTTTATTTATTAAAATAATCTCCATTACGTGATGTAATCCAAAATACTGTTTTTAAAAAATGATTGATCTTTGTGGATAAAAAAATTATTTAATTCCAATTCTAGGCTTTGCTGGTTACCAAAACATTTATTTCGGAAACAATTGCCGAGAGATCTGAAAAGATAATCAGTGGGTGAAAGGTCGGGAGAATATGGTGGGTGAAGCAGTTTCCCATCCAATTTCCATTAATTTATTCATAGTCAACTTTGCAGTATGTGGCCGATGTGATTCTCTCTAATAACTTTTGAGGGACCCATTTATCAATTTTTTTAAATTTCTCCCATTTGACGTAAGTATCTCTATGTTGTTTGTGAAATATTTAACTGCTTACCTATCTACGCACATGCTTGACTTGGATCCGAATCAATTATTCTTGAATTTCCTTTTCGTTGCCTAACTTGGGGTCTTCCAGAACGATCCTCATCTTCAAACGTTGCATCACCTTGACTAAATTCGGAATACCAAAATTGATCTTTACGCTCAGAGAGTACCACCCTCTCACAAAACACAGAGCATATTTTTCGAGCGGTCTCGTTTGTCTTCAAGCCTTGTTTAAACTCATAAAATAAAATTGACCGAACTGAAATTTCAACACTCATCATATTAATATATTTCTTTAAATGTTAAGCACTGATTGGATTAAAAGGTAATCCCTATTTCAAACACAGTAAACAATATTGTTTACATTGGAAAATGTCGAATTGAAAATAAAATAATAACAAAGACGGTACACACCTAATAAATCTAAATTTATAAAAAAACGACAGAACTTTTGAAACGGCCTGATCCTTTTAAAAATGTTAAAATGGCCATAAAGCCATCTCTAGTCACGATGAATTAAACTGTTAGTAAAAGCAGCTGAAAAATACTAGTTCCAGATTTGACAGGATCTAACGATTTTTGACGGTCGAGGATATCCTGGAACACTGAATTATACTATTGGATTGGTGCAACAATAATCTAGGTTTTAAATATCCATTTTGTTTAGGCAAGTACTTGTCAAGTGAGCAAAGATACTCCTCCAGTCTAGTTAATGGATTATAAACAATGGTTATTATGTTGATTTTGGTGAAAAATTAGTTTAGTTTGAGTTACATTTTCTATGAGTTAGGGTCTCTGAAATTAAACATGAGAAAACAAGATTTTCGTCAAATTTATTTTTACGAGTCTAAACTAGGTCGGAGTGCGGCTCAAACCGCGCGTAACACCGATGTTGTTTGGGTTGAATGAAGCATCATTGAATTTACAGTGCAGCGAGTGTTCCAAAATTTTTGGAGATTTTGATCTCGAAGACAAGGAAGATAGCAGTATACTTGTGTTGATGATTGCGACCATATAAGGACTACGGCAGAAGAAAAAACCCTCGCAAAACTACTTGGAACATTTCAAGAGAAATTAGTATTGACTCAAAATCATAAACCGCGCAAATTTTTTTTTTGTCACATATGAAAACCTGCTTTATTTTTCGACCAACCAAATGGTTCCAAATCTAGGATCTAACAATTTTTTTGGCAGAAGGATGCTCGGCCATTGTTGTCCATTGAAATTGTTTTGTTTTTAAAATGACAATCTCTTCCCGTTAATTATTTTGGATTATGGTTGTTTTGGTTAGTGTCTAACATTGAGATAGTAGGAACAAAACGATTTCTATCATGAAAGTAAAAAAAAAAAAAAAAATAGTTTAAAAAACTAGAAAAACACAATTTTATAGCAGACCTAAATAAAAAGTGTGGAGAACAATGTTGCAGCAGTCAGACGTTTTAATTTTTTGAGTTCAAGTTTCGAATCTAATTTCCCTATAATATTCGTAATTTGTTTGAATTTTAACACAGTTCATCCAAAATCAACCAACAATTTTTCTTTTTTTAAAAAAATCTCATAGTAGGAATGGGCAAATTTTTACTTTAAAAATCGTACCTTGCAAAACATGTAATGATCTACAACTTTTAATATATAACACTTTTTTTTATTTAACTAGCCATTTCTGCGTTATAGACTCTTTAAACATGTCCAAAACTAACTTTTAAAAGTTGGCAAAATTCTTCGATATTTGACAATCGATTGTAGCTAAACATCTAAATCAAATTCAGATTAAGGGATGTCTTTAGGTGCAAAATTTAATAAACATTAATTTTTTTAATAAAACATTTTTCGATTGAAAGCATTTTCCTATATATTTTTTCCATAATCTGAAAAAAAGTTCAAAAAGTTTGGGTTTTTTTGCTCGCCAAACATTTTCCCCTTATCAAATTTTGTTTCATTTTCGATATTTTATTCCCAGGACCTACCTACCTGGACCATATAAAAACGTAAAATCTACTACTTCACATTTTGCAAGGCAGACCTATTTTGGAGGTATTTTAACTAGACTAAGGATCCGTTTATGTTGGAGCTGCGATAAGAGTGGCTCCGAGAAATTAAATAGTAAAAATATTTTATACTGAGTGAGTATATAATGAGTGATTGTAAAGAGAAAGAAAGGCCTTTGTCATCAAGTGCTGTAAAATATTATGTTGCTGCAGTTATGTGGAAAGAGCGCGAATTTGCAGCTGACCCTATTAATAAGGCAAGGTTTTACGTTCGGGGAATTCCACCATCTCTATAAAGATTTAAAGCAACATCACAAACAATTTATTGAGTATATGCGAATCAAAATAGAAACTTTTGACAACATACATTTGCTTTTCCCATATTCATATTACATATATTCTTTTGCTTTTCCCCTCCTTCCGCAGAAAGTACTTCCTAGGCTCCTACCTATTCCAAGTTATCAACACCCGTCCCCCTCCCTTTATTTACAGTAACCTGAAATTCAAGTCTGCTATCAAATCACTGCATACAAGATCTCGTCTTTCCGATCTCTATATTCCATCCCACAGAAGTACTGCATTCCAACGTTCCTTCCTTGTCCGATCCTCTACTCTTTGGAATTCCCTCCCCCCCTATTTCCGCAATGCTTCTTCCCTTGGAACATCAAAACATCAAAACACTACTCTTTCACCATCTTCTTTCCCTCCAACCCGACGCTCTCTAATTATAAGGATGTATGTACTATGTATGTAATCGTCTAATTTATTTACTAAGACCGTCAGACATAAAACATTAGCCAAAATTATAGTTTGACTATGATAATGTTTTGATTTCTTGTAATGCTAATTTTTGAGTTTCTATCTTTTATTTTTCTTTAAGTTTCTGTTTTTTTTTTTTTTTCCTGTTCTGCATTTTTGTTTACAATATTAACCTCTTTATTTGTACATTTATTTTTTCACTCTCTTTTTATTAATAGTTTTTTTTCTTTTTCTAGTTTTTCTCTGTATTTTTTTCATACATATTTGTATTTAATTTTACCTATGTTGTTTTATTTTTAACAGCCTCTCGGCCAGTTATGATCTTACTTTGTATTATTTAATGTTATTCTTAAGGGACTTTGTCCCAGAATAAAGTTTTCTTTCTATTCTATTCTATTCTATTATCAAAAATTTCGGATAAAATGCAGAAAAAAAAATATAATTGCCACAGTAGACCTATTTTAGAAGAGGAGCGCTTAATGATAACACTCAGGTAAATAAAAACCTTTTTTTCTTCTTCAAAGTTTCATTATTTATTACAATATTTTTTACAAAATATTAATGAAATAGTTTTACAAATTTAGTGGAATGATAAGAGAATAAAAATAAAACACAAACAAATCAAAATAGGCTTATAAAATTAAAAAATCTATTACGATGATTCTTGTCTTTTTGGTCCCACAACAGGGCCCTAACAAAAATTTCACTTATTAATAACTCAACATGCATACTCGATAAGAGCTAAAAAATGGGAGAGGTGATTATCGACACCTCCTATCGTTACTCGCAGCTCCACTATAAACACAACAGTGACAAACAGGAAGGTTTTCTCAGCTTCGCTAGTTTCGCCACTCTCATCGCTTATCGCAGCTCCAACATAAACGCACCTTAAGTGAGAACATTAGAACAAAGTTGTGCAATTATTGTATTGTCATTGGTTCTTGAAACGTGTGCAAATTTTCAAGTTAATCAGATTGCTGGAAATTGGTGAAAATTACGATGAAAGATTCCGTTACTTACTTGTGAAGTTAATAAAAGTGTATTAAAAATTAGGGAATGTGTTCATGCACAAGAGCTTTTTTAACAACCCATTATACCCCCTGCCCTATTCGAAATGAATAAGAGCCAAACTTTATTAACCCTGGAATACTAAACCTTCGTCGGTTCGACTACCTGTGCCGAACAATTTTTGATATAACTTTTGTGGGTTAGGTTAGGAAGTTCAGGTTATAGCAGTGCTTTCCCTAGCTCAGTGCCCATTGAACCAAGTAGGAGCAAGGATCGCTGAACTCTTAGTATTTTAACCATCTAAGTCTAAATAAAACTTACATCGTCTCTTCGACGAAGCTTTAGTATTACAAGTAAAATGTGTTCGTCATTTCGACTAACGTTTAGTAACAATGCTTCTGAACGAAGGTTTAGCAATACAAGTTAAATAATTATAATTAATTAACTTTTTCACAATTAGTACACAAATTTTATCTGTTATTATAATTTTATCTATATAGCGCTTAGGACGATTAGGAAGAACAAGTGAGAGCTTCCCAAAGAGTTTGTGGATCTGAAATTTCAGGATTGTGCAAAGGATCTTCCTTTTTTTTTATTTTTGACCAGAACTTATCAGCCGTTTCCTGCAAGCCTAAACACAATAAGCTGGTATGTCAGCACTCATCTCTTCACAATGATGGACAAATAAATCCGTCAAATGATAAACCACGACAAAAGGAGGAGATGATTCCTTCGAGGAGCTATGTCATCTGACAGATAATATAAGGAAAACGAAAAGGTAGTCACTGTGCTTTTTCTTCATTATGATGAATATATTGCCATAATTTTCATAAAAATAAGCGGAAAGGAAAGTCTTTGACGAGATTTGATTACAGGTGTGAATAGTCAGACAAACTGACTGATGGTTGGTTGAGAAAATGAAGGGATCTACCTGGACAACACCGAAGTGTCAAAGATAGGATTGACGTAGCAATTGGGCCTACAACTTCAGTTCCTAGGGTAGAAATAGCACCTGCAGCAGAACACAAGAGAAAAAACGACGCATATGTTCCAAATGCGACTACAAACTGCGAAGAATGACAAAAACGTCTTATAGGAATTGTACCTCCGCGATTTTCGGCGAGCATCAAGTGATATTATGTAAAAATTGTTTCGAAGAAAGGTAGTAAATGTGAATTGAAAAAGATAATGATTTTTATGTTCTCTAAGCCATTTTATTTGAATTTTTTATGCAACAGTCTGTGTAAGCATTTATTTATATATGAATTCGCAACAAAATGTGCATGTTTTTATATTCCATCAATAAAAATGTTAAATTGTTAATTATTTGTTCTTCTTGTTTCCTTTACAACCATCTTAATTGATTTTTAGGTACTGTTAGTCACAATGACGAAAGTTTAGTCATAAGTTACCTAAATTGAGGTTTAGTATTCCAGGGTTAATTTTGAATGCAATAAGGTAATAATAAAAGAGAAAAAATCCTATTTCGAATCAGAGAAGAAGAATAGCGATAAGGATCTGTAAGGACAAATGGAAAGAATGAGAAACCAGCGGGAAGCCGAAGAAGAAGCCATCCCTGGAGCCTATGGTTCTCCATTAATATTTCACGGCTCCACTTCACCCCCGCACAAAAACCTACCCCTCAAATGTTTGCCTGGCCAAATTGTCATCCCCTCCTCGCTTTTTGTCCACAAAGCTCAATTATCTCTTTGCCCTACCGGCTTTTTGAAGATGAAAAATAAATAAAAAAAAGTAACGCGGGAGGGGGAGAGAAAAAAAAAAGGAGGTCTGTATAATTAAAAGAAACTGGGATTCAAACCATGTCCGCACAAAGGGACAAAAACGAATCCAGAGGAAGCGTAACATTCATTAAGCTGTAGCTAGGGATAGTTCTTCGAATTTAAATGTTACTCAGAGCAGTTTACACAGGTCTCAAATTCCCGTAAAAAATAACTTTTACATATATTTAATAAATATAACATTTTATAGAACGTTTGATTGTATTTTGTTGTTGTTTTTTTTTATATATATTTATTGAAATTTACAACTGTACAGAATATATACATCAATTAAAGGTATTGACAACGATTATAATAACATGTTAAAACTTAAAAAGAACTACTCATCAGTAGCACTTTATTAAAACTTCTACACTAGAAGGTCTCTAGGCCATTTTCGTTTCAGACGCCTCGGAGGATTATCAGGAATGGAGTAGGAAGCAAGTTGAGAAACTAACAGATTTGAGTGATTTTGGAGCTTACCATGAATGGATAGATATCTGGTGTGGGATAAATCAGCAACATATGGAACATTAAGATCTTTATGGATAAGTTTGTTGGTGACAAAGTAAGGAGCATTGAGGATTTTACGAAGGATTTTGGATTGTAAGGATTGAATACAAGATGTATTGGATGGTTTAGTGGAGCCCCAAAGCTCAACTCCGTACGTCCAAATAGGTCAAATCACAGTCATGTATATGAGTCTTTTGTAATTAATTGGGAGCTTTGAACGTTTGTCTAGTAAATGTTAAATTAGTCTGAAACGACGGGCACTTTCTTGTCGTTTCAGTCTTGTATGTGGATTCCAAGTTAGTCGTTTGATCAAGTGGAGTCCTACGTTTGATTGTTAAATTTTGTTTAAGGAGCATTCCAATTACCGGGATATATATCATTATTTCTTTATTTAGTATCAGGTGATCATCGCGTAAGGTAACAACATTACCATTAACATATAAGATCGATATTACTAAAAAAAATATTATTAAGATACTAGTAAGAAAAATATTGTTCCAATATAAACAATGCATAGCACATTTGCAATATTAAAGAGCTCTAAATTTTTGTCAATTTAAGACTAATTGTATCTCTCTAAATTAATTTATTGTGGAGATAGAGCTCTCCAAAAATGGTGAGTTTTCACAAGATTTGTGATTTTTCTGTGAAATGTCAAGTTCTCGGCCCGATTCTGATGAAAGTACTGGTTTTACAAAAACACCCTTAAGAAATAATATAAACGAAATTTAATTAGCTTTAATTCGAGCCCTAAAAGATGCCCGTAGATGTAATAGGTTTCTAAGAAAGAGGAAAAGATTGGAAAATAGAAAAATCGGATTTGGAGAGAAAATCATATACAGGGTGTTCAAAGACTGCAGTAACTTCGGGAGGCAATTCTGGGCATCATTTGCAACAAAGAATTTCATATAAACTATAGCTCGATGCTCATCCGTTTTATACATATTTTTAATTTTATGATTTTTTTTTTTAAAGAAATTTCTACTTTTTGACAAATAATTGTCTATATTTCCGAACTATTTGTCTATATTTACCTATTTTAATTTACCTATTTTAGGTAAATTTGAATTAAATTATCTTAAAAGTTTCTTAAATTGCAAATATTATAATAAGATAAATAGGTAATTATGATTAAATTACTTTTCTATATATAAAACATAACAAAACCATTTAGCATTTCTGACCATTCTCTAAGTGTGTCCCAAAATGCCGATATTGCATCTCCCTGTTTTTTGTAATTTATAAGTGATTTAAGTATCATTTTAAAAATTATATCTATTCATGGTATACCATTCGAAAGATGTTTATTTGTAGAAGTTTTTCTTTTTGAGTAGTGCACGTCTCTAACATATGTAATATTTTTGAGAAAAATGAAGTCAAAGTTTTAGAACGAAATTTGAAACTTGCTATTTTTTATGTATGGATCAAAAATTTAAATACAGGATGCAGCTATTTTGAAGTCTAAATGAGTTTATTTTAAAGAACGCGTTTCTAGGTACTCTTTTAGCTGTAACTCCGAAACTATTTGTCCGATTCGAATTTATTCCTTTCTTCTAAAAGCAGGTTAAATTTACTATTAACTCCTGTACATAAAATTTGTATCAAGTCCCATAAATTACCCACGCCAGTACGCTAAATACCGCTAACTGTTATGAAATCCAACATTTTTTGGCACATTATTCACTATAACTCCAAGAATATTTGTCCGATCCCGAATTCCTTTATTTCTTATCAAAGCTAATTAAATTTAGTATCAGATTCAATATATGAAAATATGATTATGTTCCGTAAAATAACCAAGATATCACGCTAAATTTTCCTGTAATGGGAATTTCATCTACAGAATCTGATAGTAAAGTTAATGAGCTTTAATATAAAACAAAGTAATTTGGGATCGAACGAATATTTTTGGAGTTAAAGCGAAAAATGTGCCAAAAAATGTTGGATTTTATAGCAATTAACGGTATTTAGGATACTGGCATGGGAAGTTCACGGAACTTGTCAAAATTTTATGTATAGTTAGAGCTAATAGTAAATTTAACCTGTTTTTAGATTAAAAAAATAAATTTCGAATCGGACAAATAATTTCGGAGTTATAGCTAAAAGAGTACCTACAAACGCGTTTACGTGGAGAACCGCAAAGCGGAACTTTCCTCACAGCGAAATTTCTAGTACTGATACATCTTGTTAAATAAAGAAATACATACTTATATGTATATATTAATAAATTAAAATTGAAATAGATAGGTTCCTACCGACTCACACACCTGTCAAACCAGTCTAAAATGATTTTATCTACAAACCCGATTTTTCTATATTCCAATCTTTTCCTTTCTTTGAAAACTATTATATCTACTGGCATCTTTTAAGGCTCAAATTAAAGCTAATTAAATTTCCTTTATAATATTTCCTAAGGGTGATTTTGTAAAACCAGTAATTTCATCGGAATCCGGCTGAGAACTTGACATATGACAGAAAAATTTCAAATTTTATGAAAACTCACCATTTTTGGAGAGCTCTATCTCCGCAATAAATTAATTTCAAGAGATAAAATTAGTCTTAAATTGACACAAATTTAGAGCTCTTTAATATTGCAAATTGTCCAGCAAACTTTCATATTTTACGAGATATAAGCGAATAAATGAAAACGGTGCAAAAAGTGCGTGGTTTTTCGAGTACTACAAAAAACCCTTTTGGTTTTAAGGGATGCTAACTTGGATTTTAACTACTCTTATAGTCCTAACAAAATATTAAAAAATGAAGGATAAATCTTTTTTTTTTTCTCTTTTCCGGTCAGTTTTACGCGAAATAAAATCCGATCTGGCGGCTTTTCCAACGTCTTTCGGCTGTCAGACCACTTGATTCCTGTTTATAAATGGATACAGTAAAAAATGAGTCCAAACTAAAGAGCATACCTTTCCAATTATTTATTTCTATTTTGGGCGATTTTAAGCGTTCTCCACACCACGTTCCGACGGATACAGGCTGCCAGACCACGATATTTCTCTTCAAGGCGAATAATACTATAAAATGGGTTAGGAAACAAATTCATGTCCTTACAATTAAATTTACATATAGCAGGCTCCCGGTCTATTTAGACTATGAGCAACAAAAGCAAGGTAAGATCCTTCATTTGGAGCTGGAGCACTTTTCATATGCTTAACTCACTAGAAGTTATTTCATATTAATTTTCACTAGAGTTGTTTCCCTTTAATGGGAATATTTTTTGATATTTAATATTTGCAGCTAAGACCTATCATTCAGGAGCTATATTGGTTTGAATGAATATAGTCACTTTTGAAACCCCTTTTTTCTCTCAACGTTGTTTATTTTGAATAATCATTCAGCATTGATTTAATTTAATTATTAATTTAAGTAATTTGATCTTTTTAATTTTAAAATGTAAATCAGGTAAATCATTAGATGATAGATAGACATCTATGATCCATTGTTTTTTACCAATCAGGGAAAAATTGAGTTTTTTTTATTTTACTAACTCTATGGCCATTTTAATACTAACTCCACCTTCATTTACAATTTAATGCTAAGGCCTATCTCCTAGATTTTTTCTATCCTTAAGTTTCAAGAACATTTTCAATGTAGTTTATTCACTTCTTCAATGGTTTCTTGGTTTTCTTCCTCCCAAGCAAAAACGTTTTAGTCAACCTTCAGACATCCTTTCAATATGTCTCACTCAGCTTGACATTTTATAATAGTCACAAGATCTTGTCCCTAGGCTGTGTTTAAATTTTGTTATTTTTTCTCAACCTTTCCTCTTCAGCTTCAAAATGAGGTCAGCAAATCTTAAGTACTTTTCACATCCTAATATTCAATAACCTTTAAGTTTCCTTGCTTCAGACCCAGCCTTTGTAGGCATATGTAATTTCTTATGACCATCTCATACATTAACGCCTCATGAATTAGGTTTGTCTCAGAAACCTCAAGACGTTCCCATGTTCGCATCTCTACACCGAATTAAATCAGCACACCCCCTCCTTTCGCAGAAAATACTTCCTTGGTACATACGTATTCCAAGTTATCAACACCCGTCACCCTCCCTCTATTTACAGTATCCTGCAATTCAAGTCCTCAATCAAATCACTGCATACAAGATCTCATCTTTCGGTTCTCTTCCATCCCACTGAAGTACTGCATTCTTGGTCCTTCATTGTCCGATCCTCTATTCTCTGGAATTCCCTCCCCCCCTCCCCCCCCCCCCCCCACCCCGCATTCGAAATGCTTCTTCCCTTAGAATATTTGAAACACTCTTCTTTCTCTCCAACCTGACGCTCTCTAATTATATGGATGTATCACAATGTATGTAATCGAATAATGTAATCACAAAGTATATCAGAAATGAAACAGAATGAATTTAAAGTTGTTTATGATGTTTTAATTTTTGTAAGGATAATTTTTGATTTTCGATCTTTTTCTTTTTAGTTCTCATTTTTCTGTTGTTTTTTTTTTGTTTTGTTTTTTTGTTTTTTTTCTTTGCAATGTTGTTCATAATATTAACTCCTATATTCCTTATTTCTTTTTCTTTCTCTTTTTTCTATTCGCACTTGTTTTCATACAAATTTGTATTCACTTTTATCTATGTTGTTTTATTTTTAAAATCTCTCGGCTAGTTATGATTTTACTATGTGTTATTTAATGTTATTCTTAAGGGACTTTGTCCCAGAATTTTTTTTTTTTTTTTTTTTTAATTTCTATTTCTATTAGCTTTGTTACTTTAGCTTTTGAATTTACTATATTACTTATATTTAAATTGACTTTATTTCATCAGTGCTAGTAAAACAAATCTGCCATATATGACTTCAGGCTCAACTCAAAAACATTTTTTGAAGTAAGGTTGAAGAACTATCTAAGGCTTCTATTTTGTCTATTAGTACCTAGAACTATTCATATGGTAAAACCAAAGACCTTGTTGAATATTAGAATCTCTTGGAAAAAAAAAAAAAAAAAAAAAAAAATGAAAATAAGATAGTTGTAATACTCAAGTACAGAAAGGTAAAATTCAGATCAGCTAAAGGACAGAATGTAGCATTATAAGTTTATATGTAATAGTATAGTTTCCTGTTCAAGGAAAAGAATAATAATGGAAAAGTTTTATATTAAATGAACATCTGAAATGTTAGGGGGTTATTTTTTACAAATACACATGAAACAAAAGAAGACTGCAAGAGGAACTAAGGACAGAGGGCAATAAATTAAGACACTCTTCGTTTTCTTTATTTCTCTGATGCAGCCCAAAGATTTTTTTTTTTTTTTTTTTTTTGTTTAACATATTCGCCACTGTAATGTTATATACTAACAGTGAATGTGATATAACATTAAAAATAAAACACAAGATGAGGCAGGAAGGAGTCTGCACCCAGCGGTACAATCTTCTGGCATGATACTACCTTAGGAATTAGACAAGGAGATCCCTCATCCAGCACCTTTTCAGATTGTCTTAAATGATACCTGCAATTTATAATGTTGCCATATTCTGTACCTGTTCATTAATGTGCCCTCGTAACTGGTAATGAAAATTTCTGTAAATTTTATGAATCTATTGGAAGTATTGGAATACTTAAGTCAGTGTAGATTGTTTCGTTTGACAAGCAAGTTGGTGACCAGCAGCTCAAAATAGGGAAACAATTGTCATCTTTATACTGACAAGACTGAATTGTTTTAAAATTTATAGATTGTGAAAGGAAAATTAAATAGAATATATTTTTTATAATTGAAGCCATTGGTAGAAGAAGGTGTTAAATCATTTTTTCAAGAATCAGTATTTTGTTTATTCACATTTCTTACCAACACAAAAATGTCAATATATGGCGTGAATTAGCTCATATTGCACATTAAAAGAAGGGTCAACTCATGATTTTTTTTTCTTTAGCAATCAGTTTACAACAGATTAATTTAAAAACATTAGAGTAAGGTGAGTTATATGACAAAATAAACAATTGACAATTAGAAACTAAATAATGTCTGGAAATGTTCCACACCTATAATATGAAAATGCTTCTCCTCAGCATCTTAATAAAAGAGATTTAAACACCTTCTTGCAATAATGGCTTTAATTGTACATATAAATTTGTTATATTCAATCCAAAAGATTTATGAGATGGACTCATTAATTTGAGAGGAATCAGTAAATATGTAAAAAACAAAATGTTAATAAAACGGCTTTATTTAGGAGCTAACATTTTGGCTATCAGGGCAAAAAATAAACAAATATATATATATATATATATATATATATATATATATATATATATATATATATATATATATATATATATATATATATATATATATATCAATGATATGATCTACAATATAAACATCTAAATAAGACAATTTTTTTTTTAACATTTTATGTATTTATAATATTGTCTGATCCCTCTTAAATTAGCTGATTCCTTTGAAATTCAAGTTCAAACATCACCCCTCCTATTGATAAATCAATTGAATCAACAAAATATTTAAAATACTCATAAATGTGAGACCTGGTGAGGTTATTTTACTTCATTCCACCATTCAATTTTCTTGATAATCGTAATTTATTTATTGATACCGCAAGAGAATTTACATATACAGGAAAACTTTTCACCTCCTAATTCTTTTGACAGCCAATGATCTTTGATGACCGCAACCCGTAGGGTATCGCATTTAAATTCCGCATGAAGGTTTGTATGTACCGCTCTTCCCATACCTTCTATGATCAGCAGGTCCACTTCCTTCATTTTTTCAGCAACTTCAATATCGATAAAACTGAAAACAATAATAATCATGAAAGAATATTAGAGAAAAAGTAAACAACATAAGAAATGGAATTGAAATTGTTATGTGGCTCCTGATTGGTGAAAAAAAAAAAAAAAAAAATAATAAGTAAGAAGAAATTAAGCAAATTTTACCATCATAATTTAAAAATTAAATTAACATCCAAATAACAAATGATTTAATACATAGAATTGATAATAAAATGACAGTATATTAAAATTAAAACATGCACTACACAACCCAAGAAGGGTAATAGGTTCAGTATCCTTAGGTTGTACTATATCTAGGCAAACTATTGGGCAGATTTAGCAAAGCCATGCCCAATGTTAGGTTTTCCTTCAGGTTTTTTTATTTCAGATTAGATTAAGAGCACCCACTCTCTAGAAACTGCCCCCAGGAAGGTTTGTTAACTCCTGGAATGATCTTGGGCATAATAACAGAATAAATATTTATCCTTAATAAATATTATGCTCTTTAAGAACTGTAAAAATCAGTAATGTATGAAAAAATACATTAGCATACTGAGTAGCATAATTAAGGACTTATGAACCCAGTAACTAATGAAAATATATACAGTAGAACCTTGATTATCCGAACCTCCATCATCCGAACCCTCTATTATTGGAACTCGCTGAGGTACAATAATGTAATAAAAGCCATTGATGTAACATATCACATTGCTTGAAAGGCAAGAGGAAGCAACTGTAGTTCAGCTGCTTTAACTTAAAAAAATAAAGGACTTGGCATTGACAAAAAAAATGAAAATGTTGAAGCAGACGAACATTGAAGATTTTCTGATATCAATCAAAATAAAAAAATGAGCCTTTTGTATGAATGTATGTATATAAAACATAATATGTACATATTTAGTTTTAATGTACATTGTAATAAATGATGAAGAGTTTACATGTGTGTATTGAATTTTTCCTACTTTTCCGGATTTCATTTAACAGGCCAATGTTTTTTTTCTGCATCTATGTATAATTTTTAACCTTGATTATCCGAACTTTTCACTTATCCGAACCACCCCTGACACCAATTAGTTTGGATAATCGAGGTTCTACTGTACATATTATTCAGAGAGAATTTGAGGAAAAAATGTTATCGTATATTACTTTAAATTAGAGTAATAGATAAAAAAAAAAGTGTAGATTTTTTTTAATAATCTTATTAATCGAATAATTTTATGTAACATATTTGTTTATGTATTTAGCTTATTAGAAAACCAGTTTTTAATTGTGTTCATTCATCTTCATTTCAAAAGACATCCAAATACTCAAAACACCGACAATTTCAATAAAAAAATTTAAAATAATGATATAAGAAGATGGCCTAGAGACCTTATAGTGTATAATACATATTGAAGTGCTACTGATGAGTAGTTATATTTTATATATATATATATATATATATATATATATATATATATATATATATATATATTGATGATATCTTTCAAACAGAAAATGAATGTACAACATTGGAAACCTGCTTTCAAATAAACTCAATATCTTTTAACAAATCCTATTTACATTGATCCTTCTATACTATTGCAACTATAGCTGATTATAATACAAAAAATAAATTAATTAAATTAAGTTTCTTTTGTTAAACAGTAATTTTAATAGATAATCTATTTATATAGTTGTTATCTTACCATAGGTCTAAGCAACAACTACTTTTAACTAACTTCATAATACTAAGAGACTGTTCCTCGATGGCTTTCTTCAGTATTGGACAATGATTCTTAATTTGTTCTAAAACATCTTTCAGTTCATAAAATGTCACATCATTCAATATTGGTTCACAGTTAGCACAAATGACAACCTGAAATAATAGGTCTTAACTAATTCTACAAATTAACTTCATCTCAGCAAAATTATATTCTGAGTTATTAGTACCTTTGCTCCTCTTTGGACGAGTTCCCTCGCGAATGGTAAAACACCTATCACTAAATCATAGCCACTGTTATCTGCGAATATCATAACTGATTTATAATTGTATTCTTTGAATCTTTTTGTCCAATCATCAAGATCATCCATGAGCCACGGTCTCTCTGAAATACATTGTTGATAATGACATTATTTAAAGAAGAAATGGACCCTTGTAGAAGTAGAGGAGAATGAGAGAGAGTGTACCGAAATTAGAATGGTATTTCAGAGGTATATGAATCAGTGAATTTTAGGAGCTCTTTACAACAAACCTATTTGTTTATATCACCATTCCCAATTTCAAAAATACATACTCAACTGTCAGTGAGAAGCTTCAGAAATACCAGGAATTGTTCGTTGATTTAAAGCAGGTGTATCGTTTGGAAAGTACAGTTATGATACCGACTGTGATTTTGACGAACAGGCTGGTTCAATATATTCACAATAGCAGATGCTGGTTTCCGAAAATTCCTAAAGCTTAACAGGAAGTTCTCGGGGATACAACAAGAATTTTCAGATAATTTTTCAACATCTGAAGAAAAGATGTACTTAATCTGAAGGTGGTTGGTCTTGACCCTTACCTTAGTTAATAAACCGCAAAAAGTGAGAAGACAAAGAGAGTAATAAAAAAGTTATAATTACCAGGAAGTTTTTCCATGGCTTGTTGGAAGTTTAATTGTCCGGCCAACATGAGTTTGGATACTTCTTTGGCTCCCCAGTCGAACATATTTCCAGCCAGCAAAGACTTAACTAATTCCTCTTGCTGTTTGACATAGTCCAATGAATCTAAATACTTCAGCCTAGCATCAAGTTCTTGAATTGCTGTCTCATTCTCTTTTTGTTTTCTCTATAAAATCCAAAATTGATGTCTTTAATTTATTTTTGTTTTTAAATATCATGAATGTGAATTTCAATCTCAAATTATGTGTTGCATTATTATTCTCAATGAGTGGATAATTAATGATGTGATTGTTTAATGACATATTCTACCAGATTTCCATGATATAGAAAGGGGAGCAGGAATTTGGTCATGCTGCCAAGGTTTTTTAGGCGTCTTCCTCCTAGTGCTCCTCTGCGGATCTGAAAGCTGGACACTTCTCAACAGCCATGCTAGCAGTGTAACAATGTCTGAAAGAGATTCCTTCACGAAATACTATGGAAAACCAGGCAAGATCAAATAAGGGATGATAGAGTAAGGAAGGAGCTGGTCATCAGAACTGTTCAGGAAATAATTGAGAAAATACAACTGAAATGGTATGGCCACGTTAATAGAATGAAAGATGACCGTAAGGCCTTAGGGCTATTTGGTTTTCAGAAGCAAGCCTGAAAGGAAGAAGACCTCGATCCATAACATATGAGATGAGGAAGGACCTTTAGACAAGATGGTCGGAGGGAGCACATGAATGAATTTTATGAAAGCTGGATATAAATCCAACACTCCCAATCAGGTTAGAAAGTAGGCGAGACCACTACACCAACAAAGAAAATTGAAATTTATAATTTCCTCATTTACTGGGAAACTTATATTCACCATGTGGAATACTCATATCATACTCTTTTCCCTTGAGAATAATTTTTTTTTTTTCAAAATTTTAATACTGTACTTTTTACAAAAGAAAATAATATAAATGTAATTATGGTATAAAAAGTGCTGCTTTTACAAAATATATGTATATATATATAATATATATATATATATATATATATATATATATATATGTATATATATATTTACAAATGAGACAAAAAATGTAAATTCGTTACCTTTTCATACATTGTAATCAATCCCATCTCTCTTTTTACATGTTCTAATGTACCTTGTAATAATCTCATTGAAAGATTACCATAGCCACTAGAAAAAGACATATTTAAAATAAATTCATAATTGTATTATAATTTTTATTAATGCTAACATTATTTATAACTTTAAAAAACTCATTTTTAATATAATACAAAAAGTTAAATGATTAAATATCAAGAAACCATTGTATAAGTTGAAAATTGGTAAGAGTATGTAAATCACTCTTAGATTTCGATTATATATATTAATTGTGGCATTTATATAAGAAATAAACAAAAACAAATCATTTTATGCTGTAATGTAGATAGAAAAATATTTTTTAAATGTAGGTAATGCAGACAAATATTGTTCCCTTAACATTAATACAATAAATAAAAATAGTTTGAATTACTTACTACTTTAAAAAAAAAAAAAAAAAAAACTTACTAATGGTTCTTCCTGAGGTAGGAAAGCCTTTTCAAAATAAATTCTTTATACATTTCTAAATTTCTTATTGATTCTTTTTTTGCACTAGCAATCATTCTTGTAATACCCATATCAATTCCTTCTGATATGCAATCGAGCCAATATTCTCTGGAACAAATCATCACTATAAAATAGAAAAAAGATTAACTGGATATTTTCTTGATATAGAAATCATGATATAAATTTTCTTTTAAAAAATATCACTATAACTAATTATATAATTATAATTATAACTAACAAGTTATAAAATAACGAAGAATGTAATATATTTTAATTTTAAGTGCTACTAATAGCATTCAGTTTTAAATGTAAGTTGAAAAATATCACATTTGATGTTTTCAGAGGTCATAGTATATTCCAGATTTAAAAGTCATAGCACATGTGTGACATGAGTGGTCAAAAAGAATAAATATAAATCCAATTTAACCAGAATCGCTAGTATTATTGTATTTTATGTTGACAAACTGGTTTCTCCACTAAATATTTTACAAAACCTATTATTGTCATTTCCATGACAAATCTAAGTCATAATGTAGCACAGGAGAAGTATCATATGTCATCATTCAAGCTTATGATAATCATTTTACAGCAGTAGTTAATATTTTAATAATATCAATAATATTCGATGAGTGAGTAATAGAAACAGCAACTTCAAAAATATTGATGCACTTGTACATTTCAAATTATACCATACTAAGAATAAAACAAAAGTTATAAGTCACGAGTAAGTTAAATCATAAAAGAATACAGTTTATATGTTTTTTTCATTTTCTAAAAATGAAGAGATAATTTTTCATCTCTAGTTAAATTTATTTTTCATAAAATTGAATATTGTTATTGGTAAACGTTAATCAGGTTTAAAGTAGATGGGTGATTTCAATATTTTGGGACAATTTCAATAAAAAAAAAAAAAAATGTTCACTACATAAAACATGTAAATTGATTTTTTTTTTTTTTTTTTTTTTTTTTTTTTTTTTTTTTTTTTTTTAGAAATTGTTTCTCTAAGGGTGTGTGTAAGCGGACATACATAATCTGCAATATTTCTAGATATATTAAATAAATAATAACTATTGAAATCTAGGGAGTGAGTTTGGATCAAGGGAGTGAAAAACCACGACTAGGAAGTGAGTTTATTATCTAGGGAGTGGGGAAAATATCATATTTATTACATTTAAGAAAAGAAAAGCGATATTAATGAGGTATGTATATTAAAAACTTGGGGTGTATACATGAATTACATTTTTAGTCTTTTAGGTACTTACTGTCACATCTACTTTAAAAACTTCCAACTAAACCTTAAAAATATGAAAATAATATAAAATTGTACTTAATAACGCCAGTTCTACTAACTTTTAAACAATAAAACCTAAATAGATTGAAATGATAAATAAGCTACAAAATAAAGACTATCACAATAGGTATTAAATAAAATACGAGTATATTAAAAACATTGTTTTGATAAAAATACTGTTCCTTGAACTTTCATTATAACTAAGTAGATGGGTATAACGTTTAAACATTAAATAAAAAAATGTAGGCTGTACGTTTAAAAATAAAAAAATTAACGAGCAGCAATAATTGAATTCGTTGATTCCTCTTGGGCTGATGTTGATGGTCCGGCTGTGCTGAATGCCTAGAAATTTCCCACATTTCATAGTATGAAAGGGACAAATCAAGAAATTTATTTTTATAAAAGCAGATAAACGCTAAAGCAATTTAAGTTCAAATATAACAAGATATCCTCACTCAGTTGTAGGGAGTGAATTGTAGGAAGTGAGTTACTAGGGAATGAGTTCTAACCAAAAAAACGGTGTCAGGTAATACACCTGGCCTATTTGAAAAGTAAAACATGGCATCTATTGGTTTTTCAGTAGAGCTTTGAATTTATATTGAATCTAAAAAAGAATATAATGTTTTCAATGGGTTGGTACACCTTAGGGAGTGAGGATGGATTTAAATACGGTACTACTTACCGAGCGGAGTCAATGCACCTCCACTTGTCAACCAAGACAGGTCTACCAAAAATAGTGTTGCCCTATACAAAACACCCCTCAAATTTTCCTTTTAGAGAGCGATGGAGGGATTTTCAAAAATAATTTAGGGAGTGAGCTAGATGGTTGTGACACTTCTTTATGATGGTGTATGTCGTGCTAAGAAGGCTAAATATCAATCACAAAATTATTTTTGGATAAAAAATAGAAAACAATACCACTACAAATTTTCAAACTAGAAAATAAGCATTAGAGAGGGCCTTAAATATTTTCGAAATGCAAACATTTTCAAGTTGTGATAACCTAGGGAGTGAGTAAATGCTATACATAAATGTCAATTACTCCAGTTATATATGTAGATATATCATTATTGTTGGGAGTCCATAATGGTACGATGGGTTCTTGCCCATGTAAACTAAAATCTAAATTTTATGTTCAGTACAATTTCCAAAATACCTTTGTGACTTTAATTGTACTGAAATTTTGAAATCACCCAGATATTTACATTCCTTAATAAAAATTTTTAAAATTTTAAAAACGGTAATATTATATAGTTATTGTTATTTTATATATTTAGTTTTATAATTATTTATTATAGTTATGTTTTATATTGTTATGTATAAGGTTTTTTTATATTGTCTTTTTAATATTTTTAACTGTAATTCTTGGAACATATTTTGTTATTATTTTCTTCTCTCTCATTCTCTGTTTTCACCAGAAAATAGCACCTACTCGGACCGAAATCAAGGGTAAAGCATGGTATTTATTTTTTGATATTTAAAAATTTTCCTATGATACCGGTGGTCCTAAGAAGCGCTGCATTCTACTATTCTTGGAGAACTTTAGTTGCAAGATTCAAGTTCTTTTATTGAGTTGACCATAACCTAAGGAATCAAGTGATCAGTCATTTTAGCATTTAGATTTATGTATTTGAAATTCATGACTACTAAGTGTTGTTTGTTGTTCTCTATTAATTTATATATGTATGTATTAATGCATATCTGTTAGATTGAGGTAGTATGCTGTGTGAAATGTAGCAACCATTTGAAATGGGCAGCATCACTTAGTAAAGTGTTTCTCCCTTTCTTTAAACACACCGTTAATTATGAATAAATAAGAAAAATATATAAATTAAAATAAAAAAGAGATATTTCACAGGTATCAAGAAAAGAGATATTAAAACATAAAAAATGTTTATTACCTGGCATGAGATATTTCACTGAGATTTTGAGTATCTGGTAAATACTCCATTGAGTTCAACAAAACTGGACAAACTGTTACAAAGCCACCTAGTGAATCCATCGTAAATTGATAAGTGTCCATCCCTTGAAAAGCAAACATCTCTGTAAATAGTGACGAGCTTTCACAATAATTCTCTGTCCAAGATGTTCTAGATACTATAAATAAAAAGAAAATTATTAATTGTAAAGAAAAGTGAACAAGTCATCTTCACAATTAAAATTAAAAATCATACTTCCCATTGATGAATCTCCTAGTAATACACCAATGCTCTCTAGATATCTTTCATGGCGAAGAAATACTGCATTTATATTGTTATCACTATGACTCCTAATAGAATCTGTGAGAAATTGTTTGATAATTATATCATCACTTAAGATTTCTTGAAATATTACCTGCAATTATATAAAAGAACAAGAAATATATTTCAAATGTAATAATATAAGTATGTACACTTAAATGTTTGAAAAAGTTTTATACATATTACTGTTTATTTGTATGTAAAAATTTATTATGACTAAGGACTAAATACTTTCAATTAATTTGAAAACCTTTTTTTCATTAATTACAACATTACTTAAGGAAGTTTTTTAGAAGGATCAATACTATAACTATGATGGTTTGATGGGCGTAAGTAAAAAATGTAACTACTTCAACACAATCAACTTTACTAAATAGGCTTTTTTATAATCATGAAAAACTAATTAAACAATGAATGATTTATTAAAAATAATAACAATAATAATAAATAAATATTTAAATCAACATAAATTACTTGATTAATTTTATGACTTTTAGCATGGGATATGCACAGCTGCCCTAAATGATCACAAATTTTTTTTAATGAGCTGAAAGCAGCAGATCTTTTACTACTTTCTGTAATAAAAATAAAATAATATATTTTAATGTAATAAGTATTATAAACTTCAAAACATATATGTACTATGCAATCAATACATTTACCCTTATTCAAAGGAGCTTCGTTTGATATATCTTCATGTTTATTCTCTGATAGGAATAGTTTTGCCAATCTTATAGTTTCATTAATGTTCTAAAAATAAATAAATTCATATAAGAATTTTACCAATTTTTTTTTTAGGCTTTTTCTAAATAAAATGTATATAAAGAAAAACAACACAAGACTTGCCTATATGTATAGTCATGAATTTTAAGTAAACCAACATCAACACAGCCCCAAATATTTTGCTTTATTCTTTAGGAAAATTTTAGTGAAAAATATAACTGATAAAAATACGAAAATTCTGCAGGAAGAGAATTTTGTGTTGAAAGCTTTTAATGCAACTATACTTAATGTTAAGTAATAGGTTAATATATACCAATGAAATAATATATCTGTGGCACTTATGAATTGTCAATTAAGTGCAAAAATTGAATCTTAGAAAAAACGCCATTTTTTCTACTATACTTCACAAATTAGTGTTCATCTCCGTAACAGCCTCCTAACTAAGTCCATAATGCATAAATAAAGAAAAAATTATACAGCTTTCTGGTGATACACATTACCCAAAATTCACAAAACATTTAGCACTTAAACAAGTCATAAGTGCCACATATATATAAACACACATATGTTTATTTTATTGTAAGGTATAATTTATTTTATTTACTTAATTTTCTTTTTTATCATTTTTAAATATCATCTTCCATAAAAGATTATGTGACTGTAGTTTAATTTTTTTTAATTTTTATCTTCTTTTCTTTTCTTAGGAATACTGGGTATGTTATTCTGGGTTTATTTCCTTGTGTTTGTATATATATTTAGTTGTATAAATACCAGTTTGTATAAGTGTCTAAATATGTTTGTGTAACTATCTGCTTTTATACTTTTTTATAATTCTATGTATCATGTTTTATATATCATGGGGTTATCAGTGAAACACGCTAAGACAAAAAACATTGTTTTGAGTATATGGTGATCAAAGATTTTTTTCTTGCTTTGTCTACTTTGTTACTGACATTATTTTATCAAATAAGCTAAAAACGTCAATTGCCAGGGCTTTATCTTATTCATTAAAATAGAATCAGTACCAAAGTAGACAAACCAAAGAAATCTGTGATCAGCATTTACTCAAAACCATGTTTTGTGACTTACAAGGGGAGGGCACGCTCAGTCTCTCACAGATCTCGTTGGCAATTTTTTTGTAGGTTCCTGGTCAAAAAATATTAGACACGTATTTTGCCATACCAATGGGCCCTGGGAGCCAAGAAAAAAATTAAACTAATTTATTTTATATCTCCAGTTTAAAAAATGATATCGACATGATTCTTGCACCAAGATTTTTAGTTTTGATTGTGAATTTAAGGAAAAATACATCTGCTCGATAGATTTTGTTTTAGATTAATTAAATCATTTTTTTAGATTAAATTCTTAAAAAATTATTAGATTTTCAAGCAAACTACCTCTATAGATTTTTTCATACAAAAATTGACGTCAGATTCTAATTCAGCACCCTTAAAAACATTGAAACACGTTTATTCAATAAAAACAAAAAATATCATTTTTTCCACCCTCTTCAAGGAAAATGAAATATTTAAACCAATTATTGGTTTCATTCAGTGATTCGTGTGAATTAACCAAGGGAAATTGGTAGAAGCCTTGGCATTAGCCAATCATCGATTTCAAGGAGAGTAAATAGATAGACAGGTGCCGCAAGAGGACTCAACAGATGACACAAGAAACTTATGTTACTCATCAACATCTGGCTTAAAAGTCAGCTATAAATGAAGTTCTGCTTAATTGAAATCATTTTCATTTGTCAAATTTTACTAACCTCTCAGTAAGTCTACGGTCAAAAACACTGATTTCATTATAAATATAATTTTATACAATATATTTATCAATCATTATAAATTAATTTATAATCACTATTCATAGCATAAAAAATAAAATCAAGAATAATAGCAGGAAATAGGTGATATCGGTCTCTGATAATTTTTTTTTTCACAATAGAAATATATCCAGCAATCTCAAAATAAGAGTCTATCGAACAATCTTTCAACTGGTTGCTATGTACAGGAATGAGACAACCTTGACATTAAATAAGGAAAATGTATTAAACATATGTAAAAGGAAAATCCAACAAAAAATATATGGTCCAACTAAATACGGGCTGAATCTTTTGCGAATGAAGACGAATGAAGAACTGAAAACCCTATATGCAGCCCCAGATTTTGTAGTCAATATAAAAAGAGGTATAATAAGATCTCTAGGGCATTTGTAAAGAATGGAAGCTAGTAGGCTTCCTAAGATGATGTTGGAGGGACACCCTGGTGAATAGAGAAGGAGAGGAAGACCTCGACTTCATTGGCTCGAAGATGTGGAGGATGGAGAAGGGCAGCTGAAGATAGGTCTAAATGAAAGAGAATTGTAGAGTTGAATTGTGGCCAGGATTCTGCAAGGACCATAAGGTACCACATGATGATGATGATTAATAGTATTTCACTGTGTATTCTTTTTCTTTTTTAGAGACAATGAGCAACAAAATAAGGATTATTTTTCATTTCATTTCAGTGTATACCTGACACAAGGCTATCTTATGATAACAAACAAATTAATTAAATATTACTTGAAAAAAAAACTAATCATACATCTAATTGAAGTGATGAATTCCCTTCCGTAGAAATATCAATAATATCAGATTCACCAAGACATTCAAACGATTCTGATGAATTAACCTATAACAAGGAACCTTTTATAAGTTTAATATACATGATAATCATAATAAAATAATAAGAACATAATATACCTTAACAAATATTATTTTACTGGCAAATATAACGAGTATATGAGG
This sequence comes from Euschistus heros, assembly GCA_003667255.2. Lineage (NCBI taxonomy): Eukaryota > Metazoa > Arthropoda > Insecta > Hemiptera > Pentatomidae > Euschistus > Euschistus heros. The sequence continues at coordinate 2,574,297 of RCWM02000133.1, forward strand.
GTAGAAATTGTGAACGGGTGGCAAATATTTAATTGTCAAATCATTATTTAACAGGTATGCTTCATCTCTCACATTTTCAAGGCAGAAATTACATCCTTCGACAGTGATTTTGATTTGAAAATTATGTGTTCTATAAAATTAATTTTATCATTCTCATAAAAAAATAGTTATTAATCGTAAAATCAAACAATATTGAGTTTATCTTCTTACATGACGTTTAAATCTTTTTTTTTTAAAAATGCATTTTTTTTCTGCTCAACCTCATTTAATACTATTTGAATAGGAATATGTTTTGCCACAGATTGTTTTATAAAATTGATAATTGTTTCCAACCTAGATGAAGGGAAATATATCGTTTGAATACGTGTATTCTCTTTTGCCTGAAAAAAAGAAATATAATTTTAAAGGAGAATATGGTATATAATCGTTAAATGAATAGATCATACAATAACACAAACATAATATAAAAAAAGAAAGAAAAAAAAAAAAAAAAAAAAAAAAAGAAAGAAATAAATACATTAGATCATTAAAAAAAAAAAAAAAAAAAAAAAAAAAAGTAATGATTTCTTATTTCAGGGCCCAGGTTCGTTCTAGGGTGCTGCCTAAAATTAAGTTTTTGTAATTTTAGCTGGGAACAGACTGTTGTTGGAAGGACTCTGCCTCTATGAAGTGCTTATCTAATCCTTTAATAGTTTGGGGGAAACATCCAATGGTTGATGATTGATTTTTTCGGCTAAAATTTTAATTCTTTATCAGCTGTACATGTCCCCATATTTAACCAGGGCATGAGAAACTTATTCCATTACTAAACCATTTATTAATAAAATAACAGTATTTCAAAATATTACAATTTGAAATTTACGAAATTAAATAAGCTTTATATACACCCATTGCGCTCATTATGTCTTGAATTTGATGGGGTATAAGTTTAATGTTATTTCGAATAAATCCTTGAGGGATATGCTCCGTATAATGCAAAACTGTAATAAATCATTTTAAATTTAAATTTCCATAACTTTATATAAATAATTTTATTTAAGATGCTACTTGCTTTTATTTAATCATTTTAATAATCCCATTGCACTTTATATGTGCTGGTTTAAATATATGGAGTCATTTAAACCTAAAAAAGAATGAAATTTTTATACGAGAAAATGAAAAAAAAAAAAAAAAAAAAAAAAAAAAACAAAAAAAAAAAACAACTATAAATATGTATAAATATGTCGTCTAATACTAATTGTAGCTTTATAATTATATTTTACCAAATTTATGTTAGATATCAAACATCTAGAATGTAAAAAGTAACAACAAAAATCTTCATTGCAAGTAACTTTTACTCTTTGGAACTTAATATTTAAGGTAAACATCCCTTACTTGTTGAGATAAATAAATTGATATACCTAATTATACAAAAATAACAATTTAAACAAGAAAAATCCAGAAGGGTTTTAAATATATAGATCCTATTTTGTCTCAAATATTATACTTAACTGATACAAACTTTTTGAGTTGTGTATTTTCTATTTTGGATTTTTATTGAATAAATCTCCACTTTATATTGATTGACAAATTAGATCAGTTTACTAATAAAAAGGAAATGAATATTATTGTTTGATTACAATAAATAACTGAATGGTTATCATTACTTTTTTAAGAGGATTTTGTAAACATGATAATGGCATCAGTCAGCCAGGTTGGCCAACATTACAGACAGCTAACTTGTATCCAAGTTAGCAACTGATAATTTAAAAGCTATATAAAAAGTAATAGAATACTAACCAAAATAGCAGCCAACCTGTTCCAAGTTTTAGTATATTGGATATTTATTAACTTTAAAAAGTATCTTGTTATTTTACTATCAGTTATTTATCTACCACAAATTGTGGTCCACAATAGAATCAAATGATAGTTTGAAAAATTGCAATTAAAATTACAAATTGATCAATATTAGTTAGTTACTTTTTGTTCAATCAATAGATTTGAAAAAAAAAATTTAAGTTATTTATAATATTGGAGATAAATATATTTTAAAAAAATACTAACCAGAATTGGCGAGCCTTGATCAAGGGCATCATGGTATTTTATGGGGAAGACACAAGATACTGATGATGACAACTGACCTATAAAAACAAATGATTGGTAACATAAATTATATTAATTAAAAATATATTTGCACACAACTTTTCGCAATATTTGATTATTAGTGGTATACTCAATAGAAAATTATTTTGTATTATATTGATAGTTTTAGAATAATTATTGTAGCACTATCTTCACTGTGTTAATTATGATAATTGGAAAAAAAAAGAATAATACAGTAACAATATGCTATGATTTGACAGTGAAATATTGCGATGATAGAAACAAAATAACTAATACAAAGTGGAGAGTCCCAGAAACAGTTTTTTAAAGTAGAAAATTATTGATATTTTATAATTAAATAAATTCTTCAATAATATTGTTTTATTAATATTATAATGTATACAGACTTATAAAATATGCATGTTAATATATTACCAACTCTTACAGCAACATATATTGCTGTACTTAAATTTTTCAGAGCTTGCATTCTGACTCTAACAAAAAAACTAGACAGGCCAAACAGTGTATATCAAGGAATACAATAGTGAGATAAGATAATATTAAATACCGAATGCTAATTATACAATTATAAATTTTCTCCATTATTAACTATTATAGTTCTAATGAATTAATTTTTAAAAAATTATGTAGTGATATTTTAAGTAAAACAAATGAGATTATCAATGTTAGGTTATAAAATGAAGTAGAACTTGATCAAAACAAGTTACTATACCCCTTCTAAATTATAGCACTTCAGATTTAATCAAAAAGAATAAATACCGTTCACTAAAAGAATTGACGAAACATTGTCATCATAAAATTATACACAAATCTGATTATTCTATTAATAAACTGGCTAGGCATTGGCTCAAATACCTTGCCAACAATTGTATTAATCTACAATTAATTTATTTTTAAAACACCAAGATTGTTTACTGAATAAAGAATTGTAAATCTGGATAATTTAAGAAACAATTTCAACAGTTTTCTTCAAGAAACCATGTATTTGCTTTCAGATTGATAAAATTTAAAAAGTATATAAAATTAATGAATCAGGAAAAAAATAATTATTAATAATAAAATAAACTCATAACTAATAGCTGATTTTTAATTTATACAATGAAGAAACTGAATATGAACATATTAAATTAATGAAAAGTAGATTAATCGTTACATACTGTATAATTTATATATATATATATATATAATTTATATAATTTTTAATATAATTTTAGAAATAATTTTGCCCAATAAATCTTTTTACTATAAATTTCCACATAAATTTTTTAAATTTTATAAATGTGTCTTAGCAAATTTATAACTAAGTAAACCTCTGAGGCATCTGAAAAGAAGATGGTCTCGAAATAAATTTGGATCTTTGATATTGAGGCAAAGATTTTTCAAATATTGGACTTATAATTGTTACATTTTAGGTATCAAAGAACAATTAAATGATTGTAACAATTTGGTAGTCTTCTAAATATGAAGGTCAAAATGTGTTGAAATTATTAAAGCATGTGTAATTAAAGCAGACTTATTTAGTAGTGTATTTTTCATTGTGGGTGTGTGATATGAACAATAAAGATTTATTTTTGTGCAAAAGTTTTCAGTTTACAGGTAATAAAGACTGTCATTTTTTAAAAAAATAAAGTAGCTATAATCGAAAGCAGATATTTTATAGGAATATTTTTTTCCTAGTGAAACAAAATTTATTTTTACTAAGCACTGCTAAACAAGTATCCTTTGTTTGAAATAATGCCCTTATTATAATGAAGAAAAAAAAGGGGCATTTAAAATTGATTTTTAATCAAATTTTTAAATTAAAAAAAAAAATATTTTTTTTTTATATAAAATGATTTTGAGGGTAAAGAAAAAACATTAATCGTGAAAGTCTAAGTAAATGTTTTCAATAATCATAAAATGATTTATGGAAACGCTTAGAAAATAAATATCACTCGTCCAGAATGAAAGAGGCATGACATAAGAATTGGTTGGTATTTTTTTTATACAGTACCTTTTCATCGATGCAGACATCCCTCAATATTCGTCTAAAATAATGGTGCATCTCGTTATCTATCAACATCTATAGTGACAGCAAAAATCTAGTTGGCTTCTAAATTCGATAGTAAAATGCCTCTGTTTGGTATAATACTTTTTTCATGACCAACAAGTCAAAAACTTGGGGAGAAACTACACAAATGTTTAAAAAAAAAAAAAAAACTTACGTTGTGTCTATTCTATTTTAGATGTGTGATATGAGGTATTTATTGAAAATCTTAAGTAACTTTTATTATTATGTTGTTTTTTTTCATTTACATATATATAAATTTGCATATATGTATGCTTGTAATATCATATACACTTAATTATATTAAGAGTACAAAATTATAAAAAACAACCATAATGTTTTTAACTTGTAAATTAGTCGTATGAATAGATTAGTATGCTATTTCATTTGAACTAGGCACTAAAAAAGTAGTTTTGTTATTACAGAATTTATTTTATCTTAATAATAAAATTATTATGATAGGTAAAATTTAAAGTTTTATTTTTTTTTAAAGGTACTATTTTTAAAAAACTCATTATATGAGTAATTAAAAATCATCTTAATAAAACTTTAAGTTTTCAATAAGAAACATAATGGATATAATATAATAAGAAATATAATGGACTCGTTAATTTTTCCTCTTAAAATTACATTCTACCACATAAACTCGTTCTGTTTCGTGTCCTTGAAACTGAAATCATTATGCAATTCACTTACAATAAGAAATCAACAATTAAAATCGTTATCTTAGAAAATTCTTAGACTATGTTACGTAAAAGGCAAAATAGTTGATGTGTCATTCAAACCACTGTAAATTAGGCTTTACATGAACTGTTAAAACAGTGATGCCACCTATGGACTAAAAATCCAATAACCTAATGGACGATTTTAAACTATACCTAAACTTTTCAGTATACTATTATTACGTAGGATCATCTGATTCAAGCGGTGTTACACAATTACAATACCAGATTGAAATTGGCAACATTAATTATTTTTTTCCCCACAGCAGACAGACACAAGATAAAATGGAGGGAGACTGGTGCAGTCCTAGGAACATATAAAAAGGCTTTTCCTGAGACGGAAAAACAAAATAGGTTATATTAAATATATTACTTTTTATAAGTCAACTACAACTAAATAAAAACATTTCCCAAAGACACTTTTCTTTCTAGAGAAAACATTTCCATTTTATTATATTTTGGTTTATTTATAGCCCCTCTAGGACTGCCACTGAATGGAACCTCTACATAGTATTTTTAACGAAAAGGCCGCCGTATATGTTCTTGTAATTTAATATTTGACTGTTTAACTTTGTACTTTAAAATTAAAATTTTTGATAGATCTGAGCAACGCAAAGTCGATCTAATAATAATATACACTATCTTCTTAATGATTACTTAACTTTATTCAATAGTATAACATATTTTATGTAATTAGCTCAGGAGCTAACACAACCCCAGAATAACTGATCATATCCCATTTATACCAATAAAAATAAGGTAATTTTGTTTTATCAAAAGTAATTAAAAATAAAGACGAATTCCAAGAATGTACACTTTAATTAAAATACACAGTTATAAAATCAACGATTTTTTTTAAAAGTCTTAGATGCTTCACTGATTATGCAAATTTAAAATAACTTTTATAGATCATGTCACTCATATGAAATAAAGGAAGAATGTTTTTTTTATTTTATTTTTTTGATCCTCGATAAAAATTAAGATGTTTTTTCTGCGGATAGTCTGGTCTTTTTTCTCGAATAGCCGTTATTTTAGAAATAAACAGTTTTGTTTTGTTAAAGAATGTTATGGGACGGAAGTCTGAATTTCATCGGCTTTAGCTCCAAACAAATATTTAAAAAAGTATTTGTAATTCTACAATTTTGTTTATGAAAAATGTCGATCTTCTTTAGAAGCTAAAATTTCAAACAGATTTTTAGAAAACGGTAATGTCAACTTACCGTTCGTAACCGTTCCAACTTAAGATTAGGTTCCATGTAGCGACTCCGTAACGCTTAGTTTTGATAACAGCTGTTTAAATCGATAGTCGGCTAATATATGTGCTCCAATAATATTTACAAATAAAAATGGTGTCTCGACCAACTTACCTTTGTTTTTAATCCATCACAATTAATAACATTCCAGAATTATTTTCTGATACTAGGTCAATCTAATTACACTTTCTTCAATTTTCACCCTTTTAACACGATTTATTAAAATTCAAACTTTTCTTTTAATTTGCTGAATACTTGTTATTTGTTGTTACTATTTCATGTTGTTTAGATAATATCACATCTTGATGGAAAATTTATACATTAAGCTTGTAATATTCAAGGTAATAGTTTATATAACCTTTTAGGCTGTTGATTAGAGTTCGTTAACAGTTGAAGAGTTATATGGTAGTGGTTGTTGACAGGTGTCAGTTAATATTTATTGCTTATTCAAATATGTCTGTGGGCAAAATTGTTCAATTTGAAAAACTAGGTATGTTTGGAACCAATTTATAAGTTTGCTGCCAGTTTTAGGAGTACCTACCTTTTTTTCAATTGTTCTTTCTAAGGATTAGTTACTATTGTTTCATATTAGTGATCAGATTTGTTTATTATTTTAATAGTCTATTTTCTCTAATTCCAGTTCTAATTTTGTCACTTCGATAGATTGAAAAATGTCCATGTTAATAAATAATAATCAGCTCAAAATTAACAAACTAAAATTTTTACTATGATGATTGTATTGTTGACTGTGAGTTGTAATTAAGGTGATGAAATGGTCAGGGGTGCAGTTAGGATAAATAAACATGTCAAGTTGTTAAATGAAGAAATGTCGTCACACCAAAATATAAAGTTTTTCATTTAAAAGCTTGATTATTTATCCTGACTGCACCCCTGACCATTTCATCACCTTAAAATTTTTACTCATACATTTTGCTAAATATTATCACTGTAGGTCTTATGTCCTAAATTCTGTTTATGGAATAACATGCAATCTTATGTTAAGTTTAGTTCAGTGAACCATTTGTCTTGATTCTATCGATGAAGTGGCATGAAGAGTAATTGATATCTAGTGTTTTAATTTAGTGATGAATCTGTATATGATAATTATGGGTCTGAGTTAGAGTCCTGCTGATTTAGACAATTATTTATTCTGTTATACTATATAGAGATTGAACTCGGGGTTACACTCGTCTCTATAGAGCTCTCTTAGAATTCTTTAACACTCAGTTGTTCGTCTATTTCTACTTCTGTATCATTTCAAATTGTCAATTTTGTGTTGACTTTATTTTTTCTTTATTTTAATTTATATCCCTACATTATTAGAGGCAACGTCTCCAAAAATAACAATGGACCCCTGCAATTTTTTCTGTTGGCCCGTCAAATTTTTTTGTGATATTAGAATTCATTACTAATTGATGTATTATAACAATGTATTGTGTATTCTGTATGTATTATAACAATGAACCATTGTGATAATTGTTATTTATCCTGATTTAATTTGTTATTGAAATTTGACAACCCAAAAAAAATAATTGATCAACATCTTACATTTTTCCTAAGCTTGTAGGTTTCTATTTTCTGTTATATCTTCACATTACTTTAGAGCTAAAATTTGTTTTGTTTTTTATTATAATATTATAAATGTTTGTAATTATTTCTATAAACCACTGATTGTTTCATTTTAAGCATTTGTTTTACTATTCTTCAGCGAAAAATATTCAGTCCCTCATTGAGGAAAGTATTGCCATGAGGGAGATTGCTTATTGCCCGTATAGCAAGTTCAAAGTTGGCGCTGCGGTACTTACAAAAAAGGGTAATTTATTTTTCAGTTAATTTAAACTATTTCTGGTCTAAAATTATTTTGATGTTTTAAAGCAGTATGTAATTTGTAAGTAGATTATTTTACTAAATCATAGATGAACAATGGGTGATGTGAATAAAATAAAGTAATTGTACACTGTTTTATCTCCCAGATTGTTTTGAAAAAAGGCTTAAATTAATGATTATTTTTGAATTGGGGTGTTAATGAATATCTTAAAATATAGAAACAAACGCATTTAAAAAAAGAAAAAAGACATGGAAGAAAAGAAAAAAAAAAAGCATGCAATATTTGCCCCATTAGTTGATTCAACTACCTCAGCTTGTAAAGACTTGAAAGATTATGGAAGGAAACATCATGACAGTGATTAAAGTTATAGGATTATAATTGAAACCTCCAGGTTCACTCCATCAACTGTCCTGGCAGATCATGGATTTGAGATTATTTTCAATGTTTGTATTTCATTTATTTTTACCCTTACGTTCTCAGTTATATTTTTATTAGTAGATTACATGTTATACTTCAGTGGAAACAAGCCAAAATCGATGAATTATCCATAAAGCCTGTTTGATGAATAATTATTTGAAAGGCACATCGGGATTTACAGGTAAGAAATATCAGGGAATCAGCTATCTTTGGAAATGAAAATGTTCCATGCTGAATCAATATGTTAATATCGCAACGCTTGATGCAGGTAGACTGTTAATGGTTTTGGTTTTTTTACCGAGTGGAATGACAAAAACCAGTACACCTTGGAACTACATAAGTTGGATTGCAGTATGCTGAAATCCTTGAGTGGTATAATAGAAAAAGTAAGGCAAGGAAAAATGTTATCAATCCTAAAATAATCAGGGATTATATCAACTCTTTATCACCCAAACATTTCTTTCTCCCAAGGTTGAAATAGCAGCAGATAAATTCTGCTACACTATCAAGTCAAAAGCAATAATAAAAATAAAATCCTATTAACCTATCTTTTTTTTCCCGATTCAATGATTTTATTATCGTTTAGAATTATTCATTTGTTAGCACTTCTTTCTATCATTGTAGTTCATTTGTGAGTTACTGTAGGTGACCAATTTACTTTTCACAGCACATCAACTTGAGTAAAAAGATTTCTTTAATTGTTTCTCTCTTTGGGAATTTAATTTAATATTTTCAATTAAATGTAATTCTGATTTAGTAAATACTCAATTACTTAATATGAAAAAAGAAATTTTTTCTCACCTTTTTAATCCACCCCTGAGTTCTTTACTAGATCACGCAATTATGTTATAAGTCGAGCACTTGTTTAATCATCTCAAAATGAGAGAATCCTTAATCTCGGTGTCAATGCTTCATAGAATTTACCTTCATTTGATTCACATCACTCAATGTTGAGGACCATTTCCTTATTAAAACTAATGTTATAATGCATAATTTAAGTGAAAAACTCCAAAAGGCATGGGATAATTAAGACAAGTTATTCGACTATAAATTAAAAAAAAAAATGTATTATTCTTTCATAAAGGAGCATGTAATTTATTAATATATTCACTTTATCAGCTTATATCACTTTTTTTTTTTTTTTTACTGGCCTGGGTGGGAAGGTCAAGATTTATTTCGTGGGTCCACCACAAAATAAATTTTAACCCACCCAGGTGGGATTTGAACCCAAGACCTTCTGGTTACGAGCACGTTGAGACCCTCGGCCATTGAGTCCCCAAATATTTTTTTTATTATTTATTCATCATACTGAAACATATCATTATGATGAACAAATAATAAAAGAAATTTTGAGGAATGAATGCTGATAACGTATTCATTAAAAAATGTATTAATTTAAATACTATTAATTGCTCTGTTCTGATGAATTCATCAAATTAAAAATATATTTTTGAGGACTCAACTCTCTGGTGGATTATTGTGCCAAATGTATAGGTAAATATTCTTTTTGGTAATTGATAACTAACTCATTATCATTATTTTTTTTAACAAGGGTATTGTTTTATTTTATTTAACATACTGTAGAATTAATATGATTTTATAATTAAATGGTTTTTGTCCTTTGACAATACTAAGTTTACAAAGACTGTACTAAATCAATAATTTATACAGTGGTGTTCAAAAGTTTCCGGCCACATTTTTTTTTTTTTTTTTTTTTTTTTTTTTTTTTTTTTTTTTTTTTTTTTTTTTTTTTTTTTTTTTAATATTTGGCCTCTATTAACGCCTTTCAAAGTGAGAATACATGGGCTAATCCTAGTAACAAATACTCCTCTAACAATATTCTTTCGCTGAGCTGTAAGCAATCTGGTCTACAGTTGGGGCTTTTCATAATCATATTAGATAATGCAGTTAAACATTAATTGTGACTATTTGCAGAGGATTAAATGTGATCTAATCTAATTCAGTTTATGCTTGGCACTGGCTATCTTTTTGTATCCTCACGCCAATCTTCAGCCTCCAGAAAGAATTCTCTCTCTGCTAGGAAGGTTTATCCTCCGGAGACATTTATCATAGTAAGTTAGCATTAAATGACTTTATAGGTAAAATTCGTGGTTGTCATGGCGTAGAGAATCGATTAAGAAAAGGAAGGCCTAATAAAATCTCAAAAAATACGGATAGAACCCTTAGTAGACATTCGAAAATTAATGCTGAAAGATGTGCTTCTGACATCTCCGATGAATTATGACGCCTAACCATCTCTAATGTCAGCCGAGTAACTATCATTTGGCACTTCTATGTGATTATACAGCCGAGCCGCTGTGAAGAAACCATTCATCAGCAAGGAAAATCAGAGGCCGCCTTTAATTTGCCGTGGGGATTTTCATTGGACGTCTGATAGATAAGTGGAAAAATTAGGCCTTTTTGGGCAAAACAAAATTTGTCAGGGAAGCAGTCAGGTTTAATTAACACATCCAAGTTTATAAATTAAAAAAATAAAATAAAAATAAAAAACCTGTGCCACTTACAACCCATGAAGGGTCTCGGGTTCAGTACTTAGGTAGGGTGTACTGTTTCTGAGCCAACGGTTGTGAAAGGAGGTGATTTGGCCAGAATTCACGCTCAACCGCCAGGATTTTCCCCCAATTAAGGGTACCCACTTTTTTAGGAGGCTGGGTGTGCCCCAGGAGGGTCTCCCGATCTCGAATTCGATCCACGGCTGAAATAACAGAAAATTAATTATCTGCCTTCAGTCGGGCCCGGGAGCATGGTAGTCAAGTGCCTTACCCACTGAGCTACCGCGCCTCCAAGTTTATAAATAAAATACTATATTTGGAGAGCCGATTTTTCGACCTGTCTTGCAGGTCTTCTTCAGGGCTAAAATAACAAAAATGGACGTGACCAAGATAATACAAAATGTAAAAGAAATAAAAAATACAAAACTTTGCTACATCCATTTTTGTTATTTTAGCCCTGAAGAAGACCGTAAGGCAGGTCGAAACTTCGGCACTCCAAATATAGTGTTTTTATTATAATAAACTTGGATGTGTTAATTAAACCTGACTGCATCCCTAACCATTTCTCTACTACTATATCATACAGTCAACCATAGCATTTTCAAAACGAAATTTAGCTAGTGATGGGAGACAGTATGTAAGACGACATAGAGGTATAAGGAATAACGTTCAATAGCAAATACCAACCGTTATGTTAGTGGTAGGAATGTTTCAGCTTATGGTGCTGGAGCCTTCGTGATTATAAATGAACGTATAGCCGGTAATATGTACATGGATATACTGTGAAACAATTTACTGCAATATAAGCTTAAGCTTTGGCTAAAAAGATTGAGAGCAATTTGGTTCTCTTTCATTTTGAGTTCGAAATCTTCCAACTCATTCACGTTGCAGAACTTTCAGCTTGGCCTCCTTTCGACTCTCCTTGTACTTCTGATGGGCTGTCGATGTCCTCTGGCAACGAGGGTGTGTAGAAGGCGTTCAGGAAACGAGGATGGGACTGGACTAGTGATGGGTCTTTCTGGGTGGAACGGAAATTGGAACTGGTTCCAGCTTTGTACCGGTTTGGAACGAAACGAATCGCTCAAGTTTTTCGTTCCACCTGGAACGAAAACCAACGCCAAAAGATCTATGGTTTCCAAGGTCGTTCCGAATGCTTTGTTGCGATGTTCCTGTCGCTCTTGATTCCTTCTCCCCTCTCCATCGCCCCACCACCCCGCGCATGGGCATCTTCAAAATAAACCGCTTTCTTAAAAATTTTCTATTCTACCGGCAGAGCTCGGCTTCTTCTTTCAGTTTCAGATAAATAGACCACACAAGGTTTTACTGCATTTGTAATAAAATGATTTTTTCGTCATCTGTTCAAAAGCTAATGAAAATAAATTTTTTGATTGAATAAAACTATTTTAAAAGTATACATTGTCTAAATATGTATAATTAGTTATTTCAACCTACTTAATATTTTATTACCTATACAAATTTTAATTATAAAATAGAAGGAGGAGGTTAACAGCTTAAAGTCACAACAAGGGACGGAACGAAGATGCGTGGTATATAGGTAGTAGGTTAGTCAAACTGAAGTGGAACAAACCGTAAAATCTCATTCCATATTTAACTCGGAACGGCCCTTCAGTAGTATGTAATAGGTTAATCAAACTGACATGGGACGAAAAGTGGAACAGAACGAAAACTTGAACTGGTTCCAGTAGTGAAACGAAACGTAAAATTTCATTCCGCTTTTAAGTCGGAACGGCCCTTCCCTAGACTGGAGCAGAAATAGTGAGATGGTACAGTTAAAGACACTGTGTTTAGGCTCTATTATTGGCAACCCATTTTGATTGGGGAGGACTAGTTTGTAATGATGATGATTATATATGTATTGTTTATCTGACTGTTATTATTAAAAATAATCGTTTTTATTTATTTTTTAGGAACTGTATTTACCGGCTGTAACGTCGAAAACGCTGCCTACGGAGTTAGTATCTGTGCCGAGAGAACGGCCTTCGTTAAAGCTGTAAGCAGCAACGAAAAGGAATTCTCTGTTGTGGCGGTGAGCGGAGAGTTGGAAGGCGAAGTTACCTTGTCTCCTTGCGGGGAGTGCAGGCAGTTCATGTCTGAATTCGCCAAAAATGGAGATATAGACATCTATTTGACCACTCCGAATAAAAGGAAAATTTTGCAAACATCGATATACGAATTACTACCATTGGGTTTTAGATTTTAAATAAAATATATTTATAAATAATGAAATTGTTTTTGTTTTTTTTAATCGTGTGACCTTTTATTTTGAGTATAACATAATCTCACTAATCCGACCTTTAAGGGACCAAGGAGTAGGGCGGAATGGACAAAAGGTCGGATAAACAGGAAATGATAATTAAATACATGTTTTTCATTGTTAAAAGTGTACTATAATTAAATTAAAAGATATGTATTAAGATTTTAAAAACAGGAAGGAAATAGAAATTTACTTTATATACCCTAACAGACTATATGTTTTCATAGATATGTTTTAGCCAGCTATTTATGTATAGAAGCATTGGTCCTAGTGACACTTTGTTGTGTTTGGTTTGTAGTAACTAGCTCACCTTAAAAACCTTTCATAATAGAGTTTGCTCTAAATGTCGTTTATAGAGCGAAACCTCTAACAAATCACAATTTCCGTCACTTTTTGAGAGAATTCCAAAACTTTGAAAGTTTGTATTAGTCAACATTTAAGCTTGCGGCCCAAATTGTAGTACATTTATTTTAGTTTAATTTTGAATTTAAAAACTATCCCTTTGGTAATAACCGTGCAGCAGTTATTTTGGAGGAACATAGAAATGGTCGAAAGTGTTGACGCTAGTAATTAGCGAGCGGCGGCGCTTCAAGATCCAAAGCTCGGATTTTAACACTCAAACACAACATACAAAATTAATCGGAAATGCCCGACCTTTTGCACACCAAAATGTACATTTTTAAGGGACTATTAAGGAGTCCTCGAAGATATTGCCCTCTCCCTCTGCACTACTCAGGAGGGTCGGATTACCCGAAGAGCCGCACTAGCGGGAGGCGGGTTAGTGAGGTTCTACTGTATTGAAATTTCAGAAGACTGTTTGTGGCCGAGCGAGTTGTAGTGTGTAGTGTGCTGAAACCTATTAAAGAGTGAACCTCTACCTCCCCCTTCAGGTTAGAATAGGTTGGTAACCTGTTACATAATAACTGAGTATAGAGCAGACATAGAGATGTGCCAAGGTTCCCCCACTCCCTGGTCATCTCTGCACCTCATGATCTAGTTCACAAACCACATATTTTCTGAAGTTTCGTGGTATTGATAAGTGCTGTTGTTTATTATTCTTTTATATATTAATACGCCTTATCACTTTGTTATCAGACTTATGGTAGACATGAAAAAAAAATAAACCCTCATTAAAAACTTATAACACTTGTGTTTTTATTTATGCAGTGGAACCTCGATATAGTAGCGAATTCCTTGATAAATCGAAGTTTTTCTATTCCCTTTGAATCTGCCTATCATTCCTATGTCATTTTTACCTCTAAATATCGATTGGATTGGATTGGAAGGTCTTGATATATCGAATTTAGAAGATTCCTTAGCTTACACCGCACCTCTACAAAACGAAGTTTTTATCGTAAAACGTTTATATATCGAAGTCGATTTGTTAAATAAGTAGAGTTTAGACTGATCAAAGATTCATCGAAGGATTAACTGTAACTCCCTTCCTGACATTTGTTTCCGGTTTGTTTTAGTTTCTGATAAAACACTTGTGTGATACGTTTTGTTTTCTGTTGTTCCACAATATTTTTTTTTAATTCTCGAAAATGGTAAAGGGTAAAACCCTTTCATATGAAGAAAAATTGAAAATTATTCAATCCGTAAATGCCGGGGTTGACTGAAAGTACGTTATTGCAATTAAGTTAGGAATACCAGCGAACACCTTATCCACAAATTTTTTACATATTTTCTGCAAATCTAGAATAGAACGATTGTTTTCTTCTCGTCGCGTCATAATTACGCTATGTCACTGTTTCATCTGTCACATACGCCTTCATATTTTCTAAAAAATAATACATTTTTGTAGCTTTTTGCAAGTTTTCTACCGTTGCTCCATTTAAGTTGAGTGTAATGAGATAAAGCCAAATATAAAGTTTATCACTTGTAAAACTTTGTTTTGTTCAATTTTTTCGGCCCGCCAAGATGTTTTTCTATTTCATCCGGCCCTCCCCCTAAAAAGTTTGCCCATCTCTGGGCTAAAGTATGAACATCAAGCTTTTCCATTATCAAAGAGGTTAAAAGGGCCCAAGTTCCAAGAAATAGGCGACTGTGTTGTGAAATGGTTAAAGTTCAGTCAGAAATAACCTCACTAAATCAAACGTCGATCTATCGAAATCCTAGATAGTTGGACGTTTTCTCGTTCCCCTTAAGGTTCGATATATCGATGTTTCACTGTACTAGGTCCTCTTATAAATAACCCATTGTGATTTTAGCTATTAGCATGAAAATCATAATTGATTCCTAATGATCATTTCTGAATATGAAATAAACTTTGAACCATCATCACAATATGTATTACACTATTATATCTTCTTTTTTTTTTAATCTATGTTTTGTTAATCTAATATATATTTCTGCCAAAATTTCATCTTACTGCTTTGTATTTTAAGTATTTTGATTTTAGTACGGAGTCTAGTTTTATTTATCATAATTTTGTTTAAAAGTTGTATAAGGAGTAATTATGAAATTCCTTCATTAATTTTTAGTTTTTGAGTTATGTAGCTTTTCATTAGAATTCAAGCTTCCATAAAAGCTACACTATGTTGGACTATGTTATTTTAATTAACGATAATTTTGAACTGACCATAACCGGTTTATAAAAATACGAGATATGAGCTACGATTACCCCCATCCGTTTTAATTTTCTGTGGTGTTACAAACGTTCTTTTTGCTAAAAAATAAATAAATAGAGTTTTCTTCATTTGATTATATCATTTTAAAACTTATATACTACATCCCTTCCTAATAGAACTCATGTTTCACCGTACGTCTCTTAAGTGTCCATTACTAGTTAATATAGTTATTTATTAGTTAGCAAAACTAGAGTTATAGCCGCCAATGAGCATTGGGAGCCAAGAAAAAAATAAAATTTGAAAATCACGTTTTGTTTTTTTTTCTCAGCTCTCAGTAAAGATAGAGAAATAATTTTTTAATTTGAAATTGTAAATTTGTATGCAATCCCTTTACCACAACCAAAACCCGTTGTCCGGAAATTAATGTAAGATTTCATGTTTAAACCAAACCTGATATTATTATTAAAGAGGACATTTATCAGGTTTTGGTTGTGGTGGTCTATCTCGACTGAGAGCTAAAGAACAAAAAAAAAAACAATGTGATTTTCATTTTTATTTTTTTTCTTGGCTCCCAATGCTCATTGGCGGCTATAACTCTAGTTTTGCACTATTATAGATCCCAACTACCCACACACAAATCGGCATTCAAATCTATGAGTTACAAGTCAAAATGTCTCCTTGCAAGATGTAAACAAAATATCACACTGTATCAGATCTGGGTAATGGGATCTTATTTAATAGAACTTTTGGGCCGAAACTACGACGTTGAATAAAAGTAATGTATCAGGTTTTGTTTGTGGTAAAGAGAAAAATAATCTCTTTAATAATAATATCGGGTTTTGGTTAAAACCTGTAATCCTGCATTAATTTCCAGACAACCCAATAGTTTATGAAATTTAGTAATCCTTCAGTAACGTACTTTTGTTTTTTTTTCTTAAAAAAAACTACTAATTAATTTATTAGGAAAAATAAATCAATAATTCTGATCGATCAAAACATGTCTCATATTCGATTGGATGTGTGGGAAAATAATAGACTTCAAGGAATAGAAAAAAATGGTGCATAAATTTATAGAACTTCTGCTAAAAGGATAGGAACAAAGTACAGACGATTTATCAGGGAGATACAAAAATCTGATTAGCCAAACTATTGACTGGGAAGTTTGAGTCATTTTATATTAAGCTAAAACTTTTCCACAATAATTATAACCTTCAAACTAACATTATTTAAAAAAATTTCTGATAACTGGTGCGACAAACAAAATGTCGACCTTGCGTTATCTGTCCTAGCAGATTTCTATTAGGAAGTAAACACTGCTATAATTATAACGTCGTCAGCTTTCACAGAAATTTTTGCTGTTAGGTCAGTCTGGGCGCTACTTTACTGTAGAACAATCACGTGAGTATACAAAATAATTTTAATTATAATTTCATTTATAATATTGATTATTATAAACCTATTAACTATTGTTAGTAAACAGCTGGCAATTAGTTCAATATCGATAGTAGAAACTCGATTCGATCTTTTTTAGGTAATGTATCGATATTAATAAGTGTATTTAAAAATCCGTCCAATTCATTTCCAAAATTCCATTAAAAATACAGGAATAACTTTTGATCAACATCTTACTTGGAATAAGCATATCTCTCGAATCACGAGGAAATCTATTTTTATTCTTAAGCAACTTTCATTTCTCAATTATTTTGTAAATCATAATTTAGTTATTAATCAATTTTTATTGTTTGTTTATTTCGTTTAATTTCACTTTATGTTGCTATGGCTAATCGGACGATGCTACGGTGGGAGTCCTAAATTTTGCCTGTCCAGGTATAATTATAGGATAGGGATCTTTAACGAGTACCTGACATCGCACTGGCTCGGGACCTCCATTTTACGTCCCTTCCAAAGGACGGTATAGCTAAGGATTTTTTACTCCCTTTAAAAAATCCTAAGGTCATCTGCCGGGCTGCGAACCCGCGATCTTGGGTATAGTAGGTTGCTAAGCTAACCACTACACCACGGGTGACCCCTGTCACATTTTTGATATTTTATTCTCAGGACCCCCTGACCCCTTTGACCCCTCAATTTTTATTTTCATCTACTATTATTATTTATTACATTTAATTATCACAGCCTGACAATTGCCCTATGTACTGTAATCATATGTTATTCTTAGGGGACAAGTAGTCCCAGAATAAAGTTCATTTTCTTCTTCTATTTATTACGAGGCGGACCCACGAACTGAACCCTGACTAGAGTGGTTGATAACTTGAAGGATAACACGTCCTTCCTGCCCTAGTTGGAGTACATAAGGACGTTAATCCCCAAATATTAATAATAATGAAAAAAAGTGTATTTAGAGAAAAAAAAAAAAAATCGCAAACAATGTCTCCCAGACTGGGAAAAACAATAGATCATGGATATGCTTATCTAATCTATTGCTTTCATATCTAATGAGGAAATAGTCGCCAAATTTTCGATCCGAGCAACACCAACAGAGCTAGAGCGTTTCAAAAATGCCCAAATAGTTAAAAATGCAGGCAAAACGTGTATTTTTTCATTCAAACTAATATAGCTCCTAAACAGTGGGTACTAGCGACAAATGTGTATAACAAAAAATATTCTCCATTTAATTTCTGATGAAACAGTCGTCAAATTTTCGATCCGAGCAACACCAGAAGCCAGAGCGTGTCAAAATGTTACAGTTTTGAAAGCAAAACAAAAAACGTTACACTTTTTGAGGCCGAAAAAAAGTTATAATATGACTTTTTTCATTCATACCAATATAGCTCCAAAACAGAAGGTCCTAACGAAAAATGTTGTTTCACAAAACATATTCTCCATTAAATTTCTGATAAGGAAAATGTTGTCAACTTTCAATCCGAGCAATACCTACAGAGCTAGAGCGTATTAATATGTCATATTTTTGACTACGAAAAGAGCGTTACAAATTCTGAGGGGGTGGGGAAGTCACACAAAAAACTGTAGACCCCCAGCCAAAAAATATATCCATGTAGAAAAATAAATACGTAACTAAAGTTAACAAAAGATAAGAGTATATAGTAAAAAACTATTACTGTTTTACGTTGTTAAATAAAATTTCGAAAGAAGCGTTTACGATTTTTTTTTTTTTTTTTTTTTTTTTTTTTTTTTTTTTTTTTTTTTTTTTTTTTTTTTTTTTTTTTTTTTTTTTTTTTTTTTTTTTTTTTACACAATGGATAATGTGAAGTTACATTAAATCAACAAACATGATCAGGCATAAGGGAGTCGGCACCCAGTGGTTACAATCTTTCGGTGTGATATTAAATTATTAGGGATTAGAATTTCATTTATAAATAATAAATATAAAACTATATTTACAGTGTTTAAAAAAATATTTCAATACTTTTTTGTCTTTAATTAAATCAGAAGTGTACATTTAAGTTCAAAATTAATATATTACAGAAAGGAAATTAGATAATGTCAAAAAACCAATGTTTCATTAAAATTGCCAAATGCTACTTTTATGATGGTGAAAAAATATCCCAGACTTTTTTGTTAAAAAAAACAGGTGTCATCCGTGACGTAGATTTAAATTTAACTGACGAAGAAATATTAGAAAACATGCAATCAATAATAGTCCCAATAAAAGTAGAAAGAATGAAAAAATATGAAACTTTAAACGAAACAATAAAAATCACACCACTCTCAACTTGCGTGATAACTTTCAGAGGACAAAAAATCCCAGATTCTATTACAATTTACGGAAGCTTTTGTCGGGTTAAACCGTATATTCCACAAATCAGGCAATGTACTAATTGTCTTCGCTTTAATCACTCTGCAGCTCAATGTAGAGGGAAACAAAGATGCCTCAAATGCGGAAATGAACATTTAGCCAAGGACTGTCCAAATTCCAACCAAGACCCAGTATGTGTTCATTGCAAAAAAAAAACCACCTCGCAAATAGTAAAGATTGTGAAATATTTAAAAAACTAAAAGAAGAAAATATAAAAAAATTTACTGAACAATCTTATGCATCTGTTGTAAGTACTAATCGGTTTGAAATACTGCACGTACTGAAGGAAGATCAAGATAATGAAGCTTTCGCACCTTTAGCACCAAACCCGAACCGTCGAAAAATATACAGAAAAACACTAGTTAGGAACTCTCCCTCGCGGAATCAGATCTCTCGGGAGATTATACCTAAGAAGTCAGAATCAGTCGAGATTTGCAATCCATGGAAAACGTCAGAAGCGAAAAATATATCACACTACTAAGTAAAATTTCACAAGAAATAAAAGAAAAACACAATGTCCAAAAAAGAAATTATAGAAAAAATCGGAAATACTTGTTCAATATAGTTCAAGAAAACCTCGATATTGTAGAAAACTTAAGCATGGATTATATGAAAACAACCCTGATATGGAATGACAGACAATAATAACAAAAATATAATTGAATTTTAAAATAAGAAATATATATAAAAAAAATAAATATAAACAATTTAATACGAATATGATAGACGACTCAGTGCGAATTATGCAATGGAATATTCGATCGATAACAGCAAATCGAATTGTTTAGAATTTATCCCTAAGACGTGACGGAATAGATATTGCCCTATATCAGAAACGTGGCTAAGAAAAATCATAAATTTAAAATCCCTGAATACGATATGGTCCAACAAAATCGAGCAGACGGATATGGTGGAAGTGCAATTTTGATACATCGAACTATGAAATTTTCACAGATTCCGATCACGAACCACTGGGAGGATCGTATACAGGTTTGTGCGATAAGGGCCTATTTAACTTCCGGTGTGATATCTATCGCATCCATATACGTAAAACCAGATCAAAATCTTTCCTCTAGAGAATGGAGTAATATTTTCAACCAATTACCGCACCCTTTAATAGTTGGTGGGGACCTAAATGCCCACCATCAGGCCTGGGGTTGCAGTTACCGCGACAGGGCCGGTACCGAACTCATAGACGTTATTGACCAAGAAGACTCTGCTTCTTGAACAATGGAAAACCGACCCTTATAACAAGACCGGGTAGAAAGTCATCGGCTCCAGATATCACCCTAGCTTCGGCGAGTATAACACCTCTGATATATTGGTCGGTTTTACCTGAAATCTTAGGATCAGATCATTATGCAATTTCGATAAAAATAGATTTGGCGAATGAAGACAAAATTCAGAACACAATGGAAAAATGGTTGATTAAGAAAGCAAACTGGAGCTTATATACACAAATAGTTGAAGAACAAGTAAATATCAGATCTCCGAACAATTATAAAGACTTATTAATATTATCAACGAAGCGGCAAACACTTAGTATTCCGAGGAAGATCAGTAGCAAAAGGAATGGAAACAAACCCAGGTCGCACACCCAAATACTGGTGGGATGACAGCTGCACGGTAAAATGGAAACAAAAACAAATACTATTCCAAAAATACAAAAAGGACATGAACGCTACAAATTATATTGCCTGCAAAAAAGCCATCGCAGAATGCAGAAGACAGTTCCACGATAAAAAGCGAGAGAGTTGGTATGCATTTTGTAACTCTTTAAACCACGAAACTCCAATAGGACAGGTATGGAAACGGTATCAGAAGGCTTAAAGGATTGGCCGTTAAACATTGCACAATGGATAAGGCTGTTATGGAGGATTTCATGAGCACCGTTGCCCCACCGTCGGTACCAGAAAACATAAGAATTAAAGATATTCCAATTGAAGAAAAACACCGAAATAGATGAACCCTTCACAATCGAAGAATTAGAAGTGGCTATATCTTCTAATACAAATACAGCTCCAGGATACGATGGGATTCACTACCCATGATAAGACAACTCCCAGCCAATGCTAAAAGACAACTCTTGGAAATTTACAACGACGTATGGATAAATGGAACCAAAATACCCCAATGGAATATTCAAACTGTCATACCAATCCGAAAACCTGGGAAACCACCAGATAAATCTACGTCTTACAGACCTATTGCATTATCTTCGTGTCTTCTGAAAACATTCGAACGGATGATTAAAAAGAGGCTGGAATGGTTTTTAGAAGAACGTAAAATAATTCCGGATTTTCAACACGGATTTAGAAGAGGCCATAGCAGTTCGATAACATCACCACAGTTCTTAGCGATTTTCAACAAAACTTGGCCAAAAATAAAACTACAATAGCAGTATTCGTCGACCTAGCTAACGCATATAATAATGTAAATATTAAAACTTTAAAAGAAGTAATGGTGAGAGAAAAAATTCCCAGCAAAATAACAAGTACAGTGTTAGGCCTCATAGAAAACAGAATAATTTATTTTCAAGTAGGAAGGGAAATACAAGGACCGAGAGAAATCGTCGCAGTTTACCACAAGGCGCTGTTTTGAGCCCATTATTATTCTCAATATATACAGCATCACTGAAAAAATTAGAAACTAAAAATATAAAGATTTCACAATTCGCGGATGACATCACGGTATATGGAATAAATAACGACTTTAAGGGAGCTGAGGAAATAATGACTGTGTTTTTGGATAAATTTCGCCAAATGGAATGATGAATTGGGACTACCTGTGGCTGAAGAAAAATGTGCTGCCATGATACTGAGCAGAAAAAGAAACACACCCCAACCGGAACAACTAAACTTAGGACCTTTTCAGATTTAAAACATGCACTACATTTAAATTCTTAGGAGTAGTAATAGACCGCAAATTATTGTGGAAACCTTACATGCAATATATTGAGGAAAAAAACAGAACAAGCTATGAATGTCCTTCGGTGTGTGTCAAGAATAAAATATGGAGCTCATCCGGTATTTGTGTATTAATATTTAGGGCCCTGATCCTATCACGTATAGATTATGGGAGTATTTTTTATGACAACGCTGCACACTTTCACTTAAAAAAACTTGACCAGATTCAATTCAGAGCTCTAAGATGTTGCTTAGGTGCCATGAACTCCACCCCGACCAACGCTCTTTTAATTGAAGCGGATGTAATGCCACTTAAAATAAGAAGAGAAAGGCTAGCAGTTACAATTCTAGTCTGTCAGGAAAACGATTTACGTTACATAAAAACTATAGATAGATCTGCCAAAAGCCATATCAATAGACATTTGATTAATTTAGGAACGTTTCTGTAAGATTTATACAGAGGAATAATAGTAAGTTGGAATAATTATTCAAGATTGGAGAATTTAAGGGGGGATAGATTGGGAGTAATTGGATACACTGAAGTACAATTTGTGGCTGAGTGGCGAATAGTTGGGTGTTCAGAAGAAAATAACAAAAGAACAAAAGAAGAGCGGTTGTACAATTTTATATATATATATATTTTTTTTATTAACTTATGAACTAATAAATTACTGTTATTAAGTATTATTTTAAAATAAATTATAGTTTAAAAACTAAAAAGCACGGCTTTAATAGAAAAGCGAACTAAACCTATCTTAGACAAAATCGAATTATCTACAACTAATTAGTAAATAACATGTTTTGATTGGATCAGCCATTTATGTGTTATAAGCTCTTCAACATGACCAAAACTAACTTTTTGAGATATTTGGCGAAATTCTCGATTTTTGACAATCGATTGTGGCTAAACGCCGAAATCAAATTCAGCTTAAGAGACGTCTTTAGACGCACAATTTAATAAACTTTTATTTTGTAAACAACACATTTTTCGATTTAAAGCATTTTTGTATATGTTTTTTTTTTTTTTTGCAAAAATGTTGGATTATTTGCCCCTCAAAAATTTTCACCTTATCAAATGTAGTCACATTTTTGATATTTTATTCTCAGGACCCATCTGGACCATACTAAATTATAAAACCTAATATTCCACCTTTCGCAAGGTAGATCCCCTTTTTGGGGGTATTTCGAATGGACTGACATGTGTGCAAATTTTCAAGATAATCAGATAGCGGGAAATTGGTGAAAATTACAATGCAAGATTCCGTTACATACAGGTGAAGTTAATAAAAGCATATTAATAAAAAATAATGATAACTTTTAATGAAACATTTGTTTTAACATTAATCTAATTTATTTTGTTATATATTAATTTTGAACTTATATGTATACTTCTGTTTTAATTTAATAAATACTGCAAATATTGTTTTCTATATGTGTAATGTGATTGTAAATGATCCCTCAGAAATTTCATTTAACCAAGTAACAACAATAATTTTTTACTATATACTCTTATCTTTCATTAACTTTAGTTTTGTTTTTGTTTTTTTACATAGATAGGTTTTTTGGCCGGGGTTCGATAGTTTTTTGGTGTAACAAACCCCCCCCCCCCCCCTCAAAATTTGTAACTTTCTTTTCGCAGTCAAAAATATGGCATTTCGACACGCTCTAATTTTGTTGGTATTGCTCGGATCGAAAATTTTACAACTTCCTGTTCAGAAATTTAATGAAGAATATTTTTTGATATGTAACATTTATCACTAGGACCTACCGTTCAGGAGCTATATTGGTTTGAATGAAAAAAGTCACGTTTTGCCTACATGTTTTATTTGTTGAGGCGTTCTTAAAACGCTGAAAAAACTAGTGAAGGGCCGTTCCGACTTAAAAGTGGAATAAGATTTTACGTTCCGTTTCACCATTGGAACCAGTTCCAGTTTTCGTTCCACGTCAGTTTGACTGACCTACTACATACTAGTGAAGGGCCGTTCCGAGTAAAAAGTGGAATAAGAATTTACTGTAATTTTCAGTTTTCGTTCCACGTCAGTTTAAAAAACCTACTACCAATGTACCATGCATTTTCGTTACATCTCTTTTTGTGACTTCGAGCTGGTAACCTCCTCCTTCTATTTTATAATTAAAAATTTTATTGGTACTATAATATTAAGAAAGCTTAAATAGCTAAGTATACTTATTAAAAAAATGTTTACTTTTAAAAAAGTTTTATTCAATCAAGAATTTTTTTCTTTTAATAAAAAAAGTTAGCTAAAAAATAGTGCACAATTGAGCAAAAATTTTCCAACCACATTGGTTCCGATAAATAAGGAGTAATAAATTCTTGTGACTGCTTCATTAAATTTTAAACAAACAGCCAAAATATCATTTAATTACATATGCAGTAAAACCGCGTGGTTAATTTTTTCAAACCCGAAAGAAGAAGCCGAGCACCGTTAGCAGAATAGAAAATTTCAGAGAAAGCAGTTTATTGTGATGTCCATGCGCGATGGTGAGGGGTGAGGAAATCAACAGCGGCAGGATCAACGCAACAAAGCAGTCGGAACAACCTTGGGTGGAACGAAAACAGAGATACAATCTAAGCTCTACTACACCCAGGGAACGAAGCGAGAGATCTTTTGGCGTTGGTTATGTTCAAGGTGGAACGATACACTTGAGCGATTGGTTTCGTTCCAAACCGGTTCAAAGCTGGAACCAGTTCCGAGTTTTGTTCCACCCAGAACAAACCATCACTAGAGCGCTCTACATCTTTTGGTGTAACTCCGGTCAAAAATTTGCCGACAGTTTCCTTATCAGAAGCAGTAGATACAAAAACAGTAGATTGTAGATAGACAAATTCACATGTTTTTCTCAGTCAGGGAGAAATTGGTTTTGTTTTTTCTCAGCTTCTAGGCCCAATGAGCGAAAATAAAAAATTTATATTTATGTTTGTTCAATGTACAATCACCATAAAATAAATTTGGATCATAATCCACCTCTATCAACCCGGAAGTTATTCTGATGAGTGTATTTTTATCAGGAGCAGTAGCTGAGTAGTACTGTGTTGTGCAATTAACTATTTATCAAAATATTTTTCTTTCTTTTTTTTTTTTTTTTTTTTTTTTTTTTTTTTTCTTTAGCGACAAACTGGCACCTAAGAATATATTTTTATTATCAAAATAATCTCGGTGTCATCTGCTACTCAGTTGATATCTCTACCACATCAGTATATGTATCAGCACAATTTATAACATGGTAAGCCTTAAATTATTCACTCCTCAAAAAAAAAAAAAAAAAATAGCAAGCCATATCTTCAATTAAACTGTTGTTTAACATATAAATCTAAAAATATTCTCCATTAAATTTCTGATTTAAATTAGGAAACTGTCAGCAAATTTTCGGTTCCATCAGCACCAACAGAGCTAGAGCATGTCAAAAAAGCTCCAACACTTAAAAAATATAATCAAAATGTGACTTTTTATATAAAAACCAATATAGCTCGATAGAAGCGATGTCCTAGTAACAAATGTTATAATCCAAGAAATATTCTTAAGGAAAGTGCCAGTGAATTTTCAATCCTAGCAAAACCTACAGAACTAGAGCATGTCAAAATGTAACATTACCTTAAATATCTATGTCAAAAAATTATTAAATTAATTAAATTCCAGGTCTTACTAATTTAGTAAAAAAAATAAAAAAGGCTATTTTATAAAATAAAAACTCTCCTAAATTTTAATGATAGAAACAAACATAAATAATATGGATAAAAAATACTTAATTTATAACATCTATTGGTAAAACAAAACAGACTTTAATAAAGTTAAGATAAAGATTAAATTAGCATAAAGATGATTCTAAAAATAAAACAGCATTAGCCGATTAGCCGAACAGGAATTAGGACACTCATTTGATTTTTCGTTAAACTTTAAGAGTCTTATAACTTAGACTAAATTATAAGAAAACATATATAACTGAAAATACTTGAATATATATATATATATATATATATATATATATATATATATATATATATATATATATATATATATATATATATATATATATATATATATATTTAAAAAAATGCTGTGTTTTTTAATTTTAAAAACTGCCTCTAAACAAACTATGGAATCCTCATTAATATGCAAATTCTTAATTGGAAAAAAAAAATTTAAATAGAATATAAAGAAAACTTTATCCTGGGATAGAGTCCCTTAAGAATAATACATACAATAAACTTAATACAATAAAACAAAATTATAAAAGTAAATACAGATCACATAAAAAAAAAAAAAAAAAAAAAAAAAAAAAAAAAAAAAAAATAGAAAAAAAGAAAAATGGTTAATAAACGAAAAAATATTATAAACAAAATTGTTGAAAGGAAATTGACAAAATGATATTGAAAAAAAAAAAAAATAGAGAATCAAAAATTATCTATACAGAAATTTAAAATATTATCATAAGAAAACTATAAATGTGTGCAAATGTTTTATTTTTGACATACTAGAATGAGATTCGTTACGAGACATCCTTAAAATTAATATGGTTTTAAACATTATTAATTGTATACTTATTATAAATTCCATATGTTGTATTTATGGTATATATAAAAAGTATATAATTTAAATTGTATTATTGTTTAAATAAGCTTTTATTTAATATGTAATGTGATCTCTATATATATCATAAAACAATTGTTTATATTAAATTTTTATATTATTTTAAGAAATTATTGTTGATCAACATGATCGTTTAGTTATTACAGTAGTTTGTTTTATAGTAATATGATCATGATATTTTTTGAATTTTTTTCATTCTTATGTTAATCAAGGTGTATTTCTGTTTGAACAATAAATCTCAAACTGTCGATACTGTATAATGGATTAGAAATAGCCTTGGTAATTCACTTTGCCCTATTTATTTATAATCTTTGCAGTCAGTATAAGATTGTTCACTGCGTTAGATAAAACATTTTATTTTTAATAATAGACGATTACATTGTATGATAATAATTTTGGCCTTGAAATTGGTAACTACTTTGATAAAAAGAATATTTTTCTTCATATATTATAAACAGATAGTATTTAAAAATTTTAATGTATTAAAGTAATTGAAAATAGTTGTACATAATTATTGTTATTAATTAAAAAAACAATTTATAAAGTTAAGTTGAAAATGGAAAATGTTTTCTGATATTCAATTTAATTTAATTGTTAAAAAAAATACATTTTTCCTCAAAAAATTTTGTTTGTAATGTACGATTTCGACTGTATGAAATACAATATAAATAATTTTTTTTTAATTTAATTTTAAAAAATACATTTTTCTCAAATTTTGTTTGATGTATTTTTGTTTTTGTTTTTTTAAATGGATAAGTAAGGTATTATACACACAAAGAAACAAAAAAAAAATGGAAGTATGGTTAAAAAAGAGTTTTAGCTAACTTTTGATGAGTGGTCCACTTCAATTTTTGAGCAGTTTAATTGTTCAAGTATGGAAGAGTCTACTGTAAATTAACATTATAAAACTACTGTGTAAAAGCAAATGCGTAATAAACTATGTTAAAATTCAAAATGTTTAAACTGTAGTAAACTATTTAGAATTTTACTAAACGACCTTAGTATAAATCGTAGGTGTTTTTGAAAAGTAAAATATATTTTCTTGAATATATTCTTAAAAAATTGGATCCTCTTATCCAATCCTTGTAATCTAAAATCCTTTGAAAATCTTAAATGCTCCTTAGTTTGTCACAAATTATAAATTTTAAAAAGATGATAAGATCAAACAAGATTTTATTGTTCCGTATGTTGCTGATTTGGCCCAGACCAGATACCCATCCTTTCATAGTAAGCTCCATAACCACTCAAACCCACTGTTCTTTCAACTCACATCACATTCCATTTTTGATAACCTTCGAAGGCATCTAAAGATGGCCTTGGGACATTCTAATGTTAAACTTTTATTGAAGTGCTACCAATGCAAGTTATTATAATTATCATCTTCACATTTATTAGATATATTTTTTGTGTACAGTTATAAATTTGAATAAATAAGTAATCAAAAAAATTAGATTAATATAAGTTATTTATGGGGTTAAGTTGTAGTTGAAATGATAAGACATAACATAACTATTGCTTACTGTAAGATATAATAATAAAATTATAAGAATAACAAAATTTTTTTTTTTTTTTATAATAAAATAGTAATTAAAATTAAGTTCAATTAAAAACATCATGAAATTATATATTTGGAATATTAATTATAACAAGAAAAATATAATATTAATGAAATTTATTCAATTTTAGTTAAGGAACATCATAGAATAGGGATTGAAGGAGAAACCATTTTGGCATTTGACACAAATTAAAATTTAAAAGCTACTGCTATTTAAAATCTTTGAACTTATAATTTGACTTCCCTTAATTATCAATAATTACAACTTTGTTAATTGTCAGTAATTAAAGTGTCATCTTTGTTAAACAACACTTTTTGGGCTGTCCTTGAATATTTATGTCCTTGAACAGAAAAAAAAAATACATGAAATATTCCATTCGCAAGTGTCAATGTGAATGCATGTCCTTAGTTTCCTAGCACTTTCAGAATCCGGGAGTTGAACCGAAAAGTATTTCATGGGTAAATTTTAGAATTTCTTATGTGCATCATAATACTACTTATATTTATCAATATGTTTCTGCACAAAAAAAATTATAACTGATTTTCCCAAAATTTAAAAACAAAGCTTTGCTTTGATGATAAATTTTCAGCACCATCTAAATTAGAATGTTGAATATATCAATATAATTAAATTAAATTCAAACCCCAAATGGAGTGTGTGTGTGTTTATTATAAACTGTATGTATATATAGTTTATAAACTCTGAAAGATTCCTTTAGAATAATAAAATTATAAAAAAATGTATACAGTATATATGGGGGATTCTCTAGGAAAAAATAAGTTAAAAGAACTGGATGGTATTTCCAAGATAATTAGTAAGGTTAGCTTGTCTCATTTCTTGAGGCTCAGTCAATGAATAAAAACAACTATTTTTGGCAATGTATCGAGACTATATTGATATGTAAATTGATTTATCCAAAATACAATCTAATTTAACTATTTAAAAAACAGGTTACAATAGCACAGTTTGTTTGAAGTTTTATAGAGTAAGTTATAAAAGTTATTTCAAAACATAAAGTTAGCTACACTACAGGTCAAGATATAACAACATCTGTTAGAATGAAAGGACGAATAAAATTATATATAAGTTTTAACAGAATATAGAGGAGTATGAAAAGACAAATTTGAATAACTTACAATGTTACTGGTGGATATGGTATCGACTAACTAAATTCTAACAATTCTAGTATACGATTCTAACGAAATTTTCTATATTGAAAGAAAGTTTTTATATTTTTCTACTAAACTGACTATTATAAGTTTTTAAAATGTTACAAATACTTAAATTGAAGCGTTGAATTCCAACACCAGTCAAGTCCAATTTCCAGTTTTTTTTTTTTTTTTTTCAATAGTTTTTCTAATAGATTATCTTTAAGTAAAAGGTTTTCTTTCAACAGTAGTTAAATCACATTGAAAACCGTCATTAAAAAAATAAGCCTTCTTCCTAATTCAGTCAGGCCTTTACCTTTATCAACAATCTGTGAAAAAATTACAAAAATGGCTTTGGAGTTCGAAACTCCTATTGTATCTTTTTATTATTAACAACTAATATATAATATAATAATAATACAACTTAAATTCTATTATTTTAATTTTTTATATTTTTAATTTATCTATTATCATTACATAATTTTTACCTATTTTGTCGGTTTATATTTTATAGTTTACTGCAGTATTTATTGTATAGTTAATATAAATTTCCTCCATTATTTTTCAGTAACAGGTTTCATTCTCTTACTTTTTTTCTTTCTTTCTCTTCCTCCTTAGTGCCTTTCAGCATGGAGGTGCCTCTGTCCAGGCACTAAGGAGGAAAAGAAAGAAAGAAGGGTTTCATTCTCAAAATTTAGAATTTGTGTGTTACTGAAATCAAACCTGTGTTCTAGTTTTTGGAAATGGTCAACTAATGCTTGCTAATTTTCCCAAAACAAGTAGAATAATGTGGAATATATTCTATAAAATAAATTATTATTAAATAAATAAATTTTATATATACCTAAAAAATTTTAAACAACAGTCTGTAAATGAAGCTCCTATAGAGTGGAATTTTATCAGGTGAAGTGAACTTTGAGTACAGCATTGTGCAACACAATTTATCTAAATATAATTTTTTTTTATTGATGCACCGATGCATTATCAACAGACTGGTGTTGTGTGCGCCTCATTTCATATCTGAAATATTAAAGGCCTAATTGTTCTCAGTATAGCATCACACCACAACAAGAGCCACTTCGTTTTAATTCTACTGTACACAGTCGTGAGTTAATTCCAAAACAACAAGTTTAAAATTAACTATCAAAATCTTATTTTTATTTAACTCATTTAAGTGTTCATTTTGTGTTATAATAATTATTTGCTGTTCAGAGTTAATAATTATTTTTTACTTTACAATGCTAAGCATTTATTTGCTTCATTTTTTCTTTTATCTTTACGTGTAGAAATATTGTTTAATTTAATTCTTTATTTTATATTTTTATTCTATTTTATCCAATTAATTTTTATTTTATTACTGCTAAAATTATTTCACCAATAAACGTTTTTTCCCCATTTCTTCATCCGTTTTAACTCAGCAAAGAAACTATTAATAATTAAATTTTATCATTTGACCTCCTTTTTTTTTTCAATGGGCCAGCAGACGACCACGCGCCATTTTCAATTCTTTCTTCCTTGTTCTTTTCTTTTCTTCCAGTATGCTTTCATCTGTTCACCATGTTTCCTCTTTCTGTCCTCACAGCATTTTGTACCAGTCCTTTTTACTTTCCTGCCTTGGAATCCCTCCATTTTCGATACTTTTTGCCGAAAGTCTTCTCTATTATTTATTTCTTCTATTTTTATATTGTTTTTTTCTAAATCCCTTTTTACTTCATTGACCCAGCTTGTTGTTAATTTCTTACCCCACAGATATCTTAAAACATTTGACCTTTTATTATTTATTTTATAAATTCATTTAATAATTTAATGTTTTTGTTTTTTTTTTGCATTAGATATTTGGAATGTTATTAAAAGGCTATAATATTATTATTTTATTTTAAGCAAACCATCAATATAATAATTTTTAAAAAATTGAACCGGTGGATTATATTAGACAGGACTAGGTGGGGAAGGGGGGGGGGGCAGGTGCCCTGGGCAACAGATTACAGGGGGCGGCAAAATTTGAAAAGTTTATTAAAAAAAAAAGATAAGTTAAAAACGTTTTCAAAATAATAACATCACAATCAATATTCTTTAATTTTTCGAATTATTGTTAACTTTATTATACTATATAAGGGAGGCATTGTATTTGAATGGTGGGGGAGAGAGGAGGGAGAAGATGGGGGGCAAAAAACTTGGATTGGGTGTGGAAAATAACCAGGACTTCACAACAGTACGCTGACTGACACCAGGCCACACTTTGTATATGAGCAGACTGACTTATAGCCCAGAGCGCCAAACTTCCCAAAAAAAAAATTTTTACAATATTTTTTTGATGTAATGTTCCACTCTAAAGAAAATCACAATTTGGAAACAACAAAAAAGCTACTCTGCTTCTGTAAAAATTATTCTGTTTCAGTACAGTGAGCTCTCTTACATCCTACGCAAAGCCTAAATTATTCCCGTGGACACAGTTTACAAGGATTTTTCAAAGGAGGCAGTTCTATGTGAGGGGGTATATAGGTTGGAAGGTTGGGATCTTGTATTCAGGTGGTGAATGGAGGAACGCAGAGTAAGACTGGAATAGGAAAATACCGAGGAAGTATTGCCCTCGAAAATCAGGAGTTATTTCAAAACTGAATATATCCACTTTCGGTCGATTTTTTTTTTTCTATTTTCTAATAAAGCCTTGCGACCAGTACACACTACCATATTTTGTATTCATTAGTAGATATCTATCAAGGATTTAAATAATATAATTATTTTGGATTTAAAATAAGGGGAAGAACTGGTGTAGGTTTATTGCTCTTTTTAAAAAAAATTTGAAGCGGACATGTTTTGTTTTAAAGATAACTCCTCATGTGGAACATTAAGATCTTTATGAATAAGTTCATTTGTGGCATAATTTGTTGCAATGATTGATATTTGAAAAGAGTTGTTTAAAATCATTGACCTAGAAATTAACTGGGAGATTTAAAAACATACAATTTTCAACCCTTTGAACGCTGATTTTAGTTATAACATTACTATTTTAATCGGTTGAATACAGCAATGGTCGTTAGATGTTGATAAAATCTCAACTTCAAAAATGTTAACGTCCTCGAAATTTTGATTTTGATAAAATATTACGAATAAGGGTTATTCACCAAATAACCGTTGAATCGAGATTTGAGGTCAGTTTTCCATGATAAATATTTCCCACTGATTTACAGCGGATTTCATTGGAATTTTGTAATTTTTTTGGAGTTGTTGGCACTCTGAAGCAAGGCAGTGTGAGCATAACTAAAGTATTTTTATTTCAAATAACATACAAAACTACAATTTTACATTTTTCTATCTTGACTGAGAGCTGAAAAAAAAACAAAAAAAAAACATTATATTCATATTTAATTTTTTTTCTCGGCTCCCAATGCTCAATGGCGGCTATAACTCTAGTTTTGCACTATTATAGGTCCCCCCCCCCCTTAGTTGGCCTGTAACGAAAATAATAATAATAATAATCTTGGTGCTGTGTGAGCACTGTTTTTTATAACAGCAAAGCACTCAAGCATTGAGACTCTAGAAGCTTTTCAAACTCATTTGTAATCAAGAAGAGACCATTGTATTATTCTTCAAGTATGCTTATCTAAAAATAAGAGCCACTTCACAAACATTTTTTAAAACCTCTTTAATATTCTGATCATTCTTCAAAAACCTGAAATTACCTATTCCACAACCAATTCTTACTCCAGGTATATTATTACACTACAAATCGTTTAGGTTGACTGAATTTGTAAAACAAACTTGGAGGACTATATTCAAATATTATCCAATCATCAGCATGATATTTGGACCCTCACCTAATATTTACATAAGAAGAGCGTGAATTTTAGTAATTACCGATGTGATGTGATGACTTTTCAAAAAATAGCATAGGGTAAACACACCATTACCTGACATGCTTAAGGAAAGTTCAGTGCACTTAATGGTTTAAATACTATAATGGTGATGTATTTTTTTCACTTTTATATTTTAAAAAAACTTCTCCCCTTGCTTACTACACCTTAAAATTTTAAAAACCTTCGCTCAATGATAGGATAAATGCCAATTTTGAGAAAAGTAACTTTGTTCTAGTAGCTGACAGGGTATTCTCCAGTAGCTGACAGGGAATGCTCCAGTAGCTGACAGGGACAAGAAACTCATACAAAAAATAACTTAATTTCTTTATTTTAAAACAGGAATTATAAATTTATCATTTGTTACAAAATAAGGTACTTGAGTTTTCTATTTTCGGCTATACACCTTAAATTTAATACAGGTTAACTCATAAGCAGTTTCGTACACAAATAATCTGAAACTTTTTAGACTGTTATCTAGCGTTCATCTTAAATTCATTAAAATGAAATACAATGGGCACAATGCTAGGAAATTGTGAATCATCTTCAAATCTGACTCCAGTTCCACCACCTTTAGTTATAGAGACTACTGACTGCACAATCTTTTTCATTGAAAGATAACTTATTTTTTAATTTCTATTCTTGGTCCCAACTTTGTCACTTTTATTTCTTTTAAAATTGTTTATTTTTAGTTCTTCTTTTTCTTGTTTTTTTTTTTCTGTCTACAGCTCTCTTTTTTTTCTGTGCCTTCGCTTCTTCTTTTTAAAGATTTTTTTTTTTTGTTATATCTCTCTTAGATTCATAAATTACAAAGCCACATAATTTTTCCTCTTTGATATTTTCTTGGGAGGTTCAAGCCACAGCAGCGCCTTTTTGAAAGGGATGGGAAGGTAATTAGAGGTGTTTGTAGTATGCTGGTTTTGTTAGAAATTGTCTTAAAGTGTGTGGAGCAGGTTACTGCAGCTTGGTGAAGTTTGTTTCCTCCTCTCCCAGCACAAACTTTGTTTTGTTTCGGATTTAAAAAAAAAAAAAGCTTTCTCATCGGCACTGAAAATTCGGTTGGGATCGTCCAAGAAATCCGCCAGACCTTTTACTTATAGATGGGAATGTACATGTGAAAACCGTTGTATCATAATTTCCTTAGTTACCGAAGCACGCGATAATTTAAGGTTTTCAAGGGGCCTAAAAGATAAGCGTGGGTTCCATTTAAGGAACATACTAAGCCACTTTCGACCAAGGTGGTCATATGTGAAGGGATTTTCCCTGCCCAATCCTTTTAATATCAGCTGGACGCTTTCAATAAGTGTTCACCTAAGGCAACAGGAAAACCCAATTTTTCCATGTCACAAGCCAACTTTCTTCATCACAGGACATGATAGAGGAGGGCCCCGTTTTACGCTCCTATTGGGTATTTTCCTGTCACTTTACACAACAGTGTTCTACGAACATTATTTTTAGGAGCAGCACTAGCTACAGATATCCCCATGCGAACGTCGTCGATAGCTTTATCCTTATCCTCAGAACCATACGTTAAAACCTTTTTAGTGGGAGCCCCATCCTACATTCCAGGAAACCGCCCTGAAAAATAGAAAAATTTTTTTGATTCCAATAGCTGACATGTTTTGTTTCAGTACCTGACACCCCCTGTCAGCTACTGGAATATATATCCTACGTTAAAAATAGAATTAAACGGTGTAGAATAGATTAAAAAAATAGAAAGGTTAAATAAGGAAAAAATGGATGGAAGAAAATTATGAGAGGCACCAGTAGTTGACAGGGCCTGTCAGCTATTGGTGGTGACCCATTATTAGGATCCATTACCTGACACCCATTGTATTTCCTAATTCACCATGAAAGAAGGTTCAAAGACTGATAAAACACAATCTATAAATAACTCATTACAAGAAACAATACACTAATTTGAGAATAAAAAGGAATAAGTAAAGAAGAGAACATGAAACCTACCTGGGTGTCCTCTGCTTGTAAGGCTCTGAACGACTGACGAGAATGTGCAGTTGTACTGGCCGTCTTTTATTACAATTAGCGCCTAAATAAAACAAAGTAGACAACCTAACTATGAGAAAATACTAACAGAAGCCATGGCTTTAAGAGAGGTGGATCTAAAAGGCCTTGAAACTTCATTATTTCTATTTTTCGAAGAGGCCGTCAGCTACTGGTGCACCTGTCAGCTACTGGTGCGTTTACCCTAGTCGGCTGAAGTCAAAACAATCAGTCATAAAAAACAAGTCAAAACAGCTTGCTAAACAAGATGGCTGTTCAAATGTCAAGTGAAATGAGTGCACTTCGTTTCAAGCCTATTTTTATAACAACTTTAAAATCATTTTATTAATCCCGTAAATCCCGGAATAAGTCATATTAAATTCCGTATTTTTTGAGACTGGAATATGTCCGGGGCTCTGATATACGAGATTAAATCATCCAATCGTACAATCAGAATGAAAGATTTTAATTTTAAAAAAACTCTTGACTATATGCAACATTAATTCAACAATTTTTTTTTTTTTAATTCAAATATTTTCCTATTTTATTACATCAATTTATTATTTAAGATTTTTGATTATTAAAAATAATTTGTTATTAAATTCTGTTTTCAAAACATAAAAGTACAATCGGTTATTTTTTAGCACTAATGAGTAGTAAGTATGAATAGAAATGTTAATATCAGCCAAATAAGATTTGTTACAATTAAATTGTATGAGTAATTGTAAATTGTAAATCTTTTTGAGCGATGTAATGTTAAATTACATCTAGATGCTTTAAAGGATGCCACAAAAAAAAAATGTAATTCTAATTTTTTATTTCTTTGATGGATTTTATGATAGAAACGATTGCAATAAATGTTTTCATGAAACCGTATTATTGTAGCATTTAAAAATTATCACTTCAACAAACAATGAAACAAAATTATACATTTTACAGGCCAATGTTGCGTGAGCGTACAATATTCTGCCACCACTATGGCTAAATAAAAAAAAAAATATTCTTATTTTAATTAAACTACCCTAAAATATTACTTTGGAAAAAATCAAAACTTTCAACTATTTCTAGCCTTGGCCCTAAATGGCTAGATCAAACTGCATTTCATTACTCTTAAAAATAGGGCGTATAAAACAAAATGACCGTTTTCTCGAATTCCAGAGCTCAAAAGCCTGTAAATATCTTAATGCTATTTATTATTTACCAATACTTAATAATCCCTTTAGAGCATTCCCTAAGCTTGTTTACTAACACTGGACTTCTTCAAAAAAAGCCTCAGTTCAGCTATTTATTTCAAAGAAGAAAAACATGACAGTGTCCTACGAAATTCTCGTAATTTTAAGACATGGCCCACTACTGGAAAAAAATTTCACAGCACCCGGAAGTTGAAAAGGAACTCGTGAAATTATTATTGGCTAGCAGATGAAGGGGAAGGTGTCCTTGAAGAGCGCACTGTGCGACGTTGGTTTGAAAAATTTAGAAGTGGAGATACGACGTTGGAAAGGAAGACAGAATTTTGAGTCTTTGGTATTAACAAATAATAAAAACGCATTTCAACCGAATTTTGATTATGGGACTTTTCATCCCTTCAAAAATGTTTGAGCTGACTAAAAAAAATAGTATTCAGTTGGAAAAATGGACTAAAAATGGATTTTCTATCGAATTTTGACTATAAAATATTTTCATCTATCAAAAATTGTTCCAGGAGTTTAAAAAAATGGTAGCCACCCAGCAAGGGTTTTTTTTTTAACTATTGGGAAAATGGATGCAGAAAATATGAATCTTTTAAGATATAAATCATAAAGAGGATGGAGAAAGGGTAATCGCTGTCAATAGGATAAAGTGAGAAATAAAGGCTGATCTATGGTGGATAATAAATAAATAAATAAAAAAAAAAAAAAAAAATGTCATCAACAGTGAAAAGAAGACAAAAAGGTTATCTGAAAGTATCTAAATAAAATGGAATACTAATAAAATAGTCCAGTTGATAATGAAATTATCACTGCATTAAAAATGGTTTTTAATTTGGATTAATTTGTTTTTTGGAATGGATATATCTTTTGGCTGGGGTATATACTTTTTTGGAGTAATGTTAAATTTCGACAAGCTCTTCCTCTGTTGGCGTTGCTCAGATCGAAAATTTGCCGTTAGTTTCCCGATTAGAAATTTAATGGAGAATATTTTTTGTTATATAACACTTGTTACTACGGCCTACCATTTAGGAGCACTCATAACACATCATATGAGTCACGTTTTGCCTACATATATAAAGTTTTGAGTCTTTTTTGACAAGCCCTATTTCTGTTATTGTTGCTCAAATCAAAATTGAGTTATGTTGGTTTTAATGTTTTTTTTTTTTCATTGAATGAAAAAGTCATATGTGAAACCCCTTTTTTCAATATCAATATCTATCTATATATATATATATATTCAAGTATTTTTCTATTACATATTATTTCCTTATCAGAAATTTAATAGAGAATTTTTATGTAACATTTGTCACTAGGACCTACCCTTTAGGAGCTATATAGTTTTGCCTAAACTTGTTAATTGCTTTTTTGACACTCTATACCTCTGTCGTTGTTGCTGGGGTCAAAAATTTTCCAACAGTTTCTGATCAAAAACTTTATGGAGAATATTTTTTATTTTATAACAATTATTGCTAAGACCTACCATTTAAGAGCTATATCGGTCTGAATGAAAAAAGTCATGTTTGAAACCCCAATTTCCTCCCAACTTAGTTTATTTAAAATAATTATCAAATGTTAATTTTTTAGCAATTAATTAATTTTAAGTTAAGTTTAATTTAATTATTCATTTAAGTAATTAAATATTAATTTAAGTAATTTGATTCTTTTAATTCTAAAATGTAAGTTAAGAAAAACAGTAACTTATAGATAGACATATCTGTGATCAATTGTTTTTCCCAGTCAAGGAGAAATATAAAATGTAATGAACTCCAACTTTGATTTGAAATTTAACTTATAAAATAAGAGTTGTTTTTTCAACCTAATATCACCCCAGACTATTTCTTCCATAAAAAGTCTAGTCAAGTACATTTTGTGTCAATTATTATAAATTTTTAATTGAATATTGTTTTTTATTATTTAGCAACATGAAGAAGGAAAGATTTAAAAAAAACAGAGGTATATAATCTTGAAGCAAGAAGAGTCAATTAGACATCAGATATCACAAATAAAAGTTCATTTTTGTGAAGAATTTAAAGAATAATTATGTCTAAAGTAACATTTTGTGATGTTATTTCAAGTAAGTGCAATTATATTATTTTTTTACTTTGTTTAATTTATTAGTATTGGATAGCTCCATACAGCCAGATATAATCAATTTGATTTATTAGTAAAAAAATAAAGAAAAATATTTACATAATATGTTTTAAATGTTATTAAATGAAATGTTATATTTATTTAAAATAATTTGATATGCAACTTATCTAATCTCTTCGGCTTAGTGAGACTATTTCTTTTTATGTAATGTTGTTATTCTTAACCTCTTGTTAAAGTTTTTTTCTATAAAGTGTACATTCCTTACATTCCATAATGATATCGTGCAGAGTTTCTCGTTTATTGCATTTATTTTATTTAGTAGTTATTATATACATTTTTTAATAATATTGGTTAAATTTAGTTAAATTGATACTGATTAATTTGATATGTAATTATTCTTATATGTAGGTATATATTTTATTTGTTTCATACATTCATATTCATTTCACCCCCATCATCTAATAATAAATAAATAAAATAAAAAATTTTCAAATCTAAATTTATCACTCATTAATTCCTTAAAATGTAACTCATTTACAGTACAAGGAGGATAAAATAAAAAATTAATCATAACGAAACAAGAAAATAAGGAGCTGGAAATAAAATAAAAAATTGTTTCATATTTGTTTGTACTGTTTGTTTATTCATTGAATTTAAAAGTTTTTACATAAGGTGAAGTAGGGCAAGTGCGTCATATGGAGTGCATAGTTAAACTTTAACTTAACATAAAACATCAGTTATTAATGCTAGGATAATATTTTTTGTTATATTGCAAACGTTGAACTATTCTCTTTTCAGCAATATAGTTGATTTCCTTGATATCCTAAAAATTATTATCAGTGCGAAGGAAAATCAATTTTAAGTCCCATTTATGCACTTGCCCCACCTAAACGGGGTAAGAAAATAAATTTCTTGTAAACTCCTTAGCAGTGAATTGATTCTTTGATGGGGTAAGTGCAAAAATAAACAACTCCCAGAAATCATTTTACGCCTTGAAATTAAAAAAATAGAGAAAAATACATACAATACAATTTTATAATTTTAACTCATTCAACTTTACACAACATCTAGATCAACAGGTTGAACTATGAAAATTCCTGGAGAGGTTATCTTCTACAGTAGAGCACTCTAGTATGTAAGG
Source organism: Euschistus heros (assembly GCA_003667255.2). NCBI lineage: Eukaryota > Metazoa > Arthropoda > Insecta > Hemiptera > Pentatomidae > Euschistus > Euschistus heros. The sequence goes on from RCWM02000133.1 coordinate 2,614,294, forward strand.
TTTGGAGGTTATGAAGTTCTGTCTACATACAATAAATGGCAGTTGATGAAACAAAATGGCAATAGAAATTATGTCGGACTAATGCACTTATCCCATAAACGCACTTACCCCACCTTACCTTACTTACTTAATTCCATTTTTTTTTTTTTTTTTTTTTTAAATTTGTAATATAATTGCTAAAGTTCACAAAAATTATATGATTTGTCAAAAAAATAAACCAGTCTCGAACTTAAAAACAATATACAACTGGACAACTTTAAATGTATCTATATAGAATCATAATATACAATGAAAGAAAAAAATAGTACGAAAAAACTTTCAAAGGTCAAAAAAAAAAATTAATAATAATATAAACAAAAATTGTAGCAACTTTCTTGAATGACTTAAGAAATGTTATTTTAATATGAAAAACTAGTTACCCTGGCAACCATGATAAAGTGAAGATCTCTGAACCTGGCTGGAACAGGGTGGAGTTAATTCCTCACCTCCCACTCTGCCAGAAAACACTTTTTGAGTTGTACTTCTTTCATTTTGGATAAAGTGGATATCAACAGCTGTACATAATGCGTAGAATTCCAAAACCAGCCAAGTCTATTCTTGTAAATTTTTCACAGCTGGTCAATAAAGGTAATGGTCAGACTGGATTAGGAAGTTGCTTTATTTTTTTTTTGTATGGCCATTTTGATGTGATTTAACTACTTTTGGGAGAAAACCTTTCAACTAAAGATAATCTAGTAGAAAAAATATTTAAAAAAAAAAACAGGAGATTGGACTTGGCTGGTTTTTAAATTCTATGCCTCATATGTTTTAACCATTTTGATAATCTTTTAATATTTTTTTTTCTATATAGGATTGGCAAATGTTGGTCCACGGACATTGCTGCTCTACATACATACAGCTGTGTCATTGGTTATTATCTGGAGTATCGTAGTTTTTTCATTTATATTATTGACTACAGAAATTGATTTTTCTAAAGACAAATATTTTAAGCAAGGATTTGAAAATAAGCAATTTTTACTTTGTTCATGGGCAACGGTGAGATTAATTATAATTAAGTTGTGAGTTAAAATGTTAATAATCCTGTATTGATTCATGTTTTTATTTCAGTTGTCCCATGTAATATATTTTGGAATTTATACAGTAATAGATATAATTGCTGTTTTCGGGAAAAAATCTGAAAAAACTCTGAGGATAAGAAAAATGCTTTATAGTACGGCTAATTACCTCCTGTTTTCAGTAGTTTTCCCTGTGACAGCGGTAAGTAACAATTAAATGTAAATATATAAATTTTTTTCTTATTTCAAAAAGATCCTTGCGAAAAAATATAATTTTCATCATAATTTTTCAAACAAAACAGGTGCATTTTAAGACGGGCATAAGTAGAAATATTCAATAAAAATATATATACAACAGAAGGATAAAAAACGTAATAATAAATTATTATTATTCTCCGTGGCGCTACAACATTTGGTAGGTCCTGGCCTCCTCAATGAGCCGCCGCCATTCGGCTCAATAATAAATAATAAATAAACAATAATAAATAATAAATGCTTCTACAAAACAGCAGCATATAAAACATTTAAAATAACAATGTAAAAAAATTTAAGGTTTTATTTTTAAACTATCTATTGATGCTTACAACTGTATATATTATATACAACAAGTAAATTTGAGGAAAATGGTTCTTGACTAGTCAATAACATGTAAAGAACCTCTCACTGGTAACACTTCCATCAAAGTTCTATTAGGAGGTCTCTTAGCGATATTCTTTTCAGATGCCTCAGAGGATTAGAAAGTAGTGGATTCGAGTGAGTATGGAGCTTACTATGAGAGGATAGGTATATGGTTTGGGCCAAATCAACAACATAAAAGGCATTGAGATCTTTTTGAATAAGTTTGTTTTTGACATAATAAGGAGCAGTGAGGATTTTACAAAGCATTGTAAGGATTGGATACTAGAAGAATTGGAAGGTTTAGTGGAACCCCAAAACTCAACTCTGTATGTCAAAATGAGTCTAAATACTGCCATGTAAATAAGTCTTTTGTTTACTGAAAGCTTTGAGGGCTGGTCTAGTAAATGTTGGAGTAGCCGGAAAATTTAAGGCTCTTCAACCTTTTAATAAAATTCAATGAAAATTTCATATAATTATTCCGTTATAATTAAGAATAATTACATAATTCAATGCTTGATATAATTCAATGATTAATTTGGAAGACTATGAACATTAGTAGGCAGGGTTTTTATTGGATTTACTGAAACAGATACAAAGATTTATTTATTAGAGAGGGGAGCATTTTCCTAAGGGTATGTTGACAAAATTTTCCAAAATTTTTTATCAATTTCCTGATATATCAGAAAAATGACAGTTCAAATTAAAAAAAAAGAAACTTGTATTGCAACAAACCATGAATGATCTAGGATTCATATCTTGGTAATGAAAAATCGTTACGAGGTGAAAACTAACTAATTTAGAGAGGCAAGGTGAACCCCAGGTGGATCCCCCAATCCCAAAATCATTCCTCCTCTGAAATAATAGAAAACAAATTTTCTTCTCACAGCTGAACTTGAATTTGAGCTGCCTGAAAGCTTTCATGGACGAATAGATGAGTTCCTTTTCATTGCAACTGAGCTGTCCTGCCAATTAAGTTAAAAAGATATAATTTTGTTAATTAAAATATATTGGTAAAGGTTTTAAACTTCAGAAAACTAGGCCTCACTTCTTCCCATAGACATCCTCGTTTTACATATCATCTTCCGCTGTGGCATTTGAACTAATCAAAGATTGACCTTACCCTTGGAAATTAATTGATTCTTCCATTAATTTATCATTAAAGTACTTTATTTATATCACACTACATTACTTTACATTTCCTTGTTTAAAAATACTTAATTAAATTACACTGAAGGATGTGAAATTTAAGCAATAAAACTATTAGACCTTCTCGCAGTGCTTAACCTATAGGAAATGCACCATCAGAGTTGTTAAATACAAACAGGTCCTGAAGTTCTTTGGTAGCAGACTTTTAGCTCTGAGGATTTATTCACCTGTCAAAACATTGAATCATGCATGTGCAATTTCACAATGAGAAATAAACTAATAATAATAAGATCCAATAATATTTATTTATTATTTCTATTCAATTTATTAACAAAAGTTGTTTTTAAATTTTCTGTTCTTCTAGGTTACTTCATTTCTATTTTGGTCATTTTACTTTTGGGATACGGAGCACATGTACCCAAAACAACTCGAAATGTTTCCGTTTTTCTTAAACCACATGATGCATACTTATCCTCTTCCAGCGATTATATTCTACATGTTCAGTCATGTGAGGAAAGAACCTGACAAGTACAAAACTTTGCCGCCTTTGTTAATTATACTCATTTCATACAATCAACTGTAAGTACTATCATTTATATAACTTTGTATAACAAGTATACATCTAAAATCAGCTAATTTAAAATGAATTATCAAATATTCCATTAATGTTTATAAAAATTTTAAAAAAATTAAACCAATATCATGTAACTAAGTTTCTCTGTAAAATATGCAAGCAAAATAATATTTTGGATTAGTTTATGATGTCTCTTTCCCACTCAGCAAAATTAGGCTGATAAAAAATATTTTATATATTATATAACATTTTAGGTTATAAAACAGTAATTAACTCCTTCAAGCATGTCTCTATGTTTTGAATTAATTATATGTAAATGTGTGATCTGTCCAACTCTGCTGTATGGGACACCAATGTTTTCAAACATAGGTAAACTTACAAAAAACCCACTGCAATCATCATAAAAGGAACCACAATTGAATTTAAAATTTCTAAACTATATTAGTAAAAAGTTACACAAAATTAATTAATTTTAAAAGGAAGAAAGATAAAAATGATTTGATTCCATAAAGCATAACCATAAACCCCCAATTTTAACTCGCATATTTATAACATATTTAACCCCTAAATTACACCTGCCAGAGCACAAAAGTAGTAGCAGAAATTATTTATAAAAATTAAATTTTAAGTATAGGTTTATTCAAGTGTGTAAGACCTATATATACACCTGTATTGATTAGTATCACAATTAATGACACTAAACAATATCACTTCTAGATATTCCAAAATTGGATTAAACAATTAAATTCTTATTTAATGCAAGCTTTTTATGAGTTTCTTATTGTTTTGAAAATGCACTCTTCCAAATCTCCAAATCTAAAATTACTTATATATATATATATATATATATATATATATATATATATATATATATATATATATATAATATATATATATTATAATAATTAAAAAATCCTGAAAGATGTCCATTTTATGCGTTTATAAATTATAAAAAAGTTCTAAATGATTATTGTAAAATTTATAAAATGGCTAACATAATTTTTGATTTACTTACTCATTTATCATATTACTGTTAATTTGGTTGGCACTAAGAAATAAATCAATTTCTCCATAATTGGGAAAATGAATAGATTATGGATATGTTTATCAATAATCTACTGCTTCTGATAAGTAAACAGTTGTTAACCTTTCGATCCAAGCAACACCAACAGAGACAAAAAAACCCAACACTTAAATGTAAGCGCAACATGGCTTTGTTCATTCAAACAAATAAAGCTTTTAATGGTAGGTCCTAGTAACAAATTTTACATAACAAAAAATATTTTTCATTAAATATTTGATCATGAAGCTATTGCCTAATTTTTGATCTGAGCTACACCAACAGAGCTAGAGCGTGTCATAATTTTACATATTTGAGTGTTAAAAAAAAGTTACACATTTTGAGAGTAAAAAAAACATTACACAAGCAACTATAGACCACAGCCAAAAGACCTATCAATGTAAAAATAAATAAATTAAAATAGTTCCATTTATCCATTGGTTGTAATTTATAAAAAATTGCATGAATAAATACTATAGAGTTTTAAGATCCTGAATTACTGATTTAGGAATCTTGTGGTTATTCATAGTGAATAAAACATACAATTGATTAGATTGATGAATTTAGTTAGTGATTTTCGGACCTACACTGCAGTACTCTTATTAAAGACTAATCATCTTTTCTTCAGAAAAACCTTTTTTGTTAAATTCATCTACTACTAACATAGTAAAACATATAACATAATATTAGTTTTATTTATATCTCTAAAATTAATGATAAACAAATTTCTTGGTTTCAGTGTATTTGGTATCCGTAAAAGAAAAGGAGTGTGGGTCTATCCAGTTTTTGAGTTTTTAACATTTTCACAAGTTCAGGGGATTGCAGCTTTCACACTGATAGCTTCTATCACTTGCCACTTTCTTGGTTACTACTTGTTTAACATCCTAAAAGGTATTTACTATTTTTATGAATAACTATTTTTACTTTAATAGTAACTGAAGACTGAGGCCCAGCTCTATATGCAAATGCATGTTTTTCATCATCATTCAATCAAAAATATAAATTAATTTAAAATTAAAAAATAACCCTTAATGTACATTAAATTAAGTAAACAAAAATTACGATACCATACAAAAATACTTCATCAGCTGGCGATCAAAGTATATTTTCATAAAAATTTTAATTGTCTTAATAATATAAAATAAAATTTACCCGAAGTTTGTGATCAGAGCATTTACAATTAACTCCAATCAACTTCCTGCAATTATTTATTATTTATTATTGTAATAATTAATTTATTTGATTAAAATCAAAATATTGTTCATCTAGTTTATGCTATACAGAATTTTTTTCTTATGTATAACATTATATTGAAACCATTATTTTAAAGGTGAATTTTAGATTTGTAAAAATTACTGTTATTTTTAGTAATTTTTCATATTTAAAAAAAAAATTAATTAAAAAAAAAACATAAAAAAGGATTATTATTATACAAATCTAAACAATTATTAATTTTTAGAAATATCAGATTCATGCCATTTTTATAATTTATACACTTTTAGTCTGAATGGTTGATTTAGTATTTGTCACCAGTAAATAATATAGTATACCTATATTTTTTATATTTCAGATTTACGCTCATCAATTACTTCAAAATTTCGAATTACAGAAAACACTTCTGAACCGATTAAGAAAAGCCGGTGATGCAGGCATACTACAAAATTGTAAACATGACTGTGCCAACATCGAATTACAAATGAATGAAGATTATTTGATATATGGTTATTATAAATAAGACTGAAATATCATTTAATACAAGGTTTTTTGAATATAATGAAATAATGATGAATTTTTAACTTTAAATGTATCAATGCTCATCATTGTAATTATAATCATTTTTCTTTCGGAAAGATTTAAATAAGTTTTGATTGTATATATTTTTTGTCTGTGTGTAATGATAATTGTGATAATTTCAAAACAAATTTATGCCAATTAATACATTGGCTTAATATATAAACATTTGTTTTAAATACAAAACGCCAATTGTTGGTCAATGATTAAAAAATTTACATACGAAACACAAACTTTGTTTTTCTTAGATCAATGAAGTAGCAGCAAAATAAACTCCTTGCCAACAGTGAGGTATTGTAACATTGGTTTTCCATGCATTAAGTCACATAATTTAATCCATAAAATTCCATTAATCATGTAAGCATTGCCTAAACAAAAATATGTAGGTATAATAAAACATGTATATTAAATTTTTTAACCAAAGTTTACAAATATTCTGGTTTCTATCTTTAAGTTTTAGCTGTTTAGTAATAAGTCATGTATAAAGAAATATAGAATACATACATAGAAATAATAATGAAGTGCTGTTTTTCCTATATGTTTATTCAAAATAATTTCTTCTTGTTCAGATTGATTTGTTACGTCTAATTTTTTTGTATAATATCTTTAATTTTAATGGTGGGATAATTATTTTTTATTAACTCCGTTAAATGGTTAAAAATTGATTATAGATTTCATCATCTATAGAATTTTCAATTTGGGGGGAACATAAAACACCGTAAGTGTGATTCGGCTGTAAAAATTCGAGACAATTTTCTTCTATGTCTTTTGAAAAAGGATATCGAGTGTACCAATGAAATCTGGTTTTGCCAAAAGGTTTTTCCACGGGTTTTTGAATTTCGGGATTTCCTCGAGTTATAATAATCTGAAATTTTTCCACGTTAATGCATTTTGTTTTGTCGTCCACTATTAATATCTGGTCATTTGATGATTCTTGGGAATGTTGTGTCTGTAAGCTTTCTAAGTCTTCTTCTAAGGGAATTTGTAATGTTCTTGCAATTTCTTCGATATTGTCATTATTATATTCTGGGGTTGGTGCCGAAAAGAATTCTTCAAGTACTTCGTTAGGATCAGGGTCTGAATTTTCGATTGCATTAAGGTCGTTTCTTTTAGGGGGATTTCTAGATAAAGCGTCTGCTACGAAATTAGTTTTTCCTTGTACGTATTTTATATCAAAGTCAAAGTCCGCTAATTGTAATTTCCATCTGATTAATTTAGAGTTGGGTTCTTTTAGATTATGTAGCCACTGTAAAGGCTTGTGGTCCGTTTGTATAGTAAATTTTCTTCCGTACAAATAGGGTCTAAAATGTTTGCATGCCCAAATAATGGCTAGAAGTTCTTTTTCGATAGTTGAATAATTTTCTTCTTGTTTATATTAGTGTCCTGGAGGCAAAGGAGATAGGTAGGTCTTTATTATCGAAATTTTGAGATAGTACTGCACCTATTGCGAAGTTGGAGGCATCTGTTGTTAAGGTAAAAGGTTTGTCAAAATTTGGAAGCTGTAAAATGGGGCTATTTTGTAAGAGGGATTTGAGTGTTTCAAAAGCTTGTAAGTATTCGTCAGTGATTTTAAGTTCTTTGTCCTTTCTTAAGGCTTGGGTTAGGGGTCTCGCGATTTTAGCGTAGTTTTTATCATTTTCCTATAATATCCCGTAAGTCCAAGAAATTGTTTAATTTGTTTTTGAGTTTTAGGAATAGGGAATTTAGAAATTGCTTCAAGTTTAGCGGGATTTGGTTGTATACCTTTTTCTGATATTATGTGTCCTAAAATAAAAGTTCCCGTTTGAAAAAATCCGTTTTGTCTAATTGAATCTTTAAATTGTGTTGCTTTAATTTTTCAAAAACCGTTTTTAAATGTTTAATGTGTTCTTCTAGGCTATCGGAAAAAAAAAAACAATTATGTTGTCCATATAAACTAATACATTCGGAATTTTAGAAAATATTATATTCATCGCGCGTTGGAATGTAGGTGGGGCATTTTTTAAGCCAAACGGCATCCTTAGAAACTCGTAATGTCCGTATTCTGTCGAAAAGGCAGTTTTGAGAATAGATTCGCGTTCCATTTCGATTTGGTGAAAGCCGGAGGCCAAATCGATTGCTGAAAAATAATTGGCTCTACCAATTTTTCCAAATAAATCTTCAATGTTTGGGAGTGGGAATTTGTCTTCAATAGTTTTATTATTAAGTTTTCTATAATCTATCACCATACGATTTTTTCTTTTACCGGAGGCGTCGGGTTTTTTTGGGAACGACCCATACAGGGCTGTTATACGGGGAATTTGAGTGTTGTATAATTTTATTTTCCAATAATTTATCAATTTCCGATTGAATATCTTTCCGAAAAACTTCCGGGTATCTGTAATTTCTAGTATATATCGGGTCTTCGTCCGTTGTTTTTATTTTTATGCTTTAATAAGTTAGTACTAGTTAGTTTGTCACTATCTCTTTTAATTACTTCTGGAAATTCTTTTAATAGATTTATTATTTTAACTTTTTCTTCACTATTCATATGACTTGTCCTAATTACATGTGGGATTTCTTTTGTATTTCGTCGTCAGCATAGCCAGCTTGACGGGGACATTGTCGCGAATAAACCAGTCATCGTTTCCTTATTTCTTTATTTCGTCAAACATTCCATAGGTTCGGTGGCAAAAATGGCCATTTACTTCTGTGGTGAGTCCAATATGGCAAAGGAATTTGGTCGTTTTTAAACGTCATATTAAACCTTTGTAATAATAACATTATCATTTACTTTTATATCAGTTATTTATTTATATTTAAGTAATTACTTAGTGGTTTTATACTTAATATGGGCTTGTTATTCATAAAAAGTTCAGTCCTTTCTTTTTAGGACTTTAAATTTTTGTCTCTAATTCTATTCAATTAAAATGATTTATCATCCTCTTATACACAAATGAGGGATTACCCCATCCATGGGGGAGAAGTATAAGATTATCCACTAGGGGGTTTATGAGAACACTATAACACTTTAAATTCTGTTTCATACTATTAATAACATAATAATAAATGCTATTTTTTATGAAAAGGGAAAAAGGTTTAAAATTTAATTTGTTTTTCGGAACCAAAAATAGTAGCTGGATGTATGTAAAGAGCAAGATTGTTATACCATTCCTTTTTCCGGTGGGACCGTCGACAAGTATGAAGGAGGTCCTTTATAAAGTACCTGCCAGGAGCGTACTGAAGTTTGGGGTGATGTATAAATTTTGCAGTGGCACCTGTATCAAATTAGCCCTGTTCGTAAGATACTGGTTGTCTATGAAATAAGGTATAAGGTCTTTATATAGTTAAATTTAAGTAGAATTCGGGGGGTGGGATTCTTGATTTGTTGGGACCTAGCCTAAAAAATGATCAAATTTTTCCGCCATTTTTATATAAAATTGCTGTTTTGCCGAGTGTTTTACAATTCTATCCATTCTCCATCACGCGGTTTTTCAATGTTTTCATGTTTCTTCTGGAACTGAACTCAGTGCATGTGTCAGTTTCGTATGGGGATCCTACATCTTTTTTTTTGCGGTCTTTGTTTTTGTAAAAGTTACTGACTCGTTCTCATGGAAACAGTATTTTGCGATCCATTATTATATATTACGGGGTTGATTTTGGACAATTATTATATCTGTTCTTGATTGTATTGTTGAATATAGAATAATTTTTATAGAAATACAAAACTGTTCCATTTTTTACTATTAAAAATTAAAATTGTTTGAATCAAAACAACAAATTTTAAAATCAATTATTAAGTAGTGAGTTTTATAATATTAATTTATTTACAAACCTTCTGTCTATTACTTATATATAATTATTTCAATTATTAAATCTCCTGTAGTTCCCTTGGTGTTATTTTATTAGAAGTGTTTTTGTAAAAAGATATTGTCTATAATTAGGAGTAAGATAATAACAATGAAGAATTACCAGTCTGGAATCTTAGTTATAAGAAATTTCATGACTGACCCGCCATATATCAACCAGTGTTGCCACCAATCTTAATTTTAAAACGTTGTATTTTAACGAATCATGCGACTATAGCAAGGCTCATTATTTTTGTCAAAAAAATACTTCTCTGTGCGAACTAATGCAATTATTTCATCTCAATAAAAAGAAAATCAAAAACTTTTTACTTTGAATTTTACTGACAGGAATATATTTTTGGAGACCTTCGTGATACCAAGGATAACAATTATAAACTGTATTTCAAATATTTCGTAAAATGAAAAAAAAAAAAAAAAAATTTCGCTAAATAAAAAAAAAAATATTTATAAGTACTTATATAGTGTGTGAAAACAGAGAACATCCATTACTAAGCAACATACTCCCCTTGCAGCTGGGCACAGATCGAATTGGCAGCCTGTTGCCTTTGATACTACGTTTCATTAGTTTTAGAGAAGTTTAAAAGCGGTTTGTTAAATAGTTTATTTTAAAATTAATAGTATTATGACCAGTTGTAATGTTCTGTAGTAGTAGTAGTAGTAGTTCTGTATTGTTAAAATTATTTTGTGTACATGAATAAATCTTTGTTCATAACACATTTGCTGAACCACTCAAATTGTTACAATACAATAATTTAACTAATCACTTAATTAAACTAAAATTACCATGGCACTTGAAAACATCCAAGTAGCTCTCCTTATCACTACTTCTACTTACAATGTTGATGTTATTTTGAATCTCGGACAAATTAATAATTTTCAATACCCCTTTGGAGGAGCTAATGTTTTTGAAGGCATTAATCTGACATATGAGATCACTATATCAGAGGATATTCATAAATTTGAAGAAATATCTTCATTTCGATTCGTAAAAGATATTTTCCTTCAAAATTTTTATGATTTTTTCAACAGATTTCATAGACTTATAAATAATTACGGTGCAAAGTTTAGTGATTGAAGATATGAAAAATACATGAGTTTTGTAAATAGGTGTTTGTGTATAGCGAAGTTCTCAGAAATACCGTGAATGTTAAAGATTTTTATTTTTTAAATTCATTTATTTTATTACAATCATATGAAATAATACATTATTAGTAAATGTGAAGGATATTGAATTTAAGAACACAACAAAGCTTGTAATGAAACCACCCATTGCTAGAACAGAAAAAAACTGTACCACTTACAACCCATGAAGGGTCTAGGGTAAGGCTCTACTGTTTCTGAGCCAACGGTCGTGAATGGAGGAGTCTTGACCGGAAGACTTGAATTGTGAGTCTTGAATACTCACTCAGCCACCAGGATTTTTCCCAATGAAGGGTACCCACTTAAACGAGGCTGGGTGTGTCCCAGGAGGGTCCCCCGACCCCGAAATTAAATTTTCAGCCTTCAGTCGGACTTGAACTCGGGTCCGGGAGCTTGGTAGTCAAGCGCCTTCCATTTCTAGCAGAGTAGTTCTATATTAGAAGTTGTAGGTGACATAATTTCTTTAGACGCTATGGAAGGTTATCAAAACTCAAATGGGAAGTATGTTCTAATACTAGTAGATTCGAGATGGTATTTACCATGGAAGGGTAGGTAATGGGTTAAAGTTCAAATCGGCAACCATTGGCATTAGCTTTTTTAAATTTTCAATTATGTAAACTTGACTTGTATTTCCACTCAATTATAGAAAAATCAAATAGAAACTGTCCAGAGCTTTTAATTAATTCACCCCAAACATGTAAAAATGTTTACCTCTAAGATTATAATTAAAAAAATAAGAATACAAATAATAAGTCCTCTTTAAAGTAGTAAAATATATCAGTTGTTCAATTTGACAATTAGACTGTTAGCTACTAACACGCTTTACTGGAGTTTGGCAATGACTCTTCGTTTGTTTAGTCAGTTTTCTCTCGTTATCTAGGATACCACAATTTTTTAAAACTTCGAACCTTATTCTCACTTAAAAATTGAATTATATAAACAGTATTATGGTTCGAACTTGTTATTGACAGAACACTGTACAGTGTTGTTACTCAAAAGCGTTTCAATTTTAACCGTAGTGCTAAATAACCCTGGTATTAAATATGCAACAGTCAATATCAAAGAAAGTAATTTCACATATATTCGTCAATCAGATCCCCCCCCCCTCTCGAAAAATATTTATAGGAAAATAGTAAATTCGTGACTACATAATTAAACTTAATAGATTTGCCAATTGACATCAGCTGGCTATCGATTTATTATTTTCCATTTTCAAAATCTTAATTTTATAAAAATACTAGCTGAAAGAACCCTGCTCCGCTACGGTTTAATATCATTAGGATATCATTAAGGACAACTTAAATTAGTAAAAGTTAAGCTTAACGTTGATAATTATTATTACTTAAATAAACCTTAAAAATTCCATTCTTAGAATAATTTCAATAAGTAAATTTATAGAACTCACTGATTCTTATTGATAGAACTCACTGATTCTTATCAGTTTTTCATCCCTGCTGTGGAGAACAATGTCTCGCTTTTCAAACACCTGGCCGACATTCAAGATAGCAACTTCGTTAGTGGTAGGAGTATTGTAACGTCCTCAGTGAGCATTTGAAGGCTTTTTGTCAGCACTGATAACTACCTGAAAATCTTATAGATCTTTGGGAACAGACTCGACAGCAGCTCTGAAGTCCTTGATATAGTTATGTTCATGAAGAATTTTCTGGAGTTGGCCTGCGAATGCAGGCTTGACATTTTGAAAGTGACCACAGTGAATGCCTATTTTATGGTTGTCATCACCAACAAAATTGACCTGAATAAAAGACGGTTACTGTAGTGTTCCAGGCATCAAACTCCCTATTTTGTAATATATACCTGTCCTCGCACCTTGAATGTTGGCATTATATCTCCCTCTTTTACCTCTTTTGCTCCAAATGACGTCATTTGGAAACAACCGTTATATTTCCAAATATTATTTATAAAATGCTCAGCCTCAGGAGGCTGTGCAAGTGTTCAGGACGAGGAAGTTGGACTTTCCCGTTACTGCAGCACATGGCAGGGCTATCGCCCTTCCATTTTACAGCATAACACCAATTTCAAGTAGACCGTAATCCAATATCGACGGTTTTGTCTTTTGCATATTCAGGTTTTGGGTCATAGTAGCTTTAACCTTTCCATTGAACATCTTTCATCGTGTTTTGTTTTGTTACAACTACGTGTTTAACATGAGAATTCTGATAAATTTTTTTTGAAGACTTTCTATGGATTTCAGAATGGGTTTTCTTATACTTCTGTACAGTCCATCTAAGTACAGTTGGGTGATTCTCAGAATATGTGTATACAGCATATCCTTTAACTTCGGGTTGGCTTTCTTTATGTTTGTTAACCACTTTTCTGCTAATTTCAGGATGATTTGCCATGTATTTCTTAACAGCTTCCCTGTTGAACTCTACATGTACTTGAATATATTTTGCAGCCAAGTTCCTTATTTGTTTGTTGCGAACTGAATCTGTGAATCATTTCCTACGTTGTTTACTTTTAGATTGATGGGTTTACTTCAATGTTGCAATAGACTCATCTGAGCTGAGAAAAAGGTATATTCAAGGTTCAGAAATGCTAGATACAACTTGGGCCTGGTTGAGAAAAGCCGATTATCTTGTGACCGGAAAACTGAAGGAAGAGTAGTTTGGGGACAAAGCTACTGGTGAAGCAATGTTGGTGGGTTGCCTGTAAGGAATATGTACATCGAACTGGCCTTACATGTTATCACCAGAGAACATAAATCTTTTAACCTCCTCTTTAACATAAGTCTTTTAATAGCTTCTCGTCATGAAACAACTCAAACTTGTAAGGGTCCACCTCTGCAGCCACCATGAGTTCACAGAAAGTACCATATTACAAGGTTTCGACATCGATCGTAGTTTTGTTTGTTTACTTACTACTATGAGGAACTTAATTTTTGGTCAAAGTGTGTGGCTTAAACATCTAACCTTTTTTTTTAACTTAGCTTATCTCCAAATATCATATGACAATTAATCTATTATTATTCACCCAATAAAAATTGTAATAGGATTTTTCGCGAATTAGCCGCGATCCAAGCCGATTTTTTTAAATTCCTTTCTTAGCAAGCACCTACGGCCCTAGAGGAAGCTACATATCGAATTTCATTCCAATCCGTTTGGTGGTTTCTGAGATTTCGTGTTAAATGAGTGAGTGGTGTTTGACAAATACATATATAGTAGATTTGTACCTTTAAACAGGGATACATATAATTTAGAAGTATCTTCTTGTAAGATTTTTTAATGAATGAATGAAACTCTTCAAAAAGCCTTTTATCAATAATACAGAATAACAGCTCCTGGTCTTAACATGCAACATTGATGGATTAGAATACAAGATAAAATATTAAAAAATCACATAAAAGTAAAATGTGTGATTAAATAAATCAAGGGCAAACATTCCCAGGGCCTGTATTTATAAAAAATTAAAAATAATTTTTTCAAAAATGTATGTAACAAAATAAACACTAATAATAATTTTTTTTTTCAAGTTGTTTTTTTAATTTGATTTATTCTAAAAATTTATGTTATATCAATCAATCAAATGTTTGTAATAAGAATAAAGTTTTTACCTTACCAAACTATTACCTTTTATATGTATATAATGTACTTCATTCCATTGATTCCAAGTGCTAGTATACTCAGATAAGGAAAGTTGAACTAACTGTATTTTCTTTTTGTAAAAGGTCATGGTTATCAAGACTGGTCACGTGTAGGAATCAACAGATAATGATTATCAATCAAGAACTGTATGAGTGATTTTAATAATTTAAAAATATATAAAGTTATTTAGACAATTTAAAGCAGCATTTATATTTCACCAAATACAGGTGTCATTGGTATAATTAGAAATGATTCATTGTAAGAAATACATTAAGAACTTTCATAACATCATATTATCAAGTTAATGGATAGTAAAAAAATGCATCGAAAATAATTAAATACAGAAATACAATAATTATGTTCATTTTCAGAAAGAAAATTTTTTCTTTTCAGATATCTCTAAAACTGTTAAATCCAATTTTTAGACAGGTCAAATTAGAACAGATTTAAAAGTTATGGAACATAAATCGAGACAATAAAAAAAAAAAAACAGTATTACAGTTACTATTTCAAGAATTTAAGGGTTTTTTAAATAGAAAAATATGAAAATTTCCACAAGGAAATTATTCAAAATATTATTAGGTCAATGGCACATTGAAGGTAAAGCTCATTGAAATTCAAGAGGAGGAGTATTCAAGAGTATCAATGAAATTATACAGAGAAAACCTTGATTTTTTAAAAAGTTTTAACAAAAGATAGAACTAATGATCATGATTTTTTATATTTTAATTATTTGTTTTAAATCTTATGGTTATTCTAAACACATTTGGTAAAAGACCCTAGCTCCAATAGAGTTTTGAAATCACTTATATAAACAACAAAAAATAAAACTGAAAATGCTTGTTTTGATTCAACTTAATAACTAAATATTAATGTGAGCTTTAAGGATTATTTTTAATGTAAACACTTCATTGAAAACATTCTTTAGTACATAGTTCACATAACCTTATATTTATTAAGAAATTCATGATTTTTTTGTTTGGTGAATTGTAAACAATCCCAAGGAGAAAGAAAAGGCTACTTTTAATTTGAAAGTTTAACATTAAGGTTTTAGCAACATTCGTGATATAGCAGTAGCTTACATTTCATAATAATTTTTAGCACTATACTTGGACATCTTATCTAATTTACATTTTGTGAGTTTAAATTTTTTCATCTTTACACTCTGATTTAAATATTCAACTTTTATTTCAATATATTTACTCACATAAATTTGATAGTAGTTTTTTCATTTATTTTTTATGTTTAGCTGGTTAATTAATTTAAATAATAACAAAGAATGTTTAGGCAAAACGAAGCATTTGGAACTGTTATTTTAAAACTATGCATATAACAGTTAGATATCACAGGTATGTAGATATAATCGTCAAAAAGAAGAAAAAGAACGTCTTTAATAGCTATCGAAGATAGATAAAAATTTCTTTGATTAGTTCCGCTGATAGTCAATTATTTAGCAATAAGACTCAAATAATTTATTTTTATTTTAATTAATTTTTGAAAAGAAAAGACTGCTGAAAGATAATTAGGAGATATTCCAATCATAATGAAGTGGAGTGGGGATGTATTAATGTTTGGGTTAAGATCAACCCTTATCAGAGGCGTTCAATTGTTATCAATGGATCCTAAGATTCCCCAAAGAAATCTTCTCATCTCAAGTAAGTATTTAAGCATAAAAACAAATAATTTTTTTTTTTATATTACTTTAAGATTGAATCTTTTATGTAACACAAAAAAAGGGCATTTCGGTAGGTTAAATTCTAAATAAAATAAATTAATTTAAATGAAAATCTCTATAGTGATAAAGTCAATTTTGGTATTATCCATTTTAATTTAAAATGTATATTTTTTGGTATATTATAATAATAAAAAATAATAGAATGAAATCTAAATGACTTGAAGTTAAAGTGACTATGAAGTAAGAAGAAAATTTTACCCTTACAACTAACTTCCTTGGAAAATATATTTAAAATTAACAGGGTTTTTTTTCAATATTGATTTTTATTTTGTTCCAATTTAACATTATTCTCCAGTTTAATGAATTTTTTTTACTTTTTTTTAGTGTGTGTTTTAAAAAATAAAAATAAAATAATTGGTTATAATATTACTTTAGTATACAAATTTGTATGATAAATTAATGATTACAATTATATTCAAGAATTTGCGATAAGATAAATTCATTTTCACAAAATTTCGGACATTGACAATGGCCATTGTTAGCATTAGAGATAAAAAAATCAGCTTCTGTATGCTAGTGTCAACAAAACTTGAAAAGTAGTAAATGGATCGACAAAAAATATTTATGAATTTTAAGTATTTCTCTATAAAGTGTAACATTAAAAAAAATCTTAATAAAAGTGTTTTATTATGAAATCAAAATATGTTCCCTGAATTCTTTAAATGAGTTTTTTTTTTTTTTAAATTAAATTTTTCATTTTAGAAGCTCAAATCCTAATAACAAAGTAAATTTTTAGTGTGCATCTGTTTGCCAGTTTTAACTACTTTGTTTTTAGAAAATAATTTAAATCTTCAGAAGATGAGATGAAAAAAAGCAATTCAATTTTAAAGAAAAGAATACGCATAGTCTCAAAATTACAAACTATTCAGGATTAAGTTAAAGTAAACTTTTTTTTTTTTTTTTTTTTTTTTTATATTTTTTTTTTTAGTGTTTTCCTTCCAGAAGTAACCCTGTTTGAAGGGATTTTATTTATTTATGTACACAACATACTTGTACAAAGTATACAATGTACATGTAATTTTTATTTTTTGATTTGATTATTATTTTACATATACATATAGATAGTACATAAACAATAAATAAAAATAAAAATAAACAAGAATAATTCAAAATTTAACAAAATCAAGCAACAAAGTTATATATAGAAAAAATTATAAATATTTAGTGGTATAAAGATATTCCATATTTTTATCCTCTATTTTGAATATTTATGGATGAAATATTTAAGAAATATTTTGAAATCTTCAAATAAATTATTCATCAAAAATTGACCATCCACCGGCCAATGTCCCTAGTTTCTGTACTGTTTTCACCTGTAGTACAGTTTTGTAGTCAGTGAGTAGTCAGCATACATATATGAGGTGGAGTATATTTAGTTCTTGAGTGGAATCACAAGGAAATAAGAACGAATCTGTTATGTAGATGTCTTCTCTTGTGTGTTGTGTAAAAAAAAGAGCAAGAAAGTGCACATGTTGTTATAGAAGGATCAACACATTCAGGTATTGATGAATCATTTGCCAATTTTATAGGTGTTTTGTTTAATCGAAAACTAATTTTGAATGTTAAAAATACATTATCAGTGCTAAAAAAAAAAGCATTTAACATATTCGTAATATTAGCAATTAGATAAATAAATAACATACAGTAGTTTGAAAATATTGAGACAAGAAATCAGTGCTTGCTGATACCCACCTAAAGAAGCGAAGCAGAATAACAATATAGTATGATTTTTTATATTTTTTTTTTTTTTACAATCAGAATAAAAAGTTTATTTAAAAAACAAAACAACATAAAACTTCACAGAAAAGCTTCATTGGGAACTATAGAAGGTTATAATAATTTTTGATAACAGTTTCCAACCATTAGGTTTTTTGTTGATGTTTTTTGTGATCTATATAAATTGAAATCTTTATTTCTCTCTCATAATTCATTTGAGTTCAATGGTCGATATGTAATAATCTGATTGAAAATATAGCTCATATTCGATTTGATGAGCAAAAATAGTTAGCATTTAAATTCACAATTATAGCTAATTTTAGTTAAGATATAGCCCTGTACTCTGTGGGTTGTATTAGGTACAGGAATAAAAATACAGTATGCTTTTTTTTTTTTTTTTTTTTTTTTTTTTTTTTTTTTTTAAGTCATTTTGACATGGATATGTCTTTTGTTTGGGGTCTATACTTTTTTCCTGAAATATTTTTTTCACATTCGAAAATGTAGTATTTTGACATGCTCTAGCTCTGTTGGTGTTGCTCGGATCAAAAGCAGTTTCCTAGTCAGAAATTTAATGGAGGATCTTATTTGTTGTTTAACACTTGTCATCTTAACAAGTGTCTTAAAAAGTCTTATTTGAAAATGCTGTCTTCTCTCGACATTGTTTATTTTGAATAATCATTGATTGTCAATTTAATTTCAGTAATTTGATCCTTTTAATTCTAAAATATAAATTAGGAAAAGCAGTAGATTATAGATAGACATATCTATGATCTATTGTTTTTCCCAATAAGAGAGAAATTGAGTTTTAAAAAAAAAAAAAAAAAAAAAAAAAAGATAATCAATTGTTTTAAATTACATTAATTTTAATTTTACATTAATTTATTGAAAAGACCATGGGAAATTTTTGCTAAAAATGATATTAAAACACTCATATATAAACTTAAATCAATAGTCTTTAAACTTCATATTAGGCTTGAAATAATAAGTGTGTAACCAGATTTAGGTGAAGAAGAAGACGAATGAAAGAAAATAATAAGGTTTTTTTTTTTTTCAATGTTTTAAAAACTACCAATAAAATAATTATTTTTTCTTTAGGCATGCTGTGTATGTTATTTTATTTTATTTTATGTAAAAAAAATGTCAAAAATAAATTTTTAAAAAAGGAAAAATATTGTTTAACGTATACATATGTTAAGCACTTGGCTTTCAGAGGTCAATCACATTAACATTAATCATTTAGCCCATTTCACACAAAATCAATTAGTGTAATGCGGGCTAAGAGTTCAATTTTTTTGGAATGATTAGTATTAAATATTAGAATATTGGCAAGAATTGAAACATACCTTACCAACATAAATAGAAATGTACTATCAAGAGTTTAAGCCCCAATTTTTTTTTTAACTCAAGATTTTGGAAAAAATCTCAAACATTCAATTCAGTTTTCCTAAAATCTCAATTTTTGCACTTAGCCCACTATGCACAGGTGCCACATATATTTATTCACTAGAAATAATTAATTCACCAACAAGAGCAAAACTTCGCTAGCCAGATTGTTCACAAATGTTTTACAAAAAACATAAATGCGATTATTCTTCTATTTATCCTGCAATTTGACATCCAATGACAGCTGTTTAAGATGGCAGCAGATGAGATTGACTAACAAATAAAGAGACACCATAGTCAAATTAAAAAAGGACAGAGCTAATCATGATGTTATACTGTACTATTCACTCATATTTTGTTGATGTCTAGATTGATGTTATGACATTGTTTTTATTATTTTATTTTATTTTGTTATTTTTCTAGAATTACTCAACATAAAACCATGGATATTACTCTTCTGTATACACACTACAGTATCGCTGACGATATTTGTTTGTTTATTAAGCTCCCCTGTGTTCATAGTGATGTCACAAGTTGACTTTATGAATGACAAATTCCTAATGCATGGCTATAATAACACAAAGTATTTTTTCAGTTTATGGGTAGTGGTAAGTGAAGTTTATTAATTTATTTATTTCTTAGCACTTGCGGTTATTATAGATGTTTATATATATTATCAGGGTGTCGAGGTGATTTGTTTTGGAATATACACAGTTCTTGATCTGATTAGAATTTATGGAAAACACTCTCAAAAGGCATTGAAAATAAAAAATATTTTGAAGGAACTGGCTTGTCATATTCTCTTTTCACTTGTATTTCCTTTGTCTATGGTAAGAAATATTTAATTTAATTTTTTATTTTTATAAACATAGTGAAACCTTTTTTATACCTCTATACAAAGAATATCCTAAATTAAAAGACTCATATACATGAAAATCATCAGAACTATTTGTAACAGCAATATTTCCCTAACCAGCAAAAAATCCATTAAAATTCTCTAAATATTAGATTTAAAAGACAAAATACCACTATCCCAACCGGGGTCAAATCTTTTCTCTTCAAAAATAAAAAATATATTTAAAAGACAAAATGCTCATTTTTTCCGACTACTCCAACATTTACTAGACAAGCGTTCAAAGCTCCCAATAAATAATGAAACCCTTATTAGCATTACAGCAATTAAGCCCATTTGAACATTGAGAGTTGAGCTCCTTCTAATTCGTCTTGTATCTAACCCTTACAATCCAAAATCTTTCATAAAATCCTCAATGCTCCTTATTATGTCACAAACTTATCCAGATCTTAATGTTCCATATGTTACTGATCAATAATTTATAAATGTATTCATATTCATTTATTGTAACCAGAAAAAAACAGTCCTATGAATGGTATGTTTATGTTATCTTAGTTGTCCCAGAATGAAGTTTATTTTCTTCTTTTTTTTATGCCGAGGCTGAATTTATATGAGTATATATGTGGGCTTTGAAGCTCCACTCAACCATTCAATTCATATTGCATCCAATTATTACAATCCAAAATCCATTGAAAAATCATGAATGCTCATTACAAATTAACTTATCTAAAATGATATTAATGCCCCAAATGTGGCTGAACTAGGACCTAACCAGATACATATCATATATGATATAGTTTATATCATAAACTCCATAAGCACTTAAATCTACTTGCATCTCAGCTTGCTTCGCATTTATTTCATGATAACCATTCAAGGCATGTGAAAAGAGGACCTCGGGACCTAATATAATACTTTGATTAAAGTACTACCAATAAGTAGTTGCTTCACACACAATTGACATGTTATAAGCATTATGTAGAATATGTTTTTATTTGATTTGCAAAAAAATAAAAAATATAAAATTTTCTGAAATGTACTGATAGATTATTCTAACAGTTGCTCCATTAAACTTTTCAATTCTTCTTGTCTCCGATCCTTACAATTCAGAATGTTTCATAAACTCCTTAATATTCCTTATTGTGTCACAAATAGATCAATCCATAATGACCTAAATGTTCCATATATTGTTAAATTGTCATAAACAAGATACCTATCCTCTCATGACAAGCTACATACCAACTTGAATCCACTAGTCTTCCAACTTGCTTCCTACTCAATTCCCGATAACCCTTCGAGGCTTCTGAAAAGAAGATAGCCTAAGAGGTTATGACCCAGGTAACTATTTAAGGTATTTATCTAATATAGAACTTTTATTATAGTTCTACTGTTGGGGAGTTTCTTGACATGAAATTAACATATTGCCATGATTATTCATCTCATTTACTTACATATTTATTTTATGCAGTTATGACTATCGATAAATAATTTTTTTAAATTGAAATAAAAAACTGTTTGACTTTATAATTAATATAGTAAATTCTATGGTCAGCAAAGGAAATGTGGAATCATTTATAAAAGATTATATTTAAATTTATTTTTTTATTTTTTTATTTTGACAGGTTGTTATGATTTTGTTTTGGGGGTTTTACTTTTATAATAGAGAACTCATCTACCCAAGAGTAATGGATGATGTTTTCCCATCATTTCTGAACCATATGATGCATACATATCCGGTACTTGCAGCAATGCTCTATATGTTTACGGATATCAAAACTGAACCTGAGAAATGGAAGACATTCACATCACTAACAGTATTCATGATTGTCTATTCAATAGTGTAAGTGAAACTTAATTAATTTATCATCTTTTCAAATGAAATTAAATTCTATTATTTTTCAAGATAAATGTAATATTTTATTGCAGTTTTTTTGGAGTCCGTAAACTGAAAGGGGTATGGGTGTATCCACTTTTTGATAAGTTGACAACTTCACAAACAACATGGGTTTTAACATTCACTTTTATATGTCCATTTCTTTGTTTCTTCCTTGGGTATTATATACATGGAAGAATAAAAGGTATAGTATTTTTATTTATTTATTTTTTTTTTCAATTTTATTATTAGTACATTATTTGAACATTGCTAACAAATTGTCATAATTATTATACATAAAAAATTAATTAGCCAAAAAACAAAAAAATAGAATTATTTTCCAATAAGAAATCTATAAATTAAATATAACCAGGAATGATTACACAATTTCCATAATTTTTTTTTTTTCTATCTTACTGTAATCCTTTTTTAAATTTTATATTTTAATGGTTTTTCTAAACATGAATGCAGGTTTATTGGTTTTATTAATCTTTATTCTGCTTATTCTCTCTTAGTGCTACAGTCCAGGGACCTTGGCATCTCGCACAATTCTGCTCCATTTGCTCCTATCCAGAGCCTTATTTCTCCAGTCGGTAACCCCAAGCACTCTCAATTCTTCTTTTGCCAGGATTTTCTAGGGCGTCCTCTCTTTCTTTTTCCTGGGAAGCTCTCTCCCATAATCCTCTTCACCATTCTATCACTGGTCATCCTTTCAACGTGTCTAAGCCAGCTTATTCTTTTTGATTTTATAAACCGCACAATATCAGCATGTTTGATGACTTCATCCAGTTCTTTATTACTAGATTAAGTTTAATAGTCTTTGACAATTGTCAAATACATAAAATGACTACCAGCATATATGATGGCTATAAAACACAATGAGAAAGTTCTGACATGAGAGGCATGATGAGGAGCATTGTCCAGTGGCAAGTTCGTTACTCTTGTTAATCATTTTTAATCTAGGAGATCTCTCATCCAGCTCTGAAGCCATCAGTGGGGGTTCGGGACTGGATTAACTCCAAAAATTTGTAGTGTATCACAAGCTTCATGAAGAAAATGTTTTTGGTAGTCTTTTAATCTGAAACCTAGTTTCAGTTCAATTTTTTTCACCATTCCAAGTTCTTTGAGGACAATCTAGCTAGCTTACTGATAGTTTTTAGCTGTTTTTGGTTTCTGGCTGTTCGGGCATCATTTGACCCAAACTTGTAAAACAAAATTATGTAATAATCACATGTTGACATCTTAGTAAAGAGCGAATTATTTTCAAGAAGTGAAATGAATAAGTGGAGAACAAATATTTTTGTTTGGGAGAGGATAAACAAGTTTTGACATCTATAGTTTCCACAACTCAAAAATCCTGCACAATTTCACTGAAAGCCCAATACAAATCCAAAAAAAATCCACTGGTTGCATTAGAAACTTCTTTGAATACTTTAAGTTCATTCCAAAGAGGAATAATAAAATTTTGTTGAATAAAACTATTAAAAATGTATAAATTCATCATGTATAATATTAATGGATATAATTTTTTTTTTTTTTTTTTTTAAGAAATACGATCATATTTTGGAAAAGAACTGAATAAAGTAAAGCAAGCAATTATGGTGGAACTCAAGGAATCATAAAACAAATGAACATGTGTTTTGTCCAATTAGATCTGTCAGTTAGTTCCTGAAGTAATTAAATAACTTGTCTGCGACTATTTTGTTTCTCACTGAAAGCTAATGTGATAATTTAAAATTTTGTATTTAGATGTTCTGTATTTATATTTGTGATATATATATTTATATAATTAATATAGAAATAATTTATTGTTAACTTATGTATTTATTATTGATAGGAAAATATAGTTATAAACATTGCAAACTAGAGTAACATCTGAAATGCAGATATGAGAATATATATATATTTTTTTTTTGTCAAAAAGAAAATAAATGGTCAAATTAGATATATTATATTTTATTATTTTTGTTGTTTTATTGTCCCAGTCCACAAGTAACCAACCGAAACCAAACTGTAGAGTAAGAGCATAAGAAATGTTTTTTCTACAAGATGGGTTTCCTAGATAGCTGAGGTCAATTACAATGCTATCTATAACTGTATCACATATTGAGATCTTTTGTTGAGTATAAAAATTAGTTTAATTTAAAATTTATTATTTTATTTATTTAATTAGTTATTATATTCATCACCTCTTTATATAAGCGTATGTAAATAAAACATATGAACAAAAAAATGTTTTTTTTTTTTTTATTATTAATCTATTAATATTATTATTATAAAAAAAAAAAACATTTTTTTGTTCATATGTTTTATTTACATTGATGAAAAATTTATCTGCTAACATTATGGGGAATAATTTTACATATTTCAGATTTACTACTTTCGATTACATTATTTAAATTATTAACTTATTTTATCGCGTTTTTAATCTTATCAATATTACACTTAGCGTTAAAGTTATAGAAGGAGTTTAAAATATTGAATGGAAATATGTTTTCTGACCTGCATCTTAGTAGATATGTTTTAGTATTCTTCACAATCACCTTTCATTTCTTTCATCAATGTGATTGTGTGACTTCCGTGTGTTTATTTGATTTCTTCATAAAATCCCATTTTTCAATGTAAATATTTAACAATATCGCACCAATGATTTTAATATGGAAATATTTTTTCTTGATTGTTGATATTAAATCTTTAATAAGGTTCTCAAGGTTCAGTCAATAATTTTGAATATTTGGTTATCCCTTACTTGTTTAAATTTTCGTTCTTATGTTTTATTTATTTATATCAATAAAAATTTGTTCGCTTACATTATGGAGGATAATTTTCCATATCATACATATATTACTTGTGAACCCTATTAAACATTTAATATTAGATAAGAAAAAATATATCCATATTAACATCACGGAATCAATATGGGTAAATATCTACAGTGAAAAAATGGGATTTTATAAAGAAATCAAATCAACACATGGACGCCATACAATATAAATAAACAAAGTTAATGATTTAAATAATGAAATGGAATATAATGAATCTGAAATATTTAAAATTATCCCTTATAATGTTAGTGAACAATGTTTTATCAATATAAATATGAAATAAATATGATGATCTTTAAATACAGGATGCTTCATAATAAATGTTGTCCTAGTATATCAGGCGTAAGACATTAGGTTAAAATTAACAATTTTCTATTTTTTGTCATTATTATTCTTATTCTTTTTCCTCCTCTGCAAATATTACTACTTTTATCTGTTACTATATATTATATCAGAAATTAACCATTCTTTCAATTTTGTTTATAATATTTATTCCTACACTATTTTTTTTCTCTTTCAAGCTATCTTTTTTTTTCTGTTATAAAGTAAATTTGTATTAACTTTTACTTAACCTTCAATTTATCTTCCTACTACCTAGATTCTGAGGTCAGGAGACCCTCCTGCGGCACACCCAGCCTCAATAAAGTGAGAATCCTTAATTGGGTAAAAAGCCTGACGGTTGAGCATGATTTTGGACAAATCTCCTCTTTTCACTACCGTTGGCCCATTAACAGTACTTCCTTACCCAAGTACTGAACCCAAGACTCTTCATGGGTTGTAGTGGTACATGGTTTTTATTTTTATTTATTTTTTTTTTTTTATCATAATAATCTCTAGGCCATATATGATTTTACTTTCTATCATGTAAATGTTACTCTTGAGGGACATTTTCTCCGAATAATTTTTCTATTCTAAATAACTATTGAAGAGAACATTAAGAATAAAAGTTATTGTATGGATGAAAAATAGAAAAAAAAAATCCTGTCGAAGAAAGACTTGATCAGTGAATAATGTGAAAAATGATATTACAAAATAATATATAATTATAAAATAATGTGAATATATAATACTAAGTCCTCTACAAGAGAATCTAATAGATAAAATAATTAGATCAAAGATAATTTAAAATAAATCAAATGAGTTAACAAGCTGAGGAAGCTTTTGCATTGAATAATTTAAATTAAATAAAAATTTCTATCTATCTTTCTTCTAAATATTTTATAAAATGGAAATCAGTCATTTTATGTGTCATGCTTCTATTCCCATCTTCCTTTATCATCCAAGTACACATGCACCTGAACCTAACAAAAGCTCTGTGATTCATTACATAACTATTTTTTTTTTTTCTTAATTATTAATCTGCATAAAATTTTTTGTAAATTTAATTGTAGTATGTTTCCAATTAATTCACACCTTCATTACATTGCTATTTATCAGAAAAAAAAAATTACTTACAAAATTCATAAAGAATTAAAAAAAAACAAACTTCATTACAGAAACAAATAAACAACTAACAAAAAGAATCAACCAATATAAATAGGGTAAAAAAAAAAAAGCTGCATTAGGAGAATATGACTAAATTTAAAACATCGTTTTTATTTTAATAAACCAAAATTTTTAACTTTGAAAATAAAGCATTAAACAGAAAAATCTACAAAAAAGAAAATATTGAGAAAATAACAAAAAGACATAAACAATGTAGTTAATAATAAAACAGCTATTTGTGATACTTATTATAGTTAATCACTTGACTAGTATGAAGAGTGCTACTTTTACTTACTCGAAGTAAATTGCTGAATGCGATGAAAATACTGTACACTCAAGTTAAATATTAATTTTTTCTGCAATCATTATTAACTTAACAAATTTTTTTTATTAAATAAAATAATGAAAAACTCTATGTATATAGTACATTAATTATTAAAATATTTATTCTTATATTACAATTATTGGCATTAGTTATAAAAGGATTGTTTGAACAGGAGTTAAATATTAGATTTGAATTTGAACTGGTGGAAGTTGAAGGGGAGAACGGAATATCTGAGAAGTGGGTTTGACTTAATATCACGAACACCTGTGACATTGTCAATGTTAAAAACATTTTAAGTATTACTGATATTGATAAAATAAACATTATTTATAATTATATCAGTAAAATATCGAAACATATGACAAACAGTATTTAAAAATTTTATATGTATCAATACAAGTGTGTATAAATTTACCAGTTCATTTTGTGAACTTAAATAGATAACCGAGAAAAATCCTCCTTATATTTATTTTTTATATAATTTATTTTGATGTTAATTCATGTCTTTGTATATAATTCTTTGTATTCTTTCCCATTGTTCAAATAGATTTAGAGTTGTTTAAGGATGTACCAGACTCACATTGTTACAAGAATTTTCTTTTATATATAGAATTATTATCTATCTATCTGGTTTTGACTTGGTACTTTAGAATCAGCTGTTTTTGTAGCCTGTAGTGGATAAAAAGAACTTTTCATGGAGCAGCACATTAAACAGCTGATTTTTATTGAAATTTTTTCTAATTATTAAATCGGTAGTTTCAGATAGAAAACTCAGATTACACTTTAGATTAGTTCAGCCAAAGATTAGTCAAACCAGGGGACTTTCCATTTTGTCTAATGACGATTTTGATCCTAATTTTTGGTTTTAATGTACTTAACCTTTATTATGTAAATTTTTTCTTTTAGTCTCATAGGCCCAAGGAGCTGATATAAAAATAATACGTTATGCAAATCTTATTTTATTTCTCGAATTCGAGGATAGATTTCATATAAAAAATTATATTAGATTTTGAGTCAACACACCAAAAAGTTTGCATCTTTAAATTATCTTTACCGAATAAATAATTTTATAAAACAAATCAATTAAAACTTGTTTTTTTTTAATTTTTCAAATTGCTGAGGCACATTGAAATGATAGATAGATATTTTTTTAATCAATAATCGATAATCAAAGTGAATGAGATTGTTTTTATGCCTTGTATTTATCATGAAAGTACACATGCACTCGACCCAAACAATACCTTAGGACAAGCGAACTATCATTATCTTATCTGTCAAGGAAAGGTTTCATTTTTTGAGGTTGATTACATCATACCCACTTGATATATCTGCTAACCCACATTAGTTAGTCTTTGCAGAGTAAGCCAAAAATCGCAGAATAAAAACGATATCGTTTTGGATTTTAGTACGATTGTTCATTAGAGTGCACTCTACAACACTAAAAGTTAGTTTGGTGAACTTTTATGTTTTTTTCCTTACATATATAGGAAACAATCAACTTTAGCAAAACGTATTCAACAAAATAAAAGCACGAAAAATGTCGAACAATTTTTCATAGTCCTTTTTTAAAAAAGTGGAGAATGAAAGGTTGGTAATTAAAATATCAAAATAAAAATGAAGATCTATAGTAGGGATGGTTATCGGTACACGATATTGTTTTTTCGATAGTCCGACATTTTTTTTTTTCATTTATTATATCGATACGTAAGTTAGATATATATAATATATATCGTTTTCTTTATATATATATAAAATATATATATATATTGTTTTTTTTTTTTTTTTTTTTTAAGTAACAAAATTAATGGGGTGAGTCAGAAAAAAATACCGTTTTATATGTAAAAATCAAAATTTATTTTTCTTTTACTTACAAGGTTTTTAATAATCAAAACATAAACCATTATGCTCCATGGTTTGACTCCATCTGGAAGCCAGCTGTAGAATTCCTTGATGGTACCACTCTTTGGGTTTAGAATCGAAGAACTCACGAACCCCATTTTCAACTTCATTTAAGTTGTTGAATGCTCTTACACGAAAGAAATGAGCCATTGATCGAAACAGGGGGGTAGTCTGAAGTTGCTAGGCCTGGATTATATGCCGAGTGAAGCTTGTTTCCATCCTAATTAGCTTGTTTTTCTTTTGTAAGGCGAGAGGTGTGGGGTTTGGCATTATCTTGTTGGAACAAGACTTGCTTCCTGTTGACTATACCTGGATACCGCTGAACCAAAACATCGTACATTCTCTGCAGTTGTTCTGAATAGAGCTCTGAAGCGCAGGTTGACGACTGAAACACGCCCTGATCCTGATTTCCTTTCAAGTCTCAAATCACCTTCATTAAATTTTTGAAACCACCTTCTCACCGTCATTTTATTCAAAGAGTCTTCATTCTCAAATTCTACCGCTAAACGAGTGGCTTTAGCTGCTGAAAACTTCCGTTTCCAATAATGAAGCAAAATTACCAGAATTTCGTACTTTACTGTCGTTGCGAACAGCGGAAAGCTAAAGAAGTACTGAGCCCGGGCAGAGGGCATGCTGTTTACCAAATGATTAAGACGGGATCAAACCTGAACTTCAATCACAATTCTTTGCTCCCGAATGTATATAAGAGAGGAATAACGATGCAACAACAAACAAATTCAAAGAAAACTCATTTTTTTTTACTCATCCCATTATATAAAATTTGTTTAAATAAGGTGAAGTTTTTATTGCAACTTTACCAATTTTATGGAGTTTGATTAGGAAATATGTTGCTTATGTTTCTGCTTAAACAGAGTGATTATTCTCCAGAGCAGGAATGACCATTTCATCCACAAGGAATAAATTAAGAGGAAAATATCTGGTAAAGTTACTTTTCCTACACTTCATTGATGACGATATGTGGGAATTTAATTGTTGACTTCATAATATTGATAGCCGTCTAAATACATATAATTACTGCATACTGTTTGATTCATAATAAACTACTTTTAAATTATAAACATTTGAAATAATTGTGTTCCTATTTAAGTTATGAAAGAAATTAAGGTAACGACATTGTACTCCTCCACCACTGTCCCTGACCAAAATACCTTTATATACAAAATCAGAAACCACTAAATTTACGTAGAATGTCATTTAGTTAACGTTTCTTTACCTTTTTCACACTAGGGAAATGAAAATAATAAAATAGCAATGTACAAAAAACTTAATCTACAGTGGCTCACGGTAAAATTGAAACACCCTGCAGAGAGAAAGAAAAACTTAAATGGCTACAGGAAACAAATCCAGAAATTCATCAACACATTTCTTTATATCAATTATTAATTAGTACAAAAAAAAAATTAAAATATTTAACTTTGATTATTTAAAAAAAATAAACAAAATATGAACAAGAATTTCACCTCACAGTCAAAATGATACACCTTACTTCTCATTAATTTTTGAATATTATCAATTTAGTTCAACACCTTGAAGGTAAGTGTTTACTTTCTACTACTTCTTTCAGTCTGTTAGGGATGGAGTATACCATTTTTTTATGGATCCCGGGCTTACATGTTTCATTCTTCGAGTGGATATTTTTTAAACTCTTTTTTTGGGGGGGGGGGGATCTTATGCTTTCTAATTTCTACCTCTAATTTTTCCTACAGGTGATGTCACATTTATTTTTGGTGTATGTACTGGAGTTTAAAATAAATTGGAGCATTTATAAATGAGCCATTCCTTAACTAACATAGTTGAGTTTGGTGTCATTATCCTTGTAAAATCAAAACTTATCTTTGAGCCACATTTTTTTCACAATTTGTTTTAAGATTCCTTTTAAAAAGGCTTCGGAAACATGCTTGTTAACTATTCCTTCTATAAAATGAAGATTTCCCACACTAGAAGCCGCCAAACACTCCCACACTATAACACTCCTACCTCATTTTTTCACAGTTGAGTGTAATTTTTTTTTTCGCTAGCTCTTCTCCTGTTTTCTTCACACATAACAACGAACGTCGGACCCAAAAATATTAAATTTACTTCTATCAGCAAATAATAGGGTTGCCCAAAGTCAGGGTCCTTCAGTAAAGATTCATTTAGAAATTGTATCCTAACTGCTTAATTTTTTTTCCGATGAAATATTTCCTCCGAGCTATTAATCCATGAAATTTATTTTTTCTTAGAACGCACCGCACTCTTTCTGCACTTACTGGCTTAACTAAGTGTTTAGGTAGTTTCGTGGCTATTTGGGTGCACTCAAACGTGGATTTATTTTATTTTCCGTGACGACCTAAGTCTAATGCTTTAACCTTTTTTATGGCAATGTGCTTTTCCTTCGTGAATCTCTCCACTACATGCAGGACAATTGAACAGCTTTTTAAAATAATTTCGGCTATTTGATTTGAAGATTTTCCACTATATAAGTGCTGAATGACCAACTCACGTTTATTTAATGTTCTGTGTGCCCCCATTATCGAAAAAAAAAAAGTTCAAAAACACGGCAGGTTTTTGTTCAACTCGTTCTGAAAAGAGCCAAACACTTTCGACACAAGAGTTTAACTAAAGTAAATTAGTTTAAGGTAAACAAATATTAGGAAAAACATAGATGTATCATTTTCACTGTGAGATATGTAATCGTGAATAAATGTTTTTTTATTTTTATAATTATATCCCTGCTTGTTTTTATATTTTTATATACAAAGTACATACTACTAGGATGTTTAGTGATCACAATACATAATTATTTTTTAATGTAATATAAAGAAATCTATAAATATCCTGGTGTATCATTTTGACTCGGAGCCACTCACTGTATGTTGAAAGCTTGGTTGTTATTTTTTTTATTTATTTTTTTTAAACTTCTGTTACATCTTCTTACAATTGAGACAAGCAAATACGAAAATATCAATATAACATACTAAACAATACATTCCAACTTAAAAATATACTAATACATGTTTAAAGGTGAAGTTATAGGAAAGAGCTATCGATATATGTGAAACTCGAGAAGCTTTGAAATCGATCAGCAAGAGTGATGCAGATTTGACAAATTTGGTGGAGCAGTGGTTAGATGTCGATACCTAAATTATCTAAAACGATCAAATACATATGAATGTAACTGTAACGTGATTGGAATATTTTATTTCACTTCAAATCTCTATTCACAACTGCCAGTCAAAGCGACTAACAATAAATGAATTTGATGTAATACTGAATTATCTGGCGTGAAAGGCATGTGGGAGAGAAGAACCCTGTGGCTTATCCTACTTATCATTTTTTAACTTAGATCAAGAGATCCCTGATCCAACTCCTCTTCAGCGTTCTCTGAGTGTTTTCTGGAATATGAGTGGCGGCCATGTCGTTTATAAGTGTATAAGGATGTCCATGTAATTTTTCGTGAAATCGCTTGTAGAGAGCCCATCTTTGTTCATTAGCAGAAGGCATACTAAGGTGATGTAGAGTTATGTTACTTACTTACCAGGGTGCTTTCGCCATAGTCCTGCATGTTTTTTTCCTGAAAATTTTGGAATTTGTTTATATGAGTCTTTTTAGCTGTTTCGGACATCTGTGATGCGTAAGTCCAAATAGGTATCTGTAAGTAATTACAAGTGTTCATTTTGTGTCTAAGCTTTGTAAATGTTTTGCGAAAAGTAAGAATAAAAGTCTATATTTGAGAATTCTAATTGAGTCTATATTGAAAAAAGCCTAAATTTATTTTTTACACTCTCTAACTCTGTTGATGTATCTCGAATTGAAAATTTGATGACAGTATACCTATCAGAATTTTCATGGAGAGTATTTTTTGTTTTATACAATGTCTCCCTAGGACTTACCGTTTAGGAGCTATATTGGTTTGAATGTAAAAAAAGTCACGTTTTGTCTACATTTCTTAAGTGTTAAGGCTTTTTTGACACTCTCTAACTCTGATGATGTATCTCGAATTGAAAATATGCCGACAGTTTCCTTATCAGAAGCATTAGATTATACATAGACCTATCCATGATCCATTGTTTATCCCAGTCAGGGAGAAATTGATTTTTTTTTTTTTTTTTTTTTTAGATATTTTTATAATATTACTGCTCTCCCACCCACACGTTTGTAATAATCAAACGTGTGATTATGATGGCTTTGATACTCAACGATTCAAGGAAGAAGAAGCCTTCATAATCATAATTTAAAATTCAAAGCCTGTGAATTAAGCAAGAGAACAATACTGAACAATTTCATATGAATAAATTGAAGTGGATGGAGGGGATGAGTAGTGTATTGTTGCCTCGGTAATTTACTTTATCAGAGCTGAGTGAAAATGTTCTCAGTCAACTGTAGGCCATGGAGCGAAACAACGTTATTTCCAGTAAGTAGTTAATATAATAATATTAATATATATGTATTAATAAAATATATATTGATGCATAAATAAATAATATATATATATATATATATATATATATATATATATATATATATATATATATATATATATATATATATATATATATGAGAATATTGTTTATGGCTCAACTTATGGCAATAAATAAAATGTATTTCCGAAATGTAAGCCATTGGCTATTCAAAATATCATTCCTAATTTATGTAATTAGATGTATTAATTAAACTATTTATATTTTAATTGTATTAAAAAGTTTTTAACAAAATAAATTTTCTATTCAATTCGGCAGGTATTATGCCATAAAATAATGAAATATCAATTTCATAAAATATATTGTATTTACATGTTCTTTAATAATTTATTAGAAGGTTTGGAAGTTTGTCTATTATATGTTGAAGTATTCGAAAAATATGAGATTCTAGTCGTTGTAGTCTTGTATAAGACTAAAAAATAAACGATAATCGTAATTGCCATAAAAATGGGTCATTAGTTTACGTTATAAACCCATATGATGGATGAAGGTTAAATAAGTAAAAAGGGCAACAGTGTTTTATAGGGACATATCAGAAGATTGCGTTGATCAAGATGAATCACCATCAACAAAAATAGTTACGGAAGCATTGTAAACTGAGCATCACGATTTAAGATTTGGAACTTTTCTGAGGATATTTTTAGTTTTTTTTTAAATAAATGTGAATATTTAAATGAGACTGCTTCTGTGAGTATCTACTCACACAATGATACTTGAAACTGGAATATTTCTAACAGGTACTTAAAAAGGGGTCTAGCAAACAAAAAGTCAAAACTTCATGAAATTCTTGGTAGTAGTATAAAAAGCATAATCAGTAATGGAAAAGTTTTCCACCTCGAGAATCTTAGGGAAAATTAGGGAAGGAGGGAAACCACTCAGTTTATTTTACTTCGGTTTTTCCCCATAACTTTTTTCCTATTTTTTACGTAGAAATTTATTCTAATATTTTTGATAAAACCTTATAAATTTGATTAGCTAATCTTATTTCAATGTTGAATAGTTATCGAGCTATTATGCTTCAAATTAACAGTCCAGAACTTGCTGGGCGAACAGTTGCAAAAATATTTAAGTTTTTTTTTAACACTAAACCTACAGACATTTCATGTGTACATATTTCTGCCTCAATCATAAAAGAGGAGTGGATATTGAAAAAACACTTTTGAAATATTTTTTTAATGAAAGCAGGAAAGTCAAAAAGCAGATTAATAAATGTTGTTTCTAACTTCTGCCAAAAAGTCTGAAAAGGGTCATTTCATTTATTGTTGTTCTTTGCCTCCTTGATTAATAGAGCTGTTTCTAATACAAATGCGAAAATCTCCGTAACAAAGATGCTATTTTGCGTCAAAATAATAATTAAAAAAAAAAAAAAAAAAAAAAAAAAAAAAAAAAAAAAAAAAAAAAAAAAAAAAAAAAAAAAAAATGCGCATTTTAATAAGAACTATTAGTCATGGTCAATTGTTTTGTCAGGCTGAATATCTGGGTGCTAGCGCGTGTTGAAGTTAAATTTATGCTCTTGGATATAGTGGCTTGTGAATAACTGTCAATTTCTCTAGCACCAATTAATCGAGGAGCAAGAAAAAAAAAGTTATAAAGAATAACTCATAAAATAAAAGGCTTAGGCGTAGGCTAAACCGAAGGTGCTCAACATCGTCAACATCTGACCACACACCTCCCTCCAATCCGCCCCATCAAAATTTAATCCTCAATCCTCCCACCTACTTCTCGGTCTAACCCTCGGAAATTAACCGGATGTTTTCAAACTGATTACCTTTTTTGGAAATCGGTCAATAATAAATCCAACGAATTTAATTTTCATATATTTACCGGATAAAAGTTCCGTATTGTGGAGCCTTCAAACTTCTCCCGTAATATAACTACAGTAGAAACTCGATAATTCGTCATGAGTGGGGGAGAGGAGGTGACAAAATAATGAAAATGACGAATCATATAATTTTGCTGGTAAAGTAACAAAAAAGCATTTTAAACTATATAATTGTAATTTGTTTGCAATTTAATGAATATAAAAACGAACAGATGAACATTATAAGCATTGGACTTGAGTGACAATGGCAAAAAACACAAATCTTGGAGCACAAACATTTTTAAAAAATGAAGTCATATACAAAAACGTACATACATATATAAAATAGATAAAAAAACAAAACAAAAAAAAAACAGATTTTAATTTAAAATACTTTTTTACTTGAACAACGAATACATTTTGAATACGAATACTCTTTGACACATTCACGGGTAGCACTCACCGCTTCTCTTTGAATAGACAGCTGCAGAATACTATGTCGCTGTTTAAATATTCCAAGTCACCCAATGCTGGCTTTGAATCAGGGATCTCCTTTTTATTTCACATTCATTTCAAGAGCTTTTTGCATTAAAATTAACCCACTAAGCAGTACACCTAAACTTCTTTGTTGTACAAACCAAAGGAATATAGCATCATCCAATTGTGTGTCTGCAGAGGAACGGCGGAGAACAGAACTAATCAATGCCTGGATATGAACTGGCAGTCAGAAAGATGAAGCCAGAGAAAGAAGTTTTATCAGGTTTTACTTTGTAGTGTCCTAACTGATAAAATCTATCTATACGATCGAAGGATCGACTCCGGACTTGTTTGTTTTTTTCTATAAAATGATTTACAAAATGTATAAATATAGGCGTATTTTTTAGCGACGAAGCAAATGGGGTGGTTTAAAGATTAAATACCTAGCAAGAAAAAAATGAATTACATACGTATTTAATTTTGTTATTTATAGTTACCAATTTAAAAAAAACAAAAAAAAAAACCACCTGACGAATTATAGAATAAGAAGAAATAACAGGTTTCCATTGTAATAGGAAATTTAATGTGCTTGATTTTGGCATTATATTGTTATTTTTTTTGTTTGTTTTTAATTGAAATTTACAACTGTACAATATATATGCATCTAGTAAATGTGTTCAACAACAATTACAATAGCATGTAAAAACTTGAAAAGAACTGCTCATCAGTAGCCCTTCAGCTGAAATTCTACACTAGGTCTCTAGGCCATCTTCTTTTTAGACACCTCGTAGGATTATCGGGAATGGAGTAAGAAGCAAGTTGAGTGACTAGAGGATTAGTGGTTATGGAGTTTACTATGAAAGGATAGGTATCTGGTTTGGTCTAAATCAGCAACATATGGGACATTAAGATCTTTATGGATAAGTTTATTGGTAACAAAGTAAGGAGCATTAAGAATTTTTCGAAGAATTTTGGATTGTAATGATTGGATACGGGAAGAATTTGAAGGTTTAGTTGAGCCCCAAAGCTCAACTCCATAGATCCAAATAGGTCTTATGACTGCCATGTAAATGAGTCTTATATAATTAATTAGGAGCTTTGAACGTTTGTTTAGTAAATGTTGAAGTCGAAAACGACGAGCTTTTTCCTGTCGTTTTAGTCTTGTAAGTGGATTCCAAGTTAAACGTTTGTCCAGTTGGAGTCCTAGATAGCGGATCTGTTCAACAGGGATCAGTGGGATATTATTAAAGGATACTGTAGGACAGGAAGTCGTAGGTTTACGACGAAGGGTAAAGGTTATTTGATGGGATTTGCTTGGATTTATTTTAATACGCCAATTCCATTCTTTGTGGTTGGTGACATTATTGTTTTTTTAAATAAAAATCTCATTTTTCCACTTGAAAGAAAAATCTTTAAAAACAGCAGTTTAATTTGGAAATTTTTATATATTTTTTTCCTAAATGCATCATTTTTATTTATAAAGTTAATACTCGGATTCAGCATCCCAAAAACATAGATATCAATCGAAAAAATTGTTCAAAAACATGAATTTTTTTCGTTTTAGACCACCAAGTTATAGGTCAAGCCAATTCTGGCTTTGCTGTTGTTCAGGAAGAACCTTGACCTCCACAACAACTTATCTTCTTTCAGAGCAACCCTAGGCAGCTCTTCTCTCTTCCGTCACCTTGCGAAGACTAGGTCAGCTGCAACGTCGAACAAACAACCCAGTAGAGGACTACAATTCCTCTTTTACTATACGTATATTATCCCTTCATTATCTTCCTAGGCAGTCTCTGTTGAGTCGTAAGATATACATGAGATCCATTTTATCCTGTCTTTCCTGATACTTGTAACCAAATCTGGTACCACATACATGGTTAATATTAAATGTTGTTACATAACTACTAACGCTGCCAAAGAATCAAAACCAGATTATGGATTATATATCATATTTTATATACTGTGCACAGTTTTAAATATCAATAAATAATTAAAAAAAAAAAAAAAAAAAAAAAAAAAAAAAATCACATGATAAATATTTCAGCGATTTTTTTTTTTTTGTTTTTTGTTTTATCATAAATACACTTTTTGCTCAATGTTAATTTGAATATTGCATAATGAATACATTACAAGTAAAACTTCCGGAATGACCTTTTCCTTTTTTTCTTTTTTTTTTGCAATTCTACATAAAAAAAAAAATGTATACATTGTGTTTCTTCCAATGGGCCCAACATGGGGTCTTTTTCATTTGCTCCTCCCCAGCAATTTTTAATGAGTAATATTTTATATACTCATAGTTACTTTTTAATGAGATAGGTATATTATAATTGAAATATCAGGGTTTCAGTTTTAGAATGGCTTTGCTCACGTTTTTTAAACAATTTCAAGATAAATGAATAATATTTAATTTTTGCAAGAAAAAGGAATTACTTATTATGTAAGTTAGTGATCCTTAGAACATAACCACTGGACAGAAATGATGTTGATGACAACCTAATCACCGAATAAAGCATATGTAAACGTTAATGTAAAAACTAT
The DNA here is from genome assembly GCA_003667255.2 of Euschistus heros. Taxonomy (NCBI): domain Eukaryota; kingdom Metazoa; phylum Arthropoda; class Insecta; order Hemiptera; family Pentatomidae; genus Euschistus; species Euschistus heros. Next base: position 2,652,498 of record RCWM02000133.1, read on the forward strand.
AACATTTTAAAATTTTAATATAGGTATTTAGTATTAAACATAAGTATGTTGTTATGTGTTTAATGTATTCTAACTGTTAAATGTTATGTTCAATAAGTAGTGTAATCTTGAAATGTTAAATTTAATATTGAAATGCTCTGTTAAATGTTTGAATGAAATGTAATATTTATATGTTATGTTGATATAATAATGTTAAACTGTTAAAACCAGCAGTAATGGCTATCTTGTCATCTTTGCCAAACCCATGTAGCTGAGAGGCAAGGAAGGGAAATAAATAAATAAATTAAAAAAAAAAAAAACCACTGAACATCCCATGAAACTTGTAAAAAATTAAGTTGTAAGGAGATTTTGACACCAGAAGGTAGTTTGCAATGAACCAAATATCCCTTGAATGAGGCTTTATTGTTTATCTATTCATGAATAGAAAAGTACTGTCATTATGAACCAAGTATGTTGACAGAAACCACGACCAATTGGAAGAATTCTCTATTGAGGTTTATGAGGTTTGACTAATTATTAATGAATCCAATAATAATTTGAAGTTTTGGAATGACTGTTGAAATTGATGAATCATGTTTCAGTAGAAGGAAATACAATATATCTAAAAGTTGTTTTGTTTTTTTAGGCATCTGTAGAAAAACAATGAAATGCTGCTTTTATGCAGTATCAAACAGAAAAAGTGAAACATTAATGAAATGCATTAAAGACTCGATTCCGTCAGGTAACATTATCAAGTATGATATTCAGAAACTATATTTAACATTGAACAAAGATCTTATATAGAAAAGTTTGTTGACCCAATAACTGGAGCACATATTCAAGGGATAGTCATTGAAGACTTCTACAAATAAAAAAAATTAAATGAAATAGAAAAATATCAAAGCTGAGAAACAAAACAGAATCTTTATTAGATTAAATTTTTAAATTTAAGTAGAAGACAAGACAGAAAGATGAGGGTTTATTAGTGGTCATATCTGAAGATAAATCCAGCTTTTGGAAACCAGAAAATAAAATGTTTTAAATAATTTGTAAAGAGATGACTGGCATTTGATCCCACAAGTGACATTGATCCACTATGAGTTGTTGAGCTGGAAAGAAGAAGAATTTAAACAATTAATTCAGATCCTTCCTAAATTTGGAAGTAGTTAAATTTCTCTTTATTCTATACTTTAAATGAAGAGTAGAATTCCAAAACCAGATAAGTCCATTTTTAAAAAAAGAGCACAGCTGATCGATGAAGGTAAAGGTCAAACTGGATTATGAATGGGAATTATATTTTGTACAGCCATTTTATATCTGATTTAACGATTTAAAAAAAAATAAATAAATAAAAAACCTAACAATCTAGTTCATTGGACTACGAATTTATGTGCAGAAGTGTTAGATAACAAAATCTGAATATTTCAAAATAACTAGGTAAAGATACATAAAAGGGCTTTCCAACATCTTCCTGCTAAAAGAAAGTATAAAAAAAAACTTTAAACATAAATTACTCAAAATTATGTTTTATTACATAACCCTTTCAACCACCTAACCCTTCAATTACAAGTAATAAAAATACTAATAACTTTTTTTTCTTTTTAGGATTGCTAAGTATACATCCTAAAATATTATCATGCTGTTTACATACAACAGTGTCATCATGCTTTTTGGCATGCTATGTAAGCATGGCATTCATCGTTTGGGTAGCGGACAATAAGTATCTCAAGAATAGATTCTTAACTGATGGGTTCGCAAGTATGGGATATTTGTTCAGTATGTGGGTCCTGGTAGGTATACCATTGTAATTTTTCATATGTACAAATATACTCTGTGATTTTTATTGTTTGAAATATTATTATAATTGTTCCAGGCTTCAGAGACTATATGTTTTGGAATGTATTCAGCTATAGATATACTAGGACTTTATTGTAAACAATCTGATAAAGCATTGAAAATAAGAAGAACTCTCAGGACCGTTGCTAGTCATATACTCTTCTCGGTTGTTTTCCCGCTTTCAGTGGTGAGAAATTTTCTCATAGTTATAAAACATAAACATGTACTTGTATTTATAAATGGTTTAAATATAAAGTGATTTAATTTAAATGTTGTGAAAAGTACTGAGTCACAATATAAAGGAAACACTAACAATTAAAAAAAATAAAAGAAAACAAGCAGATTTATATTTTATTAAAAATGAGGATGTATTTCATTAACTAAACTCTTTTTTTTTTTCTTTTATATTTATTCATTTCAATTTACACTCCAGCTAAAGTTTGGGCCTGAACTAAAACAGCGAAAAACCCCTTAAGCTACCGGAAGAAAATCTACAAGTATTTTTCTAATTAGGTTTACAACCAAGTATGGGTCTTGGTTTCCTTCAGAATGTTGTTTCACACTTCTCTATCTCTAACACTCGTTCTCTATCTCGTGATCCCCAAAACCCTCAGATACTCCTACAGATCCTGCAGCCATTGTCACCGTGGTCGGCCTTCTCTTTTGCCAAATATATTTCCACACAATAGTTTGTTTGGCACTCTGTCTTTACATTTACATGGCCTAGCCTTTCTATGCATGCTTTCATAAACTGTACCACATTGATTTCCTTATATTAGGAGTTAAGTTAAGTCCGGATTGTCCATGTATTGGACTCAGTGCTGAAGAGAGGGCCACCATCAACAAATATGTCATAAAAAAAGAGCATTTTTCTTTCTTATATAAATATATAAATAATAATGGGGTGAGTAAAACAAAGTGATTGTTTCAAGAGTTAAAGTTAAAATGAAGTTTTATTTTAAAATAGTTTAACTTTATGATCTATGGTAAGTTGTTAACTAGAAACCAGTTGTTAGATTTCCTACAGTTTCATAAGGAAGTGATTTTATTGAGTTCAGGAAGTAAAATTAAAGTTTAAGATAGATGTGGAGTAAAATAAATGAAGGTTTGACACTTGGTCGATCCTCAATTCATTATACATATTTCTTGGGAAATTGCAGACTGAAATGAAAAAAAAAAAAAAACTACAAACATTTTATTTAGATGCAAAAAATATGTATAAGGAAAATGTGCATCACAAAATCCCATAATTTGCAGGGGGAAAATACAATGAAAACAAATAAGGTTTATGTATCATTTACATTCAAATTTGTGGTTTTTATGTTTATTGTAATTTAGAATGGATTTTTTTTTTTTTTTTAGAAAAAAAATTTTATTCTGGGACGAAGTCCCTTAAGAATAATAGTTACATGACAGACTATAAGTTATATCTGGCCTAGAGATTATAAATTAGATAACAAAATAAGACAATTAAAAGTAAATACAATTTTACAATAAAAATAAGTAATAAAGTGAAAGAAAAAAAAAATCTACGCATATATAAACACCTACACACTACATACTTACATAAACTATATTTACAATCAGTAAAAAAAGAAATATTATATAGGAAATTGACTAAACAATAGATTTCTGATGTTAAATCTAGTAAATGCTGAAGAAAAAAAAAATGATGAAAAATAAAAATGAAAACTATTTCAATGATAGAGAAAACATTATCATATGAAGATTGTTTAAACAGGCTAAACTTTAATATCTGATATGCTTGGGTGAAATTCATTAGAGCATCTATATAATTAGATAGCATCTGACTGGAGGGAAGAAAGGTGGGGGAAGAGGAGTGTTTTAAAAGTTCTGAGGGAGGATGCATTACGAATGGAAGAGAATTTCAAAGAATAGCGGAGTGGGCAAGATAGGAACGTTGGAAAGCAGTGGTTCTGTAGGATGGGGTATAGAGATCGGAGGGATGGGACCTTGTATGCAATGATTGGATTGAGGACTTGAAATGTAGGATATTGTGAATAAACGGAGGGTGATGGGTGTTATTAACTTGGAAGAGGAAAGAACCAAGGAAGTAATCTCTACGGAAGGGGAAAGCCAATTTAACTCGGTGTAATGATGGGACACATGAGAGTGTCTCGAGGTTCCAAAAACAAATCTTATGAAGCCGTCCATGATACTCTTTAATCTATCTTCAAGAATCATCGAGAGCCCACCATAAATCACACATCCATAGTCAAATTGGGGGAATATGAGGGAGGATACTTAGAGTTTATGTGTGGATAGAGGAAGTAGGTGTCGGGAACGGTGGAATAATTTTAGGATGCCAATTGATTGTCGGGAGATTTGAGCAATGTGATGTTTCCAGGAAAGGGTTTGATTGATTGTTAAACCTAGGTTTTTAACAGAGGAGAGGAACGCTATAGGGTGACCATTTAGTAATAAAGTAGGGAAGTTGGCGTTCGATCGAAGGAGGGAATGGGATCCTATTGCAATTGCTTGAGTTTTAGCTGCATTTAAAGTCAATTTATTCAGGAATGCCCAGGCACAGATCTCATCCAGGTCTTGCTGAATTTTGGAAAATGCAGTTGATAACTCGGCTGGAGGAAAGGAAAGATAAATTTGAGAATCATCAGCATAGAGGTGGTAGGAACAATTATGAATGGATTGAGGATGATCATTTATATAGGAATTAAACAGGAGAGGAGAAATGCTAGATCCTTGAGCTACGCCTGATTGCAAAGTGAGGAAAGAGGATAAACGTTGGTTGGGAATGGTAACTGATTGAGAACAGTGGTAAAGGAATGAATGAAACCGATTTTCATTTAGAAAAGGATTGTAATGGTATTCTAAATTGAACTAACAAATATTTTTCCCTAAATATCTTAGAAGATATAATTTTTTAACATGGTTCATTTAACCCCTTGTGCTAGAAATTAGTATATATGAAATGTCGGTAGGTTTAGCTTTAAGCTGGCTTTACCACTATTTCCTTGGTTCATCCTTTGCCATATTATCAATATTCTCCATTATTAATATTATAGAATGACAATATCCTTTAATTCAGGTCTTCAGTCTACTCAAATCACTCAAAATATATACATATATATTTATATATACATATACGACTTACTCTATCAGTATAAGTTCCGACGTGCATTTATATAACTTTTAGTTTATTTTTTCTCAAATATTTTGTACTACATTAAGTTTTTTTTTTTTTTTTTTAAGAGATTTATTTTATTTTTCTCTTTTCCCTTTTTATATTCAGTTACAGTTTATGTATATGATTTCCTTATAACATCCTTATCCTGCAATCCAATCACTGCATACAAGATCTCTTCTTCCCGATCTCTATACTCCATCTACTCTACCCTATAGAACTACTGCATTCTAATGTTACTTTCCTGTCATCTATTTTCTGTAATTCTTTCCCCCATGTATTCTCAATGTTTCCCTCAATTCAAAACAGTCTTCTTTCTGACACTCTCTAATTATATGGATGTCTCATAATGTTTTCCATTCTAGTATGTCAGACATAAAACATTGGCCTAACTTAATAGTTTTCCTATGATAATGTTTTCATTTTTGTATAGATAATTTTTGAGTTTCTCTTTTTTTTTTTTATTTTTCCATAATCATTTTTTCTATTCTATCTCGACAATTTTGTATATAATATTTATCTCTGTATTGACTATTTTTCTTTCAGGTTTATAATTATTTTTTACATTTTTTTCTTATTTTGAATAGGTTGTTGCAATCTTGTTCTGGGGATTTTATTTCTGGGATAGAGAGCTCATTTACCCCGCAATATTGGATGAACTCTTGCCACCATTCATCAACCATATGATGCATACTTATCCCGTACCACTATCTATACTTTACATGTTCACCGATATAAAAAAAGAACCACCGAAATATAAGACACTGGGTCTACTGACAGTATTTATAACAATTTACAGTTTTTTGTAAGTATTTCCCTGTAAAATTTATTATTTGTTGTATAGAATAATTTGTAATACAGATTATATTATAAGATTGTGTGGAATTTTAGATTTCTAGATGCACGTAAAAAACGTGGGCAATGGGTCTATCCTGCTTTGGAAGCACTGACTCCTTTACAGGCAATATGGGTACTGACATCTTCTCTGATAGGATCTTTTGCTTTCTTCTTCCTTGGATATTACATATACAGCAAAATAAAAGGTATAATTGAACAATTTTCAGCTAGCATTTTTACATTTATTGTCTATAGTTTAGTATTTTTACTCAAGTATACAGAAGACACATAAAACTTCTTTCTCTTTTGCTCAACCATCCAAAGGTATTCTCTCCCTCTTTACATCAAACAAACTAAATCCCTACTACATTCAGATATCCCTTATTATATTACTTTACACTTATCAAAAGAAAAGCTTGCTAACTATCAACTTACTCAAATAGTATATTGTAACCAAATAAGGAGAACTACCCCCGTTGGTACCTAGACTAGCCAAGAAGTATTTAGTCATTGCCAAGTTATATAATAATAAGATGGAAGGTAATTAACGCGTTTATGTTTTTGGTGTTGTGTTTGTTAAGACAGTGTAAAACTTCGTATGAAAAGTCGTGTTGCATGTGTAGTAATAAAATAGTGTATTATGTGTTCTAGTTAGTTCCAGTGTTGGTTGTTCTATGTGTACGTAATTGTTTTCAGTCATATTACTAATCTTTGTTAGTAAATCTTGTGTTCAAAAACCCCCTGTTTATTACAATATGTTCTCCAGAGGTTAAACATTATCTATTCTTAAGAACATTTGACATCTATTTTTCAATTTAGAATCACAAAAAAGGTTTAAATTGAAATTGGCATTGGAGAGTCCAAAAAATACTCTGATGTTAGTTACTTATAATTTAAAAAATTCAATAACCATTACAATCTGCTCATTTCCATTATTTTACAACTTTTACAACTTAAATAAAAAGAAAGCATTAATTTAAAAAATGTAGATAAATTATAATGAAGAAAATGAAAATGAAATACAATAAGGTTAATGAACAACTTAAATTTTAACGTGAAGAATTTACATTATTGTATGTAAATAGGTTAAAATTAGTAATAATACTTAACAGATAATAATAAATAATACAGTAAAATAAGTAAGATATAAGATGATCAAAAGAGACAATAAACAGATAAAATAATTGCAGAAAACTAAAAATAATTTAATCACAAAAAAATGAAGATAATTGTAATTACAAAGTTTGTACTTGAATCACCAAAAAAGTTTGCATCAAAAGCGGCATTGGACAGTCAGAAAGGTACCCTGTCGATTATTAACAATAATAATAAAAAAATACTCTAGCTGTAACAATCTGCTTATTGTCATTATTTCACTAATAATTGATAAAAATAAAGCATCTCAAAACCAACTCGAGAGAATGCCAAAGGATTTCTTAAGGAAGTACTAATCAATTTATTTTTTAAGTATTGACAAATATAATTTACATCTATTTTATGCTTGGAAAAATTATTGTTATATAATAAAAACTTATTAAAAAAATAGAATAAATTTATAACAATTTTGTTTTTTTCAGGTGTACGGACAAGCTTAGATGAAAAAATAAAAAAATTGAAGAGTCACTGAATGTGTTGTCCAAATGATCTGAAACTTCATAAAAGTTTAATGTTTTATTAAATTACATGAGGTGTAGAATTTCAAATCCAGCCAAGTCCATTTTTGAAAAATTTTTAAAGCTAATCTATAAAGGTTTAGTTCAGGTTGTATTAGGAAGAGGCATTATTTTCTGTACGGACGTTTTATCTGCGATTTAACTACTTTTGGGAGAAAAATAACCTAAAGATAATATAGTAGACACTATAAAAAAAATTAAATTGGAAATTGGACTTGGCTGGTTTTGGAATCATTCGTCTCACCAAATGTTTTAAATTTTCATCGAATACATACTAAATTATATAATATTAAATATCTAAATTAAGTTTTACTTAGCATATCAAGATATGCATTAAGATGAAAAGTATGAATAAAATATATAAATACTCTCTATAATGCAAAGGCATTAATTTAGTTAATTACTTAATATATGACTTTACCATTTTGTTATTATTTATTTGTACATAGACTGACAGTATTAATTTAAAATACTATTGTAATATAGCCTTTTTGTGATATCTTGTTTTTAAGAATGTATTTTTTTATATCTCAAAATGTACAATGTGTATAAAATTTTTTTTTTTTTTTTTTTTTTTTTTTTTTTTTTTTCAACCATTGATAGCTCTAGTGCAAATGTACTCAGATAAGGACAATTTCTTTTTTTAAAGGTCATATATGTCAATACCACTTATAAGAGATTAAATGGATTCCTTATTGATTAGATAAACAATACACAACTGTTGACTTGTAATATGACATATATGATACTTGCTTCTTACTACTACTAATATAAATTGTTTAAATTATAAATATTTAGTATAAAATTACTCAAAAAACTCACTTTTATTCTATATAAGAAGCATTGTGTTCAATAACACATCTTATTAATGGAAATGATATTTGTTATATTGGATGTAAATATTTCAGTTTAAAGTTTAATTTTCTGAATAATAAAAAGTAATGGTATTAAAAAAGAAGTAAAAATATGGTGTGATCTAATATGAGCAACCAAAGCCTCCAGAATAAAAAAAATAAATAAAAAAGAAACTAAATACACCAACAGAAAAATGACATTTCATAATGTTCCCTGCTACTCAATACGTAATGTACGTTTCTATCTCTAAAATTCTATCTCCTCAACAAATTGAGATAGGACACTCGTTTCTGCGCCATCCTACCCCGTTTAGCATGCTGTATTACCCAATTTTATATATATACATTTATATATATATATATATATATATATATATATATATATATATATATATATATATATATATATATATATATATATATACAGGGTGTTCGGAAGATCGTTGGCTAAAGAGGTATCTCGTGTAGGGAGATTCATTTTGAACCTATTTAAAGTCACTTACCTATATACAAAGTCTTACGTTTTTTTATGAATGTATTTGAAAAAATGATCAAAACCAAACATTTATGCCTTACAACTCAGTTGTTAACTGATATATCAACGCCACTTTTTTTGCTGTAATTACAAATACATTGTCCATTTAAAATAAAAAAGATTTGATGCAAAAAACAAATACGAAAAAAATGGGAGATCGTTGAATCTTGTTAAAGTTTAAAAAAAGAAAAAAAAAAAAAAGTTAAGAACTTCAATTAACTAGAGAAGTTTTAAAAATAATCTGGATTTGGCTGTTGCACTTAGTTTTATTTTTTTTATTTTTTTTTTATTTTCTCTTTTCCCTTTAACAAGATTTAAGATCCCCCGTTTTTTTCGTATTTGTTTTTTGCATTAAATCTTTTTTATTTTACATAGGCAATGTATTTGTAATTACAGCAAAAAAAGTGGCGTTGATATATCAGTAAACAACGAAGTTATAAGGCATAAATGTTTGGTTTTGGCCATTTTTTCAAATAAATTCATTTTAAAAAAAATCGTAAGACTTTGTATATAGGTAAGTGACCTTAAATAGGTTCAAAATGAACTTTCCTACACGAGATACCTCTTTGGCCAACGATCTTTCGAACACCCTGTATATATAAATATATAAATATATATATATATATATATATATATATATATATATATATATATATATATATATATATATGTATATACATAAAATTGGGTAATACAGCATGCTAAACGGGGTAGAATGGCGCAGAAACGAGTGTCCTATCTCAATTTGTTGAGGAGATAGAATTTTAGAGATATAAACGTACATTACGTATTGAGTAGCAGGGAACATTATGAAATGTCATTTTTTTGTTGGTGTATTTAATTTCTTCAAATAATCCTAAATTGTTATTTATTATATTTAAAAAAATAGAAAAAAAAAGTACGTTTATGTAACATTAGGTAATCAGCAAGAATCTGGATCGTTTTTCGTTAGCGATCACTAACCGCGAAAACTACAAAACCAATCATTACCAAATTTTAACCACATCATCTTCATAATCCAAGGAAGGTGAAGCATTAATAAAATGTACAGTGTTTTCAATTAAATGTCATAAAACAGTGATAAATATGTGGTGAGCAATGAAGTTTGATAATCTAGCGGTAGGTGCATGCACCATTCGAGAAAGGTTACAAGTGTGCGGTGTCACTTTGAACTAGAAATTTATGATAAAATTCAATTATTTTAAATTAAATTATTTTTAAAAATATAATAAAAATGTGGTACGATATGTGGATATGTGGATCCCAGTGCAGTTTAAAAATCGACCGATATATGTCTAGCGCCATTCTACAGCTGAGTTTGCAATCGTAAAATAATTGAAACGAACTGCATCTAATTTTAAGTATTCAAAATTCTAGGAAGGTCACTATTATTAAAGTTTTCTATAATAATAATAATAATTTAAATGTACAGCCTTGAGAGGTAGCAACGAATTTTCGATCCGAAAAACATCAACAGAGCGTGTCAAAACGTGACGTTTTTCAATGAGAAAAAATACGTTATACCAATTCAATTATTATATATAATATATACCAGAAAGTTATATACCCCTAGCCTAAACACATATCTATGTAAAAAAAACAATACTTATTTTTACTAATTCTTAATAGTTCATACCTAATTAATAATGATAACAATAACAATAATAATATTACAAAAATAATAGCTGCAATAGCAATAATAATTAAAGTAACATATCTTCGGGATAATTGGTGATTGATTATTTAGCGATAATCAATTTTTCATTTACTTTATTTTAAAAATAATATTCCTACAGTATCCTTTAATTATATTCCACTAATCCCTGTTGAACAGATCCGCTACCTAGGACTCCACTTGGACAAGCGTCTTACTTAGAATCCCACATACAAGACTAAAACGACAAGAAACTGCCCGTCGTTACAGACTACTTCAACATTTACTAGACAGACGTTCAAAGCTCCCAATTAATTACAAAAGACTCTTTTACATGACTGTGATTAGACCTATTTGGACGTACGGAGTTGAGCTTTGGGGATCTACTAAATCATCCAATTCATCTCGTATCCAATCCTTACAATCCAAAATTCTTCGAAAAATCCTCAAAGCTCCTTACTTTGTGACCAATAAACTTATCCATAAAGATCTTAATGTTCTATATGTTTATGATTTAGCCCAAACCAGATACCTTTCCTTCCATAGTAAGCTCCATAACCACTCCAATCCACTAGTCTCCCAACTTGCTTCCTCCTCCATCCCTGATAATCCTCCGAGACGTCTGAAAAGAAGATGGCTTAGAGACCTTTTAGTGTAGATTTTATTGAAGTGCTACTAGTGAGTAGTTCTTCACAAGTTATGTACATGCCATTGTATTCACTGTCAACACATTTATTTGTATTTATATGTAAATATCAATAAATGAAAAAAAAATATATTATTTTTTTTGCATTTCATTTTAATATAGAATAAAGAAATATATATAATAATAAAAACAACACATTATTTATCTTATCTGCTCTATTATTATCTGAAATATTTATCGGTGACAACTAATCATCATGTAAACTAGATATTTGTACGCATAGTTTTTGGGTTACTATCTTTGCTAACAACATTCCACCAGTAGTAGATGTTTTATACTGTTCGCTATGTACTGATTACATTATTCAAATGTATGATAAGATTTAATTATTAAACTATTGTTAAAAAAAATAATTTTAGGTAGTCATCTTTAGCTGTTATTATCTGAGTAATGGTTCCATGTTTGTTTATGTTGATTTTGGGTATAAAGTAATTTTCTTGTTTCGGGCTATAACTTGAATTTAGGGCGCGGCCAATATGTACTGAGAATCAATGGTTAGTAGTTTTTTTTAAATAATTTCAGTCGATTTGTTACTAACAAAGAGATAACATGTGGATGGCAGTTGACCGATTGGTGACCAGCGCCATTCTATATGAGAGGATACAAAGGAATGGTGTCTAGCATAATCTAACGTAATTTTTGAGAAGTAGACGTTATTTTTAAAAACCTGAAATAGCGTTTTTTAAATTTTTTTTTTCACTCCTATGAATAGCAAAAAAAAACAATCAATCAAGAAGATTTTTTAGAGATTGGAGGTTGTTAAAAAAAAAACAATTGAAATAGCACTTTTTTTTCTATATTTTTATAAAATCTTTTTTTGTGAAAAACACTAATATATGAGCCGTTTGCTGTCAAAACCAGCTCATTCCATATTTTTATGAAATCCACTTTTTTGCATATTTTGAAAGTTTAGAAGGTCCTTCATGACCCGCCGAAGGGATATAGCTCAAGTCTAGCTCATTCTAACCCAAAATTAGATGAAAAGGTTTGCCTTCTAGATCAAATCCAGCTAATTCCAAGCTTTTGCCATATCTCGCTAGGAGCGCTCGCATCCACCTTGCAGATAACCTTCCTGGGACTTTCAGATTGTTTTAATTATTCTTTTAACTTCTTACCAGGGCCGGAACTAGAAGATTTGTCAGGGAGGGCAAAGATCAGTTTGCCGCCCCCTCCCCTCACCCTACTACACTATTAAAATACAATACCTCCGTAGTTCAGTATAATAGAGCTTATAAATTATGAAGAAAAAAAAGAAATAATATTAAACAATATCGATTGTATTGTTATTGTTTTGAAAAGTTTATTAATAACTTACTTTTCTTATAAACTTTTCAAATCTTGCCGCCCCTAAAATCTGCCGCCCGGGGCACATGCCCCCTCTGCCCCTCCCTTGTTCCGGGCCTGCTTCTTACCAATGGATATCTACCCGGAAGAAGAGCCAGAGCGATCAAGTAAACTCATTTATTTAAAGTAATATCATTTATTTAAAACTCGTAAATACACAAATATTAACTAGTAAACTGGAAAAAACCAATCTCACATAACTTAATTAAACAAAAAACTGAAAAAAAGCATGAAAAATCGTATTTTTGCATCAAAACCAGTGTATTCCAACCTAATAAGTGTAATTACGCCCAAGGTGATTCACCTGGAATGAAAATGAAAAACTAATCAAATTCTAGACGGTCATACCTACAATTAAATTAAAAAAAAAAAATGTTGATGCAAAAAAAAAAAGAAAAAAAATGAGAACTTCAAGGTTAGGTTAAAAAAAAAAAAAAAAAAAAAGAAGTAAGCGCAACAGCCAAATCCAAATTATTTTAAAAACTTCTCTAGATGAATGAAGTTCTTAATTTTTTTTTTTGCATCAACACTTTTTTATTTTATATGGACAATGTATTGGTATTACAGTTGATATATCAGTAAACAACGAAGTTATAAGGCATAAATGTTTGGTTTTGGCCAATTTTTCAAATAAATTCATAAAAAAACGTAAGACTTTGTATATAGGTAAGTGACTTTAAATAGGTTCAAAATGAATCTCCCTACACGAGATACCTCTTTGGCCAACGATCTTCTGAACACCCTGTATATATATATATATATATATATATATATATATATATATATATATATATATATATATATATATGTATAAATGTATATATATAAAATTGGGTAATACAGCATGCTAAACGGGGTAGAATGGCGCAGAAACGAGTGTCCTATCTCAATTTGTTGAGGAGATAGAATTTTAGAGATAGAAACGTACATTACGTATTGAGTAGCAGGGAACATTATGAAATGTCATTTTTCTGTTGGTGTATTTAGTTTCTTTTTTATTTTTTTTTATTCTGGAGGCTTTGGTTGCTCATATTAGATCACACCATATTTTTACTTCTTTTTTAATACCATTACTTTTATATATACACTCGAGTGCAAAAAAACCTTGTATTTCATTAAAAAAATATGATTAATGAGATGGATTAAGGAATAATGTTGTGATTAAACCAGAACACATATAGGCCGGGGAATAAGTGATAATATTACAATAATCCTTTGCAGTAATCCTCTCTAGGAATAACAAAGGAGGGCCCAAATTTAAAGATGAACATATTCTCAGTTAGTCTTCAGTTCTCTAGAAGAGTGCTATGAACAACCGTGGGTAGTTTTTCTAATTTTTTTAAAATTCTCTTTGTTCACATTAGTCTAATTCTACCCAATATGATGCTCGATGCCACGGTAGTCACTCAAATCGTAGCGTTAATTGAGGATGGAAGATGTCAGCGATACGCGGCTAGGACTCTCGGGGTACCAGAAACGAGGGTTCGGCAGGAGATCCAGAGGTACCCGGAGACGAGCAGCTACACGAGGAGGTCGGTCGAGAGTAACAAATCAAGCGTACAATCAATTTATTAAAATGGAGACTCTAAGGAACCGCTTCCAGACATCTGTAATGTGCTGGTCGAGGTGTGGATGTCCCCGTGCATACAATAAGTAGATGCCTGGCTGAAATAAATCTACACTCAAATATTCCTGCTACCGGCCCTCTCGTTACTGTAGCTCAGACAGCAGCCCGAATCCGTTTTGCTCGATAACATGTTGCCTAGACTGAAGCTAATTTGGCCTCTGTTCTCTTTTCAGATGCGTCTAAAATTGGCCTGCATGCTTCAGATGGTCGAGTTAGAGTCTGAAGAAAATGGGGAGAACGCTACGCTCAGTGCAGTGTGGTAGGTACAGTACAGTTCGGAGGAGTGTCTGTGATGGCGTAGGGAGGGTTTATTTAGAAGCGAACACAGACCTCCATGTGTTTCAAAGGCCATCCCTATAGAGTTACATTCAAGGCAATTTAAAGCAAGAAAAATTATCAAACAAAAAAGCAACCATTTACTGATTTTATGATAAAAAAAAAAAAAAACCTCTAAACTTTGTTTACAATATGCAAGAAACACACAATTCCTGGCGTTTAATATCGAGTGTTTCCTCCTCTTGCTTGAATAACAGCCTGCATCCTTGCAGGCATGCTCCTTATGAGATTGACCACTCGATCTTGAGAAATCTGCTCCCATTGATCTTCAACGGCAGTTCTCAGCTCCTGGAGGGTTATGTTGCTGTCGGATGGCCTTCTTAAGATGGTCCCACAGATGCTCTATAGGATTTAGATCCAGGCTGCGAGCTGGTCACTCCTAGGTTCGAATACCGACCTCATCAAGGAATTCTCTTACAACATTGGCGACGTGTGGTCGAACATTATCATGCATTAACATGAAATTAGGGCCAATGAAAGGCGCAAAAGGGACTACATACTCTTCAAGGATGTTTCTTATACAAGTTTGTGCATTGAGGGATGGCCTTTGAAACACATGGAGGTCTGTGTTCGCTTCTAAAAAAACCCTCCCTACACCATCACAGACACTCCTCCGAACTGTACTTTACCTACAACATTGGTTCTCCTGCCGAACCCTAGTTTCTGGTACCCCGAGAGTCCTAGCCGCGTATCGCTGACATCTTCCGTCCTCAATTAACGCTAGACCTTCAGAGGGGCTGGATGGAGGGCATTCAACCTTGAGAGGCCTTTCGAAGGTGTATGTTGACCTTCACAAGGGCTCGTTGGAATGTATTCGACCTTGAGAGGGCTTCGGAAGGTTTGTGATGACCTCCAGAGTTGCTCGATACAGGGTATTCGACCTTGAGAGGCCTTCGGGAGGTTTGTGATGACCTTCGGAGGGGCTCGATGGAGGGTATTCGACCTTGAGAGGGCTTCGGAAAGTGTATGTTGACCTTCAGAGTTGCTCGATAGAGGGTATTCGACCTCTAGAGGCCTTCGGGAGGTGTAACTACACCTTTAGAGGGGCACCATGAAGGGTATTCAACCTTGAGAGGCCTTCGGAAGGTGTATGTTGACCTTCAGAGGGGCTGCATGGAGGGTATTCGACCTTGAGAGGCCTTCGGAAGGTGTATGTTGACCTTCAGAGTGGCTCGATGGAGGGTATTCGACCTTGAGAGGCCTTCGAAAGGTGTAACTACACCATTAGAGGGGCTTTATGGAGGGTATTCAACCTTGAGAGACCTTCGGAAGGTGTATCTAGACCATCAATGGGGCTCGATGGAGGGTATTCGACCTTGAGAGGCGTTGAAAAGGTTTATCTAGACTTTCAGAAGGGATCGATGAAGGTTAGTCGATCTTGACAAGCCTTTGGAAGGTGTATGTTGACCTTCTGAGGGGCTCGATAGAGCTAATTCGACCTTGAGAGGCCTTTCGATGGTGTATCAAGACCTTCGGAGGGGCTCGATGGAGGGTATTCGACCTTGAAGGGCCTTCAGAAGGTGTATGTTGACTTTCAGAGGGGCTGGTTGGAGGGTATTCGACCTTGAGAAGAATTCGGAAAGTGTATCTAGACCATCAGTGGGGCTCGATGGACGGAATTCGACCTTGAGAGGACTTCGGAAGGTGTATGGTGACCTTGGAAGGGGCTCGATGGAGGGTATTCGACCTTAAGAGGCCTTCGGAAGGTGTATGTTGACATTCAGAGGGGCTCGATAGAGCTTATTCGACCTTGAGAGGCCTTTCAATGGAGTATCAAGACCTTTAGAGGGGCTCGATGAAGGTTAGTCGACCTTGAGAGGCCTTTTGAAGGTTTATGTTGACCTTGAGAGGGGCCTGATGAAGGTTAGTCGACCTTGACAGGACTTTGGAAAGTGAATGTTGACGTTTAGAGGGGCATGATGGAGGTTAGTCGACCTTGAGAGGCATGCGGAAAGGATATGTTGACCTTCACAGGGGCTGGATGGAGGGTATTCGACCTTGAGGGGGCTTCGGAAGGTGTATGTTGACCTTCAGAGTCGCTCGATAGAGGGTATTCGACATTGAGAGGCCTTCGGAAGGTGTGTGATGGCCTTGAGAGGGGCACACTAAAGGGTATTTGTACTTGAGAGGGGTTCGGAAAGTGTATGGTGACCTTCGGAGGGGCTCGATGGAGGGTATTCGACCTTGAGAGGCCTTTCGAAGGTGTATGTTGACCTTTAGACGGGCTCGATAAAGGGTATTCGACCTTGAGAGGTCTCCGGAAGGTGTGTGATGACCTTGAGAGGGGCGCACTAGAGGTATTTGAACTTGAGAGGGCTTCGGAAAGTGTATGGTGACCTTCGGGGAGGCTCGATGGATGGTATTCGACCTTGAGAGGCCTTCCGAAGGTGTATATTGACCTTTAGAGGGGCTCGATAAAGGGTATTCGACCTTGAGAGGCCTCCGGAAGGTTTTTATCTAGACCTTCAGAGGGGCAGGATGGAGGGTATTCAACCTTGAGAGGCCTTCGGAAAGTGTATGTTGACCTTCAGAGGGGCCTGATGGAGGGTATTCGACCTTGAGAGGCCTTCGGAAGGTGTATGTTGGCCTTCAGAGGGGCTCTAGGGAGGTTATTCGACCTTGAGAAGCCATCGGAAAGAGTATGTTGACCTTCAGAGGGGCCTGATGGAGGGTATTCCACCTTGAGAGGCCTTCGGAAGGTGTATGTTGGCCTTCAGAGGGGCTCTAGGGAGGTTAGTTGACCTTGAGAGGCCTTCGGAAAGTGTATCTAGACCATCAGTGGGGCTCGATGGACGGAATTCGACCTTGAGAGGCATTCGGAAGGTTTATGTTGGTCTTCAAAGGGGCTCTAGGGAGGTTAGTTGACCTTGAGAAGCCTTCGGAAAGAGTGTGTTGACCTTCGGAGGGGCCCGATGGAGAGTATTCGACCTTGAGAGGCCTTCAAAAGGTGTATGTTGACCTTCAGAGGGGCTCAATGGAGGGTATTTAAGCTTGAGAGGCCTCGGAAGGTCAATGTTGACCTTCGGAGGGGCTCGATGGACGGTATTCGACCTTGAGAGGGCTTCGAAAGGTGTATGTTGACCTTCTGAGGGGCTCGATAGAGCTTATTCGACGTTAAGAAGCCTTTCCAAGGGTGTATCTAGACCTTCAGAGGGGATCGATGAAGGTTAGTCGACCTTGACAGGCCTTTGAAAAGTGTATGTTGACCTTGAGAGGGGCTCCTGATGGAGGTTAATCGACCTTTGAGAGGCATTCGGAGGGTGTATGTTGACCTTCACAGGGGCTCGTTGGAGGGTATTCGGCATTGATTGAGATGGCTTCCGAAGGTGTATGTTGACCTTCAGAGTTACTCGATAGAGGGTATTCGACCTTGAGAGGCCTTCAGGAGGTTTGTGATGACATTTGGAGCGGCTCGATGGAGAGTATTCGTCGTTAAAAGGCCACCGGAAGGTGTAACTACACCTTTAAAGGGGCTCCATGAAAGGTATTTAACCTTGAGAGGCCTTCGCAAGGTGTATGTTGACCTGCAGAGGGGCTCGTTGGAGGGTATTCGACCTTGAGAGGCGTTTGAAAGGTGTTACCTAGACTTTAAGAAAGGATCGATGAAGGTTAGTCGACCTTGACAGGCCTTTAGAAGGTGTATTTCGACCTTGAGAGGCCTTCGGAAGGGGTATGTTGACCTTCGGAGGGGCTCGATGGAGGGTATTCGACCTTGAGAGGCCTTCGGAAGGTGTATGTTGACCTTCAGAGGGGCTCGATAGAGCTTATTCGACCTTGAGAGGCCTTTCAATGGAGTATCAAGACCTTTAGAGGGGATCGATGAAGGTTAGTCGACCTTGAGAGGCCTTTTGAAGGTTTATGTTGACCTTGAGAGGGGCCTGATGAAGGTTAGTCGACCTTGACAGGACTTTGGAAAATGTATGTTTGACCTTTAGAGGGGCATGATGAGGGGTTAGTCGACCTTGAGAGGCATGCGGAAAGGATATGTTGACCTTCACAGGGGCTGGATGGAGGGTATTCGACCTTGAGGGGGCTTCGGAAGGTGTATGTTGACCTTCAGAGTCGCTCGATAGAGGGTATTCGACATTGAGAGGCCTTCGGAAGGTGTGTGATGGCCTTGAGAGGGGCACACTAAAGGGTATTTGTACTTGAGAGGGCTTCGGAAAGTGTATGGTGACCTTCGGAGGGGCTCGATGGAGGGTATTCGACCTTAAGAGGCCTTTCGAAGGTGTATGTTGACCTTTAGAGGGGCTCGATAAAGGGTATTCGACCTTGAGAGGTCTCCGGAAGGTGTGTGTGATGATCTTGAGAGGGGCGCACTAGAGGGTATTTGAACTTGAGAGGGCTTCGGAAGGTGTATGGTGACCTTCGGAGGGGCTCGATGGAGGGTATTCGACCTTGAGAGGCCTTCCGAAGGTGTATGTTGACCTTTAGAGGGGCTCGATAAAGGGTATTCGACCTTGAGAGGCCTCCGGAAGGTTTTTATCTAGACCTTCAGAGGGGCAGGATGGAGGGTATTCAACCTTGAGAGGCCTTCGGAAAGTGTATGTTGACCTTCAGAGGGGCTGGATGGAGGGTATTAAACCTCGAGAGGGCTTCGAAAGGTGTATGTTGACCTTCAGAGGGGCTCTAGGGAGGTTATTCGACCTTGAGAAGCCATCGGAAAGAGTATGTTGACCTTCAGAGGGGCCTGATGGAGGGTATTCCACCTTGAGAGGCCTTCGGAAGGTGTATGTTGCTTTCAGAGGGGCTGGTTGGAGGGTATTCGACCTTGAGAGCCTTCGGAAAGTGTATCTAGACCATCAGTGGGGCTCGATGGACGGAATTCGACCTTGAGAGGCCTTCGGAAGGTGTATTTCGGCCTTCAGAGGGGCTCTAGGAGGTTAGTTTGACTTTGAGAAGTCTTCGGAAAGAGTATGTTGACCTTCGAAGGGGCCCGATGGAGGGTATTCGACCTTGAGAGGCCTTCAAAAGGTATATGTTGAAATTGAGAGGGGCTCAATAGAGGGTATTTAAGCTTGAGAGGCCTCCGGAAGGTCAATGTTGACCTTCGGAGGGGCTCGATGGACGGTATTTGACCTTGAGAGGGCTTCGAAAGGTGTATGTTGACCTTCTGAGGGGCTCGATAGAGCTTATTCGACGTTAAGAAGCCTTTCCATGGTGTATCTAGACCTTCAGAGGGGATCGATGAAGGTTAGTCGACCTTGACAGGCCTTTGAAAAGAGTATGTTGACCTTGAGAGGGGCCTGATGGAGGTTAATCGACCTTTGAGAGGCATTCGGAAGGTGTATGTTGACCTTCACAGGGGCTCGTTGGAGGGTATTCGGCATTGAGATGGCTTCCGAAGGTGTATGTTGACCTTCAGAGTTACTCGATAGAGGGTATTCGACCTTGAGAGGCCTTCAGGAGGTTTGTGATGACATTTGGAGCGGCTCGATGGAGAGTATTCGTCGTTAAAAGGCCACCGGAAGGTGTAACTACACCTTTAAAGGGGCTCCATGAAAGGTATTTAACCTTGAGAGGCCTTCGCAAGGTGTATGTTGACCTGCAGAGGGGCTCGTTGGAGGGTATTCGACCTTGAGAGGCGTTTGAAAGGTTTACCTAGACTTCAAGAAAGGATCGATGAAGGTTAGTCGACCTTGACAGGCCTTTAGAAGGTGTATTTCGACCTTGAGAGGCCTTCGGAAGGGGTATGTTGACCTTCGGAGGGGCTCGATGGAGGGTATTCGACCTTAAGAGGCCTTCGGAAGGTGTATGTTGACCTTCAGAGGGGCTCGTTAGAGATTATTCGACCTTGAGAGGCCTTTCGATAGGGTCTCAAGACCTTAAGAGGGGATCGATGAAGGTTAGTCGACCTTGACAGGCCTTTGGAAGGTGTATGTTGACCTTGTAAGGGGCCTGATGGAGGTTAGTCGACCTTGACAGGACTTGGAAAATGTATGTTGACCTTTAGAGGGGCATGATGGAGGTTAGTCGACCTTGAGAGGCATGCGGAAAGGATATGTTGACCTTCACAGGGGCTGGATGGAGGTTAGTCGACATTAAGGGGCTTCGGAAGGTGTGTGTTGACCTTCAGAGTGGCTCGATAGAGGGTATTTGACATTGAGAGGCCTTCGGAAGGTGTGTGATGACCTTGAGAGGGGCACACTAAAGGGTATTTGTACTTGAGAGGGGTTCGGAAAGTGTATGGTGACCTTCGGAGGGGCTCGATGGAGGGTATTCGACCTTGAGAGGCCTTTCGAAGGTGTATGTTGACCTTTAGACGGGCTCGATAAAGGGTATTCGACCTTGAGAGGTCTCCGGAAGGTGTGTGATGATCTTGAGAGGGGCGCACTAGAGGGTATTTGACCTTGAGAGGGCTTCGGAGAGTGTATGTCGACCTTCGGGGAGGCTCGATGGATGGTATTCGACCTTGAGAGGCCTTCCGAAGGTGTATATTGACCTTTAGAGGGGCTCGATAAAGGGTATTCGACCTTGAGAGGCCTCCGGAAGGTTTTTATCTAGACCTTCAGAGGGGCAGGATGGAGGGTATTCAACCTTGAGAGGCCTTCGGAAAGTGTATGTTGACCTTCAGAAGGGCTGGATGGAGGGTATTAAACCTCGAGAGGCCTTCGAAAGGTGTATGTTGACCTTCATAGGGGCCCGCTGGAGGGTATTCGACCTTGAGAGGCCTTCGGAAAGAGTATGTTGACCTTCGGAGGGGCCTGATGGAGGGTATTCGACCTTGAGAGGCCTTCGGCAGGTGTATGCTGGCCTTCAGAGGGGCTCTAGGGAGGTTAGTTGACCTTGAGAGGCCTTCGGAAGGTGTATGTTGGCCTTCGGAGGGTACCGATGGAGGGTGATCGACCTTGAGAGGCCTTCGGTAGGTGTATGTTGGCCGTCAGAGGGGCTCTAGGGAGGTTAGATGACCTTGAGAGGCCTTCGAAAAGAGTATGTTGACCTTCGAAAGGGCCCGATGGAGGGTATTCGACCTTGAGAGGCCTTCGGAAGGTGTATGTTGACCTTCAGAGGGGCTCAATGGAGGGTATTCAAGCTTGAGAGGCCCTTCGGAAGGTGAATGTTGACCTTCGGAGGGGCTCGATGGACGGTATTCGACCTTGAGAGGGCTTCGAAAGGTGTATGTTGACCTTCTGAGGGGCTCGATAGAGCTTATTCGACGTTGAGAAGCCTTTCCATGGTGTATCTAGACCTTCAGAGGGGATCGATGAGGTTAGTCGACCTTGACAGGCCTTTGAAAGTGTATGTTGACCTTTCCGAGAAGGCCTCTCAAGGTCGAATACCCTCCATCGGGCCCCATCGAAGGTCAACATACACCTTCCGAAGGCCTCTCAAGGTCAACTAACCTCCCTAGAGCCCCTCTGAAGGCCAACATACACCTTCCGAAGGCCTCTCAAGGTCGAATACCCTCCATAGAGCCCCTCCGAAGGTCAACATACACCTTCCGAAGGCCTCTCAAGGTCAACTAACCTCCCTAGAGCCCCTCTGAAGGCCAACATACACCTTCCGAAGGCCTCTCAAGGTCGAATACTCTCCATCGGGCCCCTCCGAAGGTCAACATACTCTTTCCGAAGGCTTCTCAAGGTCAACTAACCTCCCTAGAGCCCCTTGAAGGCAACATACCCCTCCGAAGGCCTCTCAAGGAATACCCAACATACACCTTCCGAAGGCCTCTCAAGGTCAACTACCCTCCCTCGGGCCCCTCCGAAGGCCAACATACACCTTCCGAAGGCCTCTCAAGGTCAACTAACCTCCCTAGAGCCCCTCCGAAGGTCAACATACTCCTTCCGAAGGCCTCTCAAGGTCGAATACTCTCCATCGGGCCCCTCCGAAGGCCAACATACACCTTCCGAAGGCCTCTCAAGGTCGAATACCCTCCATCGGGCCCCTCGAAGGTCAACATACACCTTCCGAAGGCCTCTCAAGGTCAACTAACCTCCCTAGAGCCCCTCTGAAGGCCAACATACACCTTCCGAAGGCCTCTCAAGGTCGAATACCCTCCATCGGGCCCCTCCGAAGGTCAACATATACTCTTCCGAAGGCCTCTCAAGGTCAACTAACCTCCCTAGAGCCCCTCTGAAGGCCAACATACACCTTCCGAAGGCCTCTCAAGGTCGAATACCCTCCATCGGGCCCCTCCGAAGGTCAACATACACCTTCCGAAGGCCTCTCAAGGTCGAATACCCTCCCTCGAGCCCCCTCCATCAGGCTCCGAAGGCAAACATACAACTTCCGATGGACTCTCAAGGTCGATTACCTTCCATCGGGCCCCTCCGAAGTACAATATACACATTCCGAAGGCCTCTCAAGGTTAACTAACCTCCCTAGAGCCCCTCTGAAGGCCAACATACACCTTCCGAAGGCCTCTCAAGGTCGAATACCCTCCATCGGGCCCCTCCGAAGGTCAACATACTCTTTCCGAAGGCCTCTCAAGGTCAACTAACCTCCCTAGAGCCCCTCTGAAGGTCAACATACACCTTCCGAAGGCCTCTCAAGGTCGAATACCCTCCATCGGGCCCCTCCGAAGGTCAACATACTCCTTCCGAAGGCCTCTCAAGGTCAACTAACCTCCCTAGAGCCCCTCTGAAGGCCAACATACACCTTCCGAAGGCCTCTCAAGGTCGAATACCCTCCATCGGGCCCCTCCGAAGGCCAACATACACCTTCCGAAGGCCTCTCAAGGTCAACTAACCTCCCTAGAGCCCTTCTGAAGGCCAACATACACCTTCCGAAGGCCTCTCAAGGTCGAATACCCTCCCTGGGGCCCCTCCGAAGGTCAACATACTCTTTCCGAAGGCCTCTCAAGGTAGACAATCCTCCCTAGAGCCCCTCTGAAGGCCAACATACACCTTTCCGAAGGCCTCTCAAGGTCGAATACCCTCCATCGGAGCCCCTCCGAAGGTCAACATACACCTTCCGAAGGCCTCTCAAGGTGAACTAACCTCCCTAGAGCCCCTCTGAAGGCCAACATACACCTTCCGAAGGCCTCTCAAGGTCGAATACCCTCCATCGGGCCCCTCCGAAGGTCAACATACTCTTTCCGAAGGCCTCTCAAGGTCAACTAACCCCCCTAGAGCCCCTCTGAAGGCCAACATACACCTTCCGAAGGCCTCTCAAGGTCGAATACCCTCCATCGGGCCCCTCCGAAGGTCAACATACACCTTCCGAAGGCCTCTCAAGGTCAACTAACCTCCCTAGAGCCCCTCTGAAGGCCAACATACACCTTCCGAAGGCCTCTCAAGGTCGAATACCCTCCATCGGGCCCCTCCGAAGGTCAACATACTCTTTCCGAAGGCCTCTCAAGGTCAACTAACCTCCCTAGAGCCCCTCTGAAGGCCAACATACACCTTCCGAAGGCCTCTCAAGGTCGATTACCCTCCATCGGTACCCTCCGAAGGCCAACATACACCTTCCGAAGGCCTCTCAAGGTCAACTAACCTCCCTAGAGCCCCTCTGAAGGCCAACATACACCTTCCGAAGGCCTCTCAAGGTCGAATACCCTCCATCGGGGGCCTCTAAAGGTCAACATACTCCTTCCGAAGGCCTCTCTCAAGGTCGAATACCTCCATCGGGGCCCCTCCGAAGGTCAACATACTCTTTTCGAAGGCCTCTCAAGGTCAACTAACCTCCCTAGAGCCCCTCCGAAGGTCAACATACACCTTCCGAAGGCCTCTCAAGGTCAACTAACCTCCCTAGAGCCCCTCTGAAGGCCAACATACACCTTCCGAAGGCCTCTCAAGGTCGAATACCCTCCATCGGGCCCCTCCGAAGGTCAGTATACTCTTTCCGAAGGCCTCTCAAGGTCAACTAACCTCCCTAGAGCCCCTCTAAAGGCCAACATACACCTTCCGAAGGCCTCTCAAGGTCGAATACCCTCCATCGGGCCCCTCCGAAGGCCAACATACACTTTCCGAAGGCCTCTCAAGGTCAACTTACCTCCCTAGAGCCCCTCTGAAGGCCAACATACACCTTCCGAAGGCCTCTCAAGGTCGAATACCCTCCATCGGGCCCCTCCGAAGGTCAACATACTCTTTCCGAAGGCCTCTCAAGGTCAACTAACCTCCCTAGAGCCCCTCTGAAGGCCAACATACACCTTCCGAAGGCCTCTCAAGGTCGAATACCCCTTCATCGGGCCCCTCCGAAGGCCAACATACACCTTCCGAAGGGCTCTCAAGGTCAACTAACCTCCCTAGAGCCCCTCTGAAGGCCAACATACACCTTCCGAAGGCCTCTCAAGGTCGAATACCCTCCATCGGGCCCCTCCGAAGGTCAACATACTCTTTCCGAAGGCCTCTCAAGGTCAACTAACCTCCCTAGAGCCCCTCTGAAGGCCAACATACACCTTCCAAATAGAAGTATCGACAATTGTATTGGCAACAAAGATTGGTATTTCTGTTAAGTATAGGTTGTTATTGACAATGGTTGACGCTAAAGTGTGTA